>VWZV01008637.1:352357-476880 GCA_013397155.1 Irena cyanogastra
GCACACTGACAAAGTCTGCTTACCTACAGCCGAAGCTCGTACCCCCCTTGCCCTGCCCTGCCTGCCCGGAGCGGCGGGCGGCTCTCCGGAGAGGCCGGGGCCTCCCCGCCGGGCCGAGCGCTGCCCGGGGCGGAGGAGATGCAGCACCGCTACCCTCAGCATCTCCACCTCCAGTGGGGCCCAGGTTATTCAGCAGGAACGGGAAAGGGGGAGGACAAAGCCCAGCGGGGAGAAGACCGGGAGCATGCAGATGGGAGAGTCGCCTTCCCGGCAGCGCCGAGAGCGGGCACCCGGCCCCGCCGCGCCCCCCGCCCTGGAAAGCGGCTGCGGGGGGCCCGCGGGGCGGCCCCAGGAGCGGGGCTCCTTCCCCGCCGGCGGGCGGGGGGAAGGCGGCAGGGCCGAAAGTGCCCGGGGCGGGCCAGCCGGCCACTGCCCGGAGCAGCCCCGGGTGAGCAGCGAGCAAACCCCGGCCCCGCGGAGCAAAGCCGGCGGGAAAAAGGCGACGAGAGGAAGAAAAAAAAGGAGAAGAAGCAGTCCTGACTCTCCTCCCCCCTCTAGCTCGAATCATGCACAACAGCCTACAGCTACCGCTCCTCCGCGGGCGCGGGGTGACAACACGGCATCTCCAGCGTTACTGCTACAGACACTAATTGCGATACGAGTTTCTATCAGTTCCAGCTGATTTATTAAAATTGTAAAGATACAGACTTTCAGCATTAAAAAAAAAAAAAACAGGCTATGATGTTGACAGTGCACAAGTCTGCTTTTGCCATCATTTGCTACAAAATATGCAGATGGTCTGTACTTTAGATTATATTGCACAACATGAGAAACTTTTTAAACTATGTGCCTTTTTTCTTTTTTTTTTTTGCTAAAATCGAGAATCCAGTTTCATACCTTCCATCTGGGGCCCCATCCACATATCACAGCGTATGAGATACATAAAATCCTACTATAGTACAGTACATATACAATCTTTTAAACTAAGATAACAGCTCTGAGGTCTATATCACCATTTTCAATAAATCTTTACCTACAAATATTGAACAAATCTGAACTATAGCTGTACAAAAAAAGCGTTTGTTTCTTTTTTTTTTTAAACCACAAGGCCTTTAGATGCAAGGATTATTTTTTAAAATTTTAATCCTTTTAAAACCAGGACGTAACGTACCAACAAACTTGCATGCTAAAAACAGAGAAAAACAAAGAAAATAAAAGGGAAGAAGTGCCTGAAAAGTCTTACTGAAAAAACACAGCAAGAATGTTCCCTTTTCACTGTACAAAAATACGCCTGAAAATATATTAATTTTTAAAAAAGACTGAGGTCTGTTATGTATCAAAAATGTTTCAATACCTTTTTGTACTGAGGTCTAGGCTGTCTGGTATTCAATCAAGGAGGTATAAGGGAACAAGTTACAAAAAAAAAAAAGTTGGCAAGTAGAAATCACATTTGTAAAACCATAAACAATTTGATCTGAAAAGTAAACTCTGATCTTAAGTCAGTTCAGTTATTTGAAAGCGTTTGTACAGTCTGCATTTTTTCAAGCTCCCTGCAGCTTTGTTAAGAATCGGATGCATAGAAGACATCAGTTTTCTCCCTCCAAAAAAAGTTGCAATGGTCCCTTTCGGAAAAAAAAAAAATCATAAGAGTTCGTTAAGATCTCTCACGGGAAAAAAAAAATAAAAATCCACAAACCCCCTTGAGTAACAGTTGTGCTGCCAAAAGACTTCTTTGCAGACCATCTTCCAGACTTCAATCAGAGACCGACAAGCTTCAAACAGCGCCTTCTGTATCATTTTTCCCCCAGTCCCATTTGCCTTTGTTGTTATTGTTGTGATCACCAAACATAATAAAAAATAAAAAACACAAAAAAAATTAAAAAAAAAATAAAATCACAACTCCCGGGCTCGGAACTAACTTCAAGATTTTTTTTTTTTAAAGAAAACAAGACTTATTTTTTTTAATCATTATCATGATCATCATCATCATCGCCGGCGTCGCGCCGCTCCAGCTCCGCCGCTCTCGCCGCCCGCCCTGGCCGCCGCCCCCGCTCAGTACGTGAACACCAGGTCGGAGAAGTTCGCTTCCAGCCAGTCGCCCGCGATCATCTCGCTCAGCTCCGGGGTACAGTAGTCGGGGAATTCGAAGTGGGAGCCGAGGCTGCCCTCGCTGAAGGAGTCCAGGTCCTTGTCCACCAGCGAGAGAGAGAGGTTGCCGGCGGCGGCGCCCGCCCCCAGCTCGGCGGCGGCGTGGCCGTGCTGGGAGAAGTTGAGGCTGAGGTCGAAGAGCAGGTCGTCCGCCTCCTCGCTGCCGGCCGACGAGGTGGAGATGGACCGGGAGGAGGCCGGGGAGAGGCCGGGCGGCTGCTGCGGCGGCGGCGGGCCCTGCTTGGTGATGTTCTTGAAGCTGTAGTAGAGTCTGCTGCCGCCGCCCGCCGCCGCGGCGCCGCCCCGCACCTCCTCGTACAGGCTGGCCCCCTCGGTGGACTCCGCCGAGGAGCTCAAGGTGGGGCTGGCCGGCACTTTGGCCACGTTGTACCGCCGCAGCTGCTGCGGCCCCGGCTCCTCATCCTCGTCCTCCTCCTCCGCCTCCTGCTTGATCCGCAGCTGCAGCTCGTCCTCGTCCTCCTCCTCATCCTCCTCCTCGTCCATGAAGACGCACTTGACCGTCTTGCTGCTCACTTTCAGGGTGCCGAAGACGTACTCGTCTCCCGCGTAGTCCCCGTGGTGGGCGGTTTTGGCTCCCGGCTTGGGAGGCGAGGAGCCGGAGGAGGCTTTCAGCTTGCTGCACTTCTTGCTGGAGCTCTTAGCGCTCTTGCTGCCGCCGCTGCTGGCGGGCGCGTTCTTCTCGGGACTTTGGCTGGCGTTGGGCTTGGCCGACGGGTCCATTTTGGGCTTTTTCCTGGGACGGTACTTGTAGTCGGGGTAATCAGCCATGTGCTTGAGCCGCAGCCTCTCTGCCTCCCGGATGAACGGGATCTTCTCGCTGTCCTTCAGCATTTTCCACCGCTTGCCCAGGCGCTTGGAGATCTCCGCGTTGTGCATGTCCGGGGACTGCTCCATGATTTTTCTCCGCTCGATCTTGGACCACACCATGAACGCGTTCATCGGTCTCTTTATGTGCCCCGACGCCGTTTTGCACCAGTCCGGGTCGCTCTCGTCTAAAGCGACGGGGCTGCAAGCCATGAACTCGCCTTCTTCGGTGTCCATCGCTTCCCGGGGCAGGTTGCTCTCCGCCTCCGTACTCTCCGCCTGCTGCACCATGGTGGGCTCTCGCCGAGGCGCCGCTCCTCTCCGAGCCAACAAAGCCGCTCCGCCGCCGCCCCCTCCCACCGCCGCACCTTGCCCCTGCTGCGAGCTCCTCTGTGCGCCGCGCAGCGAGGCGGAGCCCGCGGGGCCGGGCGGGCGCTGTGGCTGTGCCGCCCGCACCGNGAGGCCGCGGAGCCCCGCGTGGCTCGCGGTGGGCAGCAGGGGGCGCTGGCGCTCCGCGGCCGCCGCAGCGGCGCGGCCTCAGCTCCTGCGGCGGCACCTCCGGGAGCGGACCCGCCCCGCCGCGGGGTGCGGGCGGATCTCGGCGGGCACGGCGTCCTCTGCGCTCCGCACACGGCCTCCTTCTCCTCCCCTGAACCCCCGGAGGAGCGCTCCGGCGCCTCGGTTCCCTGTCCTCCGGGGCTTGTTTCGGTGTCTGGTCGGTAAAGAACGGGGCTGGGAAAACACAGGGTAGAGCCTGGTGCCCTCCCGGTTCCCTGCGGATGCGGACGGTGCCTCGGTGGGCTCGGCCTGCTGGTCGGCGGCGCCCCGGGTGGGGGAGGTCCCCTTGTCCCCCGGGAGGCCCGGACTGTCTGCAGGAGGGACGGGAGAATCGTCGCACCCACCTAGAGGCACTTAACCGCGTGGTGTAGGCAGAAGATAAAGGCGCCTTCCCCAAAGTACAGCGTGAAAATATACAGAAAGCCTCAAATCGTGCAGGTTTTCTGTTTGTTTGTTTGTTTGTTTGTTTGTTTGTTTTCTTGGAAGCACCGAGTTACTCAGGATGCGGTAGTAGATACACCTATCCGGATAATCTTGTGTTTGATTCAGACATTTCAGCGTGTCTGAAATCCAAGGGTTGGCAGCGTGCTATGCACCTGTGGTCATTTTAATTGCAAAATGTATGCTAGAAATGAGTTCACATACTGTTTTATGGGTTCCTTTGTGCTTTTCCAGCTACCATTTGCAGTTATTAGAAAAGGAAAAGTTTAATAAGTTTTGTGATGGTTGCTGGCTGTAAACAGACATAATGGCAGTGAGAGGAATGAGCACAGCCTCTCCTCTGCCAAAGCACATCCTATGAACTAGTGCTAATGGGGCAGTAGGTCCCCTGGCACATCATCCTCTAATTATCCCAGTGGTTCATTTTCCAAAGACTACAGCAAAATTACGGTCTTTGGATGATGTGACTCTGATAT
This sequence comes from Irena cyanogastra, assembly GCA_013397155.1. Lineage (NCBI taxonomy): Eukaryota > Metazoa > Chordata > Aves > Passeriformes > Irenidae > Irena > Irena cyanogastra. The sequence continues at coordinate 356,806 of VWZV01008637.1, forward strand.
CATAGGGTTGCAGAGTGGCTAGTGCTCTCAGGAACAAAAACAAAAAACTGAAAACGTCACACACCTCTTTTAGCTGTATGGATACCAGGTCTCAGCTGCACTAGACCGGAGTCGGGTGGAGCTTGAAGGATACATTTGAGGCAGATACATAGTGTTATGTCACCTTCCTTGCGCGACCCCAGCTGGGTGTACAGAGTAGAGGGGAGGGAAAGGGCATGGCTGAAGAAGGTTCGGTTACTTCGTTGTAAAGATGGGTTTTGGAGAATAGTGCTCTGTCTCTCCATGACTGCCCCCAGCCGTGATTTCTGCTCTGAGGCTTGTTGCCACCTCTCTCTCTCCCTCTGACTGCACTGCGTGGTACAATCTAGCTCCATAATAATGTCTATCCTTTAAGACATGGGATAAAATGGAAAATTTGACTGGCAGGCTTCTCAACCTGTCATAAAATGTTAAAATTTAGAGAAACCACATGAGAAGAGGATGCAGTACCTCTGGGAGGGAGTGCCCGAGTTCCTGTCGCAGCTGTGGTCAGCTGTGGTCTCTCTGGGGAGGGCTGTTGGCAGGACAGGGCATTCCTTCCAAGAGGACTATGAGTTTGGCACTTCCTGCTCCATCTGGGTGAGGATTCGCTCAGACTGGGCACACTGTAGAGCCTTCTGTGTCAGCAGGATTTTGTAAAACTTGAGAGTATGTTTCTTGTAATGATGATGTGGACAGGAGTGTGTAGATGCCTGACAGCCTCGGGGGAAGGCAGCTTTGATACTGCTGGGACCTTTACTAGGTGACAGCAGAAAACCAATGTCTCACCTAACCCTATTTCAGAGTACTCTTCTGTAAGCACCAGTATCCAGATACCTAGTGAGAAATCCTGCAGTTTTTACATGCATTTTAAATCCAGATAGCAATAGTGGTGTAATTTTGCAAAATGAAAAGTGTCAAAATGTTTTAATTTGTTGTTGGCTTTTATGGGAGATTTCATTATGTCATATAGTTGCATAAAACTCAAGCTGATGAAATGAAAATTGAATCTTTGTTTCCTGTGAAGTGAATAAAATCAATGAATTTCCACAAAGTACTGCTATTTTTTTTTCAAATCATTTTACAAAAGCCATAAACTATTTTGGGAAATTTTCACTCAATTGCAATGGAAGGCATATAATCAATATTGATAATACTAGGACTCAATACACCAGGATGTCAGAATCTGACATTTAACACGTTAAGATCTGGAGAGATCATTTTTAATAAAGCTTTGGTGTAATTTGAATCCACTGTTACAGCAGACTTCTGGAATATTTCCGCTTCTTCATGTGTGTCCCTTTGAAGATGTGTATTAATACTATGGGCATCACATAATTTTCATAAATCACGTTTTTCTATTTTTGTGATATCTCATTTTCTGAGTGTCTTGGCAGCATTTCAATTTTTCCTCAAAAGTGATCTTTTAAATATAAACAGCATTACTGTTTTCTCATGCTTGTTCATGTTATATTTTGGTTGGTTTTTGGTGTATTTTAAGGGTAGCGCTAGGAAGATAATGAAGCTGAAAACAGACTGACAAATAATAGCCACACTCTATAAAACAAAAAAAATCTCGAGGATTTTAGAAATCTGATTAAACATGTACATGAATAAGTAGATATTACTGTTAAAATTAAATAATTTTATGTTCTAAACTCAGTTCAGTAATTGTATGTGTGCATGTATATTCCTATTAAGAGTGCAGCAGTTAGAGCTAACAGCCCTCTACTCGTTCTTTTGAAATTCAAATGAATAATCATCTTCCCATTATCTAGGTCAATAGGAGGCTGGGCTACTCCAGAAAGTGGGGAAAAAAAAACCGCAGGTAAAACAGGATTCACTAAAGAGCTTAATGCTTTTCTCCTTGGATGGGGTCTGTTTTTGTGGGTCGGCATCTACACTGGGTTTCCCAGTACTCTAGCTCGGGGGATGTGTTATTCTGAGTGACCTGAAGCATGAGAATGGCAGTGGGAGCACTGAGATGTCCTCGGGAAGAAGCTGGTGAGGTGCCTCCAAAGGCCTGAAGCCAGCAGGAAAGGCTCCATGCAGGAATGGAGCCCTTTGCATGTGGCCAGTGTGCCTACATGTACCCCCATCAGTGCTTAGAACACTGAAGCGAGGCATGTTTTTTAGAGACTGACTTTATGCAGTCCTTACAAGATTTTGACTACCAAACAGGAATTAAATATGAACAAAAAAAGGTTTGTTGTTCAAGAAATAGTGTTTTAGAAAAGCAGAGGATATTCTCTCTCCTTACAGTGCATGCTCTCTGTGTTAAATTTGAGTAAAGTGAAAGCCAAGATTTTTACTGTGCTAACTCTGATGATGAATAGTACTATGAGTACAGTGTTCTTTTGGCTATTTATTTCTTGCTTGTTCTGAATTGTGCTGAAGATTTTTGCCTGGAGAGCCCAAAATGACTTTGCCTGGGGAATGTGTGGGAAAGCCGGAGTTACGCACCTTCTGCAAGGTGTGGGAAGTGGTTTCAGTCTCAAGCTGTGGATTCAGAATGGAAGAAACAATTGCAAGTGTCAAGAGGGTTTTGTCTTAATAGAAAATGTATGATGAATTCTGAACAGAGGGGTCATACCCAAGGTTAGTTCACAGACACATTTCCTAAAGATCTTCTCTGGAATAAACATAAATTCCTTGAGTCTTGCATTCATGAGGAAAAAAATAAGCTGTGGTCTTACTTCATGTCAGCTAACACAGGGTAAAATAGTGAAAAGGCGCACAAGCTGTGCTTTTTAAGATTTGGTAAATTGCCTTAGTGTTTTTATCTTAAGCTGCTAATTCACATGGAAAAGTCAACTTTCTTGTCATTGCTAGGAAAATTACATCCTCTCCTCTCTTTTCAGCATGGTATCCATGGTCTTGGATTGTGTAAGGCTGGTTTACTCAAAGTCTTTGTTTTGAAAATGAAAGTACCCAGACCTGACAGGTGTCACAACTAAACTTCAGATGAAGAGGTAAAGTGGACTCATTAAACTGAAAAAGAGTAATCATTTGAGAGGATAAACTAGTTTAGCCATAGTCTAGGAAAAAAATTTACATCCGGTTTGAAACTAAATGCAGACAAAGGTATCCAGATGTATTTCACCTTGATTTTGTTTGCAAAAAATTTTTGTTTTATCAAAAGTATGTGCATCAGATGCTACTCTGGTGAGAGCAGTCTAAGGGTGGTTTTCTGGCTTCTCAGCACAAAGTGTGGCATCTTCCCGTGCAGTGTGGTCCTCTGCTGCTGGAGGGGTCCAGCTGGAGCCCAGAGAAGCTGGTAGTGGGAGCAGGAGCAGCTCCTCCCAACTCACCTCCTGCCAGACCTATGTATTCCCCTTCCTCATGGTGCAGTGCCCAGCTCTGCTCCTGGCCACCCAACAGAGCTGGGACAGAAGTGCTGGTTTTGAACTGCTGGTAGGTAGCCCTAGGAACATTGCTTGCTGTTTGTTAACACATGATCAGCAAAGACATCTAGAGACAAAGTGGTTGTGTACGGGTTGAAATGATCCAGGACTTAGAACTGGAGCAGAAAGTAACCCTGTTCTTGCAGCTGTGTGGTGAGTCCAAGTCTGCCATCCTGGAGTATGTTGTTGCTCCAACACCCTCCCCTAAAGGCATTGTTGGATGACAGTGCTGTCTCACTGGGACAATATGACAAGAAAAAAAATTCCAAATATATTATTTGAGCAACATGTACATTCAAAACCATTTTATGCTCTAAGAAGCAGCATAAAAGTGTTGGGATGTTCCATGTACATTGCACCCCTCTCAGATTTTTGTTTTTGAGACAAATACTTTTCTTACTGGTTGTGAGATTAAAACCTGGTTCTGTGAGTCAGGCAGGGTTCCTTCCATCCCACAGATCACTGTAGTACTGGTAGTTTTTTTGGGAGATAATTTCCTCAGCCTCTTGTGTGTAACCCTATTGGTTTGAACGTCTGCCCCAAGCAACACCTGTGCAAATTCACGGATGGCACTGGGATTGCACAGATGCCATGGAGGGCATATTCTGGCATACAGGACATTTATTACTGGTGGTGATGCATGAGATGGAAGGGGTCCAGGACTCAGGCTGAGTTCGTGCAGCTGGTAGTTAGAAATTTACTTGCAAACTGAGCTCATTGGGTAGAAAAATCAGTGTGATAATGAATCCAGAGCCCCCTGTGCCATTTTTACCAAATCACTTTAGGGCAGAAGAACAATTTAGAAGAGATGAGTCTCTTATAAAAAGTGCCTGAAAATCATGCTTGAAAAATCATGGAGAAAATCCCATAAGACATAAGAGATTGTATTGAAGATATTTGATATCAGAAATTACTGTTTCTAGGCTTGTTTAAATGGAAATGTTTACTTGTTTCTGCTGAAAAATTGATGCAAGTAAGTTTAATGTGTGAATGTAAAACAATTTTATCTTAATATTAATTTTTCAGCCACCAGTTACACGAAATTAAATGGAAAACACTTATTTCTAACATGTTTTATTTTGATTGATATGAAATCTTCCACAAAAATCAGAACAATTCAAAGTGACAGAGTTTATTCATAATGCTATACATTTCTATTGCTGGCCTATAGACATTGAAATCCACAGTGTTTTAGCAGGTCTCTTAGGAAAAAGTGTTTTACCCTGAACCAATTATAGACCCTTTCTGGCTAAATTGCAGAGCCAGTTTGCTTAATATGGGTAATTTGATGTTGTAAAGTATTTGTCAGTACCCTAGGGTAGTCTCTTAGGGGCACACAGGTTTCACTGTGTAATATTTCACACTTGTGTGCCAGTTAACCTGCTTAGTTGCAGAATATTTACAACTCATATAGGATTTATTACATCATGTACTTAATTTATGCAATATGCCTAAAGCTTCTCTTCATAAGGTCTAGAATGATAATCATACTTGTTGTAATGGATTTGCTTACTATTTTGGGTGGGAGAGGGGAAGGAAGTCTTTTTAGTCCATCAGGCTCTTTAGAATGTGGAAATTTAGCAAGGATGTGACAAAAATGCGTAACAATGTATTTATTAGGCATCACACCAATATAACAATTAAAGATATAAAGCATGTGCACAGTTGAATAGACACGGACACAGAGATTTTCTCATTTAGTTTTTCCTTAAAAAAAATTTATCATTTAGCTTCTCCTTTTTCCTTTAAAATGCGGTAGAGGGCTGCAGCTGGCCTAGCCCTCATTGACAGCCAAATAACATTGGAACCTATAAAATGGGCACAGGGTGTTTTCTTTGGGTCTGCTGTCATGAAGGAGGCAGCAACATGACCTCCTGCAGGAGAGACACTTAGCGAGTCTCATGTCCCACGTGCTCACTGGGTTTGGATCTGCTCATCACTGCCCCTTGGATACACCATTATAGAGTAGGTGAAAAGCCACTCCAAGGCATATGCCTGAGAGGTCTTAATTTACAGGACTCAAACAGTGAGCAGGATTCTACAAAACCTGCAGGGGTTTTGCTTAGAAGGGCCTTGCCCTAAACGCCACCTAAGTCCCATGTGATTTCCTAATTGGGAAATTGAGCATACCCAAGGGCACTGCCCTGATGTGAGCTGTCCTCTCAGCTCAGCCGGGAGTGCCCGGCTGTCCCACGTGTGCTGAGCTCGGTGGTGTGTGCTGCCTGCACAGGGTGCCCTCCTTCCATGGAGCTATGAAGCTCCTCAGCATAGGCAGGAGCCACCTGGAGCATCGAGTCAGCACATCCTCCAGGTGCCCTGACTGTGCTCCCATCTGAGCCACTTATGCCCAGCTTTGGCAGAGCTTGGCTTGGAGAAGCTGGGATGGGCTTTTTGGGCTGTCCTGTCTTCTCCCTCCAGACTGTTCTTGCTGGCAATCCTGAGCCTGGGCTTGTGCAGACAAAATTCAAGTGAAAGAAGTGCAAGAGCTGTACAGTGGAAATGGAAATTAGAACTTCATTATTGAACAAAGAAGCAAACCACATAATATTCCTATTGGTTGTATAAATTTAGAGAAAAAAGGGTTATATGAAGTTCTTTACAAAGCTCTTTATGTCCTTGTTTTGTTATGTCCATGTAAATCTTTCTCTTGCCATTGTTTTAAAAAGAAATAAATTTAACAAATGTTTCATTGCCTATTTTTTTTTCAAATGGAAAACAAACAAACAAACCTCCTAGTTATAAATAATATCAGCAGTCAAAAGAAATCATACAGTAGCTAAACAATGAAGGCACATAGAAATGCTGTTTATTTTATTTCTACACAAAGCCCCACTGAATTCACAGGAATGAATTAAATATGCTGAATGTGATTTTGGGCAAGTAACACTTCAGTTAATACTGGGTTTAATTTTCTATTTTTATTAATTTATTATAAATTTGATTATTAATCAATTAGAAATATATATGCATATTAAAGCACATTACTAATTACTATGAAAATCACTTTGTGTTCTTTCAGTTCCGAAAAGAATATTACTAAATATTCACCAAAACCAGGTAACTGAAAAAACCCAAGCATACTGTTCCCCCTAACAGCCTTTGCTTTGTAGTGAAAATGAGAAACACCTACTTATTCTATCCACTATTTCTTATTTATGGGTATGCTAGGAGACTCAAGGTGCATGCAAAACTCTGGCTGTACCAATCGCGTAAGGATGGAGAACAAATTAATTTGGGGAAGATTGTTCACCTTAAACCAAAAGCCCAAACTATCTCTCCTCCTCCCTCCTCCCTCCTCCTTCCCTTGCATTGCAGACTGTGCACTGTTAATATGAACACCACCAAGATATTCCATAACGTTAGAGGCTTGAAGGTTTCCTGATGCTTTATTACACAATGATGAAAATATCATAACGCCTCTAACTTCATCAAATCAGGCATTTCATTACAGCATCCTGCAAGTATAGAAAACTGATTGTCTTGTGTCAGCATGGCCCAAATCCAGTTCTTGCATACAAGACATGGTTACTAATGATCTTTGTAAGTCAGATGAGAATTGGTCTTATTTTTTCCATTTTGCTGTACTAGGAATTGTTGAGACAGGGCAGCAAATAGAAAGAGTTTATTACAGGTTATTGTACAGTTTGTTTGACAAAGCGGTCAGTCAATAATAAACCAGAAATTAATAATTAATTGTACTTGCTATTTGCACGGCAGTTGATATTTTGTGACAATGCGAAGTCTGAGGTAAGAAATTGTTATCAGCAATTTGTGGAAGGGAGCTGTAGTTTTGGGGTTCTCCCTGCACCATCAGTACTGGTCAGAAGAGGATGGTACAGGGAGCCAGAAACCTCTTCCTGATTTCTGCTTTCTGCTTTGCCTGGAAGGGCCTGGCTATGTGACCCAGGGGAATATCTGTGCTGCCAGCTGAGTCCTGTGTAGGGAGAACCATTTATTAAGCACAGCCTTGCCCCACATACTGAGTACATGCCCAAACCCTTCATTCAGGTACAAACAGTCCAGTATATGCCTCACCTTTAATTCACAGTAAAGAATCCTATCTCTTGAGAATAAGATTAACGGAGGTCTGTTCGACCCTTTCTGCAACACCTTGCATCTCCTTTCTCCTTCACTTCCCAAACTTCAAGAGAAGCAAGCGGGTAGCTAACTAGCTACACTCAAGTTCAGAGTGCTCTCCAAGCTCTTCATTTGGCAATTTACAGATAAACAAAACAAAGCAGGAAAGGAAGGTCTGAACTAGTGCTAAGATAATTTATCTAAGGCTACACAATGAGCCTGGCAGGACAGGAATAGCCCTGGAATTCTCCCCATTAGAGTCCTGTGGACTCTTCACCGCAGTCCTGAGACTAAATGAACGAGTTTGCTGAGGAGTCACGTTTGAAAAGACAGCTTGTACCATTCAATTGCTCCCATCTGGGGACAGGGTAAAGATCAAAACTGGAGCCAGCCCAAGGAGAGAGATATGTGAAAAGGAAGCACGGGGTTTTTTGTATGTGAACAGTTTTCTCTTGAAATAGATAATTATTAGGGAGAATCATCTACTTCTATTCTCCAGCGGGAAAAAAAATACCATCATGTTGTTCTGTTTCTGTGTTATTCTGGTAATGTATTTTAGTGACTGTATGCATTTCTGATTATTCACAAGTGCTTCACAGAGAGATCGAATTTACATTTTATCTAGACACCCATCTTACCCAGAGAGATCTTTTTCATTTCAATGTTAGTTTGAAAATCCATTATTTGGTGTTCATTGCATGCAGGTTTTTATTTCCAGCAAGACTGCTGTGGCAGAAAAAATATAGACAAACTCAATGTCAAACTTTACTAACTGTTAGTTTTCTTGCAGTGTAGAAAAAGCCTTTCTATATGTTTCGCTGGGCACTGAGCTTGGAAAATGTGGGCCTGATTCTTGTTTCCTTCTGGAAGACAGTTTAGCATCCTCACCTCCCACTTGGAATCTGCCTCTCTCCCACCTGGGCCCTTCTGGCTTTCAGAATGGCAAATACTGTTTTCCTCAAGGAACAAAATAATTTTGTATTTAAATCTAGGTCTCTGGATCAACTGGAAGTGCTGGTCCTGAAGCTCAGTGTAATCTCAGTGATAGGAGCTGCTTTACCAACACTGATCTCTATTGGTTTCTTCAACTAATACTCAAGAGCTGAAGTTATTTCAAATACCTTTTCTTCCTGCAAAACATTTAGCATTAGTCGGTTCTGGTGGCCATGAGAGCAAACCAGTTCTGACTACACTCTTGAGCCATCAAGTCCAAGTCAAGTAATCACCATTCCACTGTTTCTCTCAGGAACTCAAAATATTTATCCATGACCTGGTGCCTCTGTCTGGCACTCTGCCTAGCACAGTGATTCTTTGGTCCAGATCTGGGGTCCTTTTTTGTTCCCAAAGTGACAATACTTGTAGTCACTGTGAATTTTGAAAGACTATCCAGACAAAACTGGAACTGCTGGTTGAAATGCTGCTCATGAAGAGTGCTATAAAAACTTCTGATTTAGAAATGTTGCATGAGAGCATAGATATTTCAATCTGAAAGTGATATAACTTTCTGTCAACTAACTGTTCTATTTGAAACAAACTTTTAAATTAAATGAACAAGAAATGTGAATTTTAAGTTTATTGGGATTTTCTCATCTGTAACAGTAATTTCTCACTGCTGTTGAAAGTAGTGCATTTTCAGTGACAGTATGATTTTGGCTAAATCACTGTTTCTGAATCTTGCTTTGAGAAGAAATTGTCAGTCATTTATACAGGGCAGCACTATTAATTGGTGGTCAATTCTACAATGATCCAGATCATTTTGGAGACCGTCTTGTGTTGCTATTATACATTTTAGTGGTGAACTAAGGGGGAATGAGAGAGGAATCAGGAGCTGATGCAATTGGCAAAGGGGCTGAGGAGAAAAGGTGCAACCTAGAGAGAAGGAGGGAAATGTGGAGGTCAAAATGTGCAAAAGTAGGAGTTAAGTGTCACAGTCCACTGAAAAATTCTAAAATTTTACAGCAAGGCACTGAGCAGGTAAATCACGTTGGTAACATTTACCGTATATAGATTGTTCTCTCTGATCATTGTGCCAGTTTTCCTGCTAACACTGGCAAGATGACCTCTGTAGACTTGAGGGAATGTAAGAAGCAGAGGAAGCTGGACCACGTTTGTAATTCCCAGGGGAATGCAGTCCTTTATTCACACTGGGTTTGACACTTAAAGGCTGGAAAGCAGAGGAGGGAAAATACCTGAGGCACAGCAATAGATGTGAGCTGCTGCAAGCTGGTCCCATGTTACCTCTCCTCTTTGTACCAAAGGTTTCTTAACAGTGTTGAAAAAAGCTTGTTCGAGATGTGTAAAACCCATCGAGGGTCTGAGCTGCAGTTACCTGGTCCCTTTGGAAGGAACAGGCATTACGCAGTGCTTCACAGCATTCCACTGCAATCTTGTCTTCAGCTTCATCTGGTAGTGAAGTGCTTAAGGAAACAGCTACAAGAAAATGAGTTCTTAGGGTAACTCCAATGTCACCCACAGGTGCAAGATAAGGTTGGCAATTCTCTTTTAAGTGAAGATATTCTGCTGCTCAAATGTGAAGTTAAATTGTGAATGCTTCAACACAGGCCGTAATTACCTATATTTACAGAAAGACAAGGCACTGTTTTGAAATACGTTTTTTCCAGGTTGCTATTTTTTCACCCACTGTCAAAAAAAAAAAAAAAAGAAGTCCCTTTTATGCTTCCAGTCCTTCTGCTTTTCCTGGTTGTGGGCATTTGCTGACAAGGCAATGAAATCTATCACTCCTGCTTTCCAGAAATGCCTCCCTGCCCCCACTTCTCTTTGCTCTTGACAGCAACAGCACAGAAGAGTGCAGTCTTAAAACAAAATTTTCTACAGTGTGTTGTGTTGCTGCTGAAATTTAATGATATTCAGGCCTAGGAGAAAAGAGCAGCTGCCCTCCAGGTGGTGTTCCATAAATGCTCCCCAGAACCCAGCAGGAAGCTGTATAAGTTCAATTCAGTGAAGCAAATTCAATCATTTGCCCCTTTGTAAATGGAGCATAAGCAGAAAAAAAAATTCTTTGAAGGATCCTAATACAACAACTACACATACCTAAAAACTTAGAAACACATTTTTTTGCTTGCATTACTGTATTTCAGATTAGCTTAATAGTAACTTACCTATCCAGCAGCAATTTCACTTTGCAGCACTGTAGAAAAGACATAAGGAATTCCCATAAATATCCAATACTTGTTTCATTCACAATTCAAAAATTAGTGGTGACTAAATTGTTATGAGTTTAAGGAGTTGTCTTCATAATGCTTTTTTTACAGACGTTGTACAGCTTTCCCAAGGAATTATCTTTTTGTGGCAAACTTAATTAGCGGAGCATCGTTTGATTAAGTATGAGGACTGTTGTGAATTTGCAGTTCAGGTTATTATTATTTCATTATGGATTCTACCTACAAATTAGAACTACAGGAGTAAATTTTTGAAGCCACATCTCCTTTTAATACTAATTGTGTTAGTGCCTAATGTTCGCAATTATCCATCACAACCACCATGCCAATTTACAACTGGCTTTATTAATACAACATTCAAACTTACATGCAACCATCCTGTTACAGCAGTCTGCTAGGTCTATTTTCTAGATGTAAATAGATGACAATATTTTTACCTTAAAATATTTTTGTATGTTTGAAATTCACCTTGTAAACAACTTGAAAGTGAATGTTTTTCCTCTAATTTGCTGAACATTTGGCCTGATCTGCTTTTTATCTGAAATAGGTAGGAAATATTTTAGAAAGCGATAAAGGACGTTTTCTGTCCTCATGCAACTAAATAACTAAAAATAATAAACAGTTTGGATTTGAAAATAGTAATTTAACAAATGATTAATACATTATCTCTTCTGGCACTTTGAGAGAAGAAATTGCAGAGCTAAAACTGTGTTCTGGAAACCTTTGAATTTCCCAGTGCATTTTCTGCTGGTAATGTTTTAGAAGGGCTTTCATATTCTCTGAATGCATGTATGGAGAGGAAGCAGCTGGATTCACCTGATATCAAACTGATGATCCACTTTCGATGAGTGCTTTTATAAGGGAAGAAGGTCTGGTTGCATCTCATGAAAGGCTGTTCAAGGTCTCAAAATCTGGTTTTGGTATTTCTGAGTAGCACTGCATTAAGATGGCAAACCACAAAATCTCTAGTCCAGTTCTTGAAACTGTGTTTTCTTTATGGACTATTATGCTGTCACAACTCTACTTTTATAAGGTGCCTAAGTACAAATTTATACAACCATAAAATTTCTAAAGAAGCCATAAACGTCTAAGGGATAAATTCGATTGTTATCACAAAAGTTTGCATACTAGAGTATGTATTTCACAATATATGCTCACTTGCCTTTACCAAATCAATAGTCATGTATTTTCACACCCTTTTTCTAATGCACCACTCTTTTGCAATAACAATTACTCTGCCAGCCAAGCGACCAAATTCAGGCTATGCAGGGTACATGCAGATTGCCAAATCACTTGAAGCTCCAGGTCTCTCTCAGTCCCAGTCTCCTCCCGCATTCCCAGAGACACCAACCTAACAAAGCCTGGAGAATGAGGTGTTTGGTTCAGACTGAGCTTCCCATTATCACCATCTCAGCCAAGCGCTTTAGTAATCCACATTCCCGTTTGGCTTTAGTCACAAGACGGTACAAGATGACAGCATCGTCTGGCACTCTTGCATTAGCTCTTTTGCAGTATTGCAGTAATGTTCACCTGCGGTTGTAGTAACTTTGCTCCACTTAATGGAAAGGGAGCTATGACCGTTAATCTGAATTTCCTTATCTTCTTTTTTTCCCCTCAACTTGTTTCCCGTTTGAATGTTGAGTTAGTATGTGGGGTTTTTTTAGGAATTCCCTGTTGCAAAGCACACAGAAAACTGCCAAATAGTGAGACTGTTATCCAGCCTGAAATTGATTCTGTAGCTACTGGACCATAGGGTTTCCTGCACCTCTGCTGCCAGGAAAGAGCCCTCTTTCTTAAATTAATATTTCTGGTGCTGTCACAGAAATCACAAGTTTTGTAAATTAAACGGAAAATATTTCTCCAATTAGCTGAGAGCACTAAGAACAACTGTTTGAGCATTAAAGCTATGAACTAATAACTTTGATACAAAATTCATGATCATTGGACCAAATACTCTTCTCTTGCAAGTTGTCTTCTTAGAAGATGAAGAGCACTTACAAGTAGCAGGAATAAATATTTGATAGGATCTGTACCTTTTTGATTATGAAATTGAAGCTATCAAAAACCCCACTAAAAAAAAAAAGCTGCTGTTTATGATCTACTCCCCTAAATTTTCCATGTTTATTACATAAAATTCATAGAGATGAGTCCAGTTTGGGTCTTCTCCTAGAAAGAAGTGCATGAAGACAGAATTGTTTAGTGTAATTACCAATGTAGGCTGAATACAAGGATGTGAGCTGTGGCTCTGTCTGTGGAGCTGTATTAATTTCTGCAGAACTGTTCCTAATTTAAAACATTTCTCAGGATAATACAGTGATTCGAATGTTTTGAGGATATTTTTGTGTGTGTTATCTGGGAAAACATATGTTCAAAACAGGGATAGACCCTGCTAGAGTAAAGTGTCTTTCAGTGTTTTAAAACTCTAAAAACTAAGCATGAAAAGTGGAATTGTCAAGCAATATTATATTCTGAACCAAATATTGAGTAAATGTTGGCTTTTGAGGAATTTGTGTTTGAGCCAGGAAGCATTTCACTTATCTGCAATTTTTTTTTTTTTTTTTGCTTGTGTGGCATTCCTGACTGATTTGCATACTGTTCAGTCACTGGGATAGATGAGTGTTCAATTTTTATGTTCCTTGACTGTGTGACTAAAGCTGTACTTGTACATCTGTGAGTGCAATACACAGGGGTTTGTTTGTTTGTTTTTTTATTGTTAAACATCTTTACAATATTTAATGGACTTTAATAGAAAGGGTTTCAGTAATCATTTTTCCCCCCTCACAAAATCGTTTATTCTACTACTCCCAGCGCTGGTGCAGGATATGGAGACTGTGTGTGAAAAGCAAGTGACTGTTTACATCAACACCTTTACAAGCAGCTGGTTAAGCCAGAGTGCAGAGCTAAGTGTGCCTCTCTCTTTTCACCTCCTGCACCCGACACTGACTCACTCACCCTCCACATCCTGACGGGTCACAGTTATTTCCTTCCACATGGGACCTGAAGGGTACTTCTAGTAACTAAACCACATTTTATCCCAATGAATTTCATCACTGAAGTTCTATTGATACAACATTATTTTTATTTTTGTTTTTCAAATCAATCTACTTTTTTTTCTCCCACTGATTTGTTGCTGTTTGACAGTCTAAAGAGAATTAATAAACCTTTCCTGTTTTCTTGGTTTTTACTGCAAACGTTTCTTTGCTTTGCCTACTATTTATTAAAAGGTTGCATGAAGCCAATTATATTACAGTAAATAATAGCTCTGAATAATTGATATGTTAAAAACGTCACCCAAAATACACAAAATTCCAAGCAAAGAAACATCATATCATTTGTCTGAAACAACACCATTTTGATATAGCATGTCTGAACACCTCTGTTGATTTTAGAAATGACTCTTATACCTGGCCACATTTGCTGATATTCTCTTCCCGACAGTCAGGTTTTCCCGACTACAGATGATTACTATTTCTCTACAGTTTTTTGAGTAAAGTGTCAAGTCATAAACAGAGAAAAATCTCATTGTAGTTGGGAAATGAACAGTGCAGAGATCCATTTGCCTTTTGCACCACTTTATTCTACAAACCTTTGCATCCTTTGTTGCACCTAGCAAATCCATGTGCCATTCCGTGACTTTTCAATATGTCCTTTTTTCTCCATTTGATGTAAATTGAATTTGTGGAGCAGGTTGCAGATACTAGGCTGAGAGGGCAGTAGAAAGAGAGGATGAAGCGCTAGTCCCTCTGCAAGCAGTGGCAAATATTCAGTTACACAGACAGCAGCTGAAGCAGGAACAGAGAACACGTAAGCATGGTGGCTACCGTCTCCTGAGATCCCCACAGGTGTGTGCTGCTCCCATGAGACCTTCCTGCCATCGTCAGGATGACTAAGAGCTTCTTCAGCTCTGAAATCTGAGCAGGAGTTGGGTGCCCAGTTCCTCCACTCCTACCACAGGTGGTGTTACTCCTGTGCCACTGTGGAGGAGGGTTTGTCCTGGCCGCTGTATGGGCTGCCAGACCTGCGCTTTCTGCCCGCTCAGAGCAGAGCTAACAAGCCGTGTCTCTGATGATAGATGTTCTGACTAATTTAGAAAAACACATAAAGAAACACAACCCCAGAGACTCAAATATACATCCTCCTTTTAAAAACAGTGGTTTGGTTCTAATATTCATACCTTTTCTTTAGCACCATATCTCTAAGTATGGAGAATAATTACACTCCTGAACCTTTCTTTCAAGGAGAGTTACAGGCTCTGCAGCTCATTTCCAGTGCTAGTGCAGAGACAGTGGACAGGCTCATTTTCACTGGTGACCTACAAGGCACGTACTAAAGAATTCCAGAATCTCAGGAGTGAGAATTTTTATTTTTTTAAATATGACACCATGATTTAATACGTAAAGAAAGGAAAATTCCAACACTGAATTTTCCCATTAAAAACATTAGCTAACAATTAGAGTTAGCTCTCTGTCGTTAGAAAAAATTCCTGAAGCCAGTGTGACATGTCTTAGATAAATAATGATAGATAGAAAATTATGGATTTACAACTAGAAATTTTTTAGATAGATCTAAGCACTTTTTCAGGAAACTTTGTATCTAAACTTAGTATTTTTCTAAATGTTATCTGGAGCAGGTTCTTTAACATCCAGGTTATAAATTCCTGAAATTAGGGTTCATAATATGGAATTGTTTATAAGTCTTTATTTATAGCAGCACTAGAAGATGGTGCAGTACTGAACACTATCCTCTAAGCTGTTCTCGTTCTGGTATGCCAATCATTCATACCAATTTTTATCGTGAGCCCTTTAATGCAATGCAATGTACAGTGTCTCTGCCACACAATTGACACACACATTTTTCACATGTCTGTGTGTGAGCAGAGCTCTGTAACTGAAAGTATTTTATCAGCTCTGGAGTAAAAGACATCAGGGTGGGAGGGAAGGGATTTAGGTACGTCTCTCTTGTTGATAATGAGAGCTTCACTGTTACTAAATGTTTACTAAAGATAAGAACTAAATATATTTGTGGCATGAACTTCAGATAATAATTTACCTACTCTTTGAGTAGGTAAGCAAAACAAACACTTGGCTCTATCATTTTCAGTAGTGAACAAAGCAATAATTTTCAGAGAAAGAAAGGAAAAAAAGAGCAACCTTGACTCCTCTTAGGCTATGCTAAGTGGTGATATTTAGAGAGGGCTAAAGCAGGGGCAGGGCAGCGCCACACTTCCTCTGGGATATTTGAAAAAAGACTGCACAAAATGCCTGTGATGACAGAGATTGTTCCTTTGTGTGTTCTCGACATGCTTTGGGATGGGTGGGGAAGGGGTCCCATTGCTTCTTTTTTCTTGCCAATCCTCTTCCTGAGTGTGTTTTCTTGGGGCTGCCAAGTTCTGACTGCTTGCTTTGCTCAGCTGTGCTCTCAAATCCTTCTTTTATTCTGTGCATTCATCACCAACATACACTATCTTAACACAAGCATTATTTAGCCAGTTCTGACACTACCTGAGACAGTCTGTTAACAAATACTGCAGTCCTTGGTCACTGCATTTCCAGGGAATGCCTCAGCAGCTGGAAAGCCCCCAGGTCTCAGGTTCCCTCACAGGTGGGTGAATATCAGACATAAGAGCCTTTTTCCTGTGCAGACAGAAGGCTAATTTATTGTTGC
This sequence comes from Irena cyanogastra, assembly GCA_013397155.1. Lineage (NCBI taxonomy): Eukaryota > Metazoa > Chordata > Aves > Passeriformes > Irenidae > Irena > Irena cyanogastra. The sequence goes on from VWZV01008637.1 coordinate 373,148, forward strand.
CATAACGCTATCCGTGCTGCCGTTCACAGCTGGGCTTGGGGGCACCCCACCTGGCTGTTTGAGCTGCTCACAGCCTGACCCAGCTCAGCAGGGACTACTTTGATGGGGTGCCCATGAACACCAACATGTGTGTGTGCGTGTGTGTCTTTTCCTTTGTGCCATGCCAGATTCCGAATTAGAGGAAACTGTGATCTGTAAAGTCTAGTTTCTAAATTTAGTTTAGTCTTTAGAGCAGCTCTTTGGATACAAACAGCAAGGAACTTCTCTGCCACTGGGGAGCCTTACCTCCTCACTAGCCCTAGAGGGTCTTCCTCTGCATCCGGTGAAGAGAGCTGCCAGGGCCTCATGCTGGGCAGCTTTATTTACTCAAACATTTACCTGATTACTCACACGACAGTGATAAGGAGGGTATTTGTTGGCAAACAGGTGTAACTCATCAATAATGGTAGCAGAAGGTCATTTGATGACATGCTTGGACACACTGTGTGTTTGTTTAGTTTTAAAAGTACTCATCTGTCAGGGGAAGGGCAGTTAAAGGTGCACGCTGCATAAATCAGAAGAAAGCCACTTTAGCAATCCTAAAATCCAACAGAAATTTTTCAGTGCTCATACTGGTCATAACAGTTAGTTACCTTCATCACTTACCAGCTGTTTGGTTTGGCCTGGAAATGGGCTTCTCTCCACTGCTGGGAGGTCAGCGCAAATGTGGCTCCTTGGCCGGGGTATGTGGTGCTGGGGACAGACACCCAGCTGGGCAGCACCAAGAGCCAGCAGAGCTGGGAGGTGCAGGGGCAAATGCCATGTCCCACTGGAGCTGGCCAACCCCTCAGAGCTGGGCTGGGTTCAAGCCTGAAGTCGTTTCTGTGGGCAGATATGTTAGAATGTGTTTCTCTATATGGTATGAAAACAGCAATTCATTATGGATGCTGGTGTCATATCAGCCATTCCAAAATCACGGCTCTGTACCTGGCATAAACTGGATCGATGATGAGAACAAATACTCTAGACCTTTACATCCTTTTCAGATAAGTTGTATTTGGTCTAATTCCAAAATCACATGTGATTGCAATGGAGTGAGCAACTCTTACTCCCCAGAAAGTGGCCCATTTCTCCTTGCTGTAGTACAGTATCCCTCTTATTTTCATTCCATGGACAAAAAGTGTAACAGCTTTGCCATGTATGACATTTTTTTCATACATACTGACAGTCAATCCCACCCTGATTCTCTAGGCAGCTGCATATTTAGGATGCTCTTTCTGTTAAATGCCGTTGCACACCTACTCTTCCACATCAGTTTTATGAGAAATCTGTTAAGATTCTGAAATATGCTTTAGAGACCAAGCTGGCATTTGTAGATACAAAGAGGCTATTGCAAGGGTAATGTTTGTTTTAATCTTGCCTTTCTTTTTAATAAGCAACGGAGCCCTTCAGGTTGAATACTAGAGATTCTTCTTATTTTGTCGAAACATCATTCTCCCAGAGAATGACTATATATTATTGTGAGGCTATGATGAGGGTAATGCAATACTAACACTGATTTCTTTACAGTATAGGCATGTGTGTATGTTTGTATATGTGTATTTATGTAAAGGAAAACATTTTGATGTCAGTGTTGTTTAAAAACAAAATGCAAAAATAAGCAATTGAAAATAACATGTGTGTGAAAGACAAGCAAGAAAACCAAGAAAAGCACACCAAGTTACATTTCAGGTCAGTATCTATTTTTAGCACTTCCTGCTATGGTTTGTTATGTCACTTGTTCTACAGTAGGGATAAAAAGAAATTATTTAACTGTGTGATTATCTTGGAAGGATGGGAGTATGTGAATTTTAAGGATGGTAAGTCTCTCAAGATGCAGTCATGTTTAGTATTTGATTTTAAAGATCCCATTCTAGTATTTCTTATTCCACAAATTTGCCTCTCCTGTTCTTCTGCACAACTCCAGTTCCAGAGAGATGTAATAACTGCTATAACTGCTGTAACTAAGAATATTAAATCTGCATGGAAGAAAGAAGAGTTTAAGACAGAAATTCAGTAGACACAAATTAAAATAGGTTGTAATTTAAATGTGCCATAACAGAACCTTGAAGAAAATATTTAACTGTATGTGCTATCTTCCCTAAAAGGAAGATACCTTTTTGCTTTAATAATTCTTTTTTAAAATTAGTTTTTTGAAAGTAGCTCTCAAGCTTCCTATTTGCTTCCAAATTTGCAGCAAAAGAAAATCTTTTTCGTTTGTGTCTTTCAAACTTTTGACTGTGTATTTAAGAAGCCCTCTTCAGAGCATGCAATTGTATAAACATGCATACATGTATACATACAGAGGGAGAGAGAGAAACAGGGAGACCCCATCAGTAACTGATCTCATTCAGACATGTCAAGAAAATCATATTCTTTTCCTATATGTGCAGTCCATATAAGTGCTCAGAATGATTAACAGAGCTCCAGAAAGAAGTTCTCTGTTGATTCACAGTGTGGTGAGGCAGCAGCTCTCCTTTCTCACTGGGGAAGTCACAGAACTGTTGCTGTTCATTTGCTCATGGCATTGTGGAAGGGAAGGAAAACCTCTGGAGTGCCCGTGTCAGTAGAGAGGTTTGACACAGCTGTTTTGGCTGAGGGAGACCAACAGCCAAAAGAAAGGAAAAGGTTTCAAGCCGGAAACACAATTAGTGTGTTTAATCTTTTCTCCGTGTGGATTTTGTCATCAAATTGTATAAGCTCTTCCTAAGTTGGTGTCTTTCAAGGGGTTCCTCTCCTTCATCTTCTTGATTTGGAAAACAACATTAAAACAGAAAATTTAAAAGTTCATGGACTACCTTGCCAGGTGTTTATATTTTTTTCTCACAATTCTGCTGATTACCCGAACTTAAATGATTGGCACCATGCTTTTAATGTGAAAGCATATATACATACATTAAGTAGGACAATTATCATACTTCTGACAAATTTGCCCCTTTTCTGCTCAGTCCTTGCATATGCATGTTTTGTACACCTTGCAGCAACAGAAAGTTTGTCAGAAAGAGTCATGATGAAGCCAGGAAATGATAGAAAATTATGAAAATCTGAGAGGAAAAAAGATGAGCAGGAAGCCTCAAAAATGAGAACCTCAAAAAGGATTGTAATGTGGATATTGTAAAAAATGCATAGATATTGTAATTTGAGCCACACTAAACAAACTGCTTGGATTTTTTGTAATTTTCTCGTCATTTTGCTTGGAGAAAATTTAAAGAGTAAAATCAGAACCTTTCATATCCTTTTTCTCTGAAGTACAGTTCAGATTCTCTTCAATTCTCTCATCTTGAACTGTAATTAGAAAATGAATCATGGCAGTGCAGACATCCTAGTTGATAACTGCACACTCACAGAATACAAAATTCTTTCTATAGGGGGGGATGCAATTTCCTCTAGCCCCAGCCGAACCTGAGAGATTCTGTTTCTGAGTTCATTCAAGTCCATGAAGCTCACCAGTATCAGAGCTAAGGAGAAAACCTTATCAGTCATCAAATGTCTGTGCACAGACCCAGAGTGTTTGCTCTGAAGAATCATTTGTGATGTCTGAGTTGATTGTATTTGAAGTATTTGCTATCATTTCCATTGTTTAGCAAATACAATGGCTGGAATAGACTGCTTTATTTACAACGTGCAGGGATTACATTTTCGTTTCCCTTGAGACCTAATTTAAAGGTCTGGTTTTCCCTCAGTTCTCCATTTACTCACGTTTTAAACAGCAAACAAAAGAACCATTCTGTTAACACATGAAATTCATAATCTTGAATTAAAATCTTCTCCTCATCACTGCTTTGTTCACAGAGTAACCAGTGGAACCTTAAAGAGCAGGAATGATTTCAGGATCTCTGTCTTGCTGTTGTTGGAATGGAAAATATCAGAGAGTTAATTCACTTGGTCCCACCTTGCTAACACAAGGCTCTCTAGCAGCAGATCACTCTCTGAGGAGACTGTTTACTTGCCCTTGGATGGCACAGGCATGAGATAAAAACAAGAGGAAACACAAGTTACAATTGCAATTCCCTTGGCTCCGTTACCCATAGAAGATATTATTTACTTGCTGGAACTTATTTTCATTGATTGATTTTGTGTTTGAGCAAGATGCCATCTTGAAAGATTTGGTGACTGGCATGTTTCCCAAACAGATGCAGTGCCGATCACCAGAGTGCACATTTCATCCCTTTCTGGTACCAACTCTACTCTGAAAAGGATCTCTGAGGAACATGTAATCTCTGTCTTGGTTAAAGGTAAAACTCACTGCTGTACAAGGAGGGCCCACTTATCAAAACCAGAATTCAGTGATACTTAAAAATACAGTCTTCTATGAAGGATAATTTTCACCTCAGGTTTTTTTATTTTTATTCCATTGAGAGAAACACCAGAGATGATGAATCATTCCACCACAAGTTTTTTTCAGATGTGGTTTTAAACCCAGAAACACAGTTCCAAATTTCTTTTGCAGCTGCTGTATTGACCAATACAAAAGTGTATAATGAAAAGGATGATGAAACAAATTTGGAGGAAAATATTGAAACTATGTATTAGCAAATCAGTGCTCCAGCACATCAGAAAAAAAAACTGATTTGAAAAGGGTAAAGGCTATCTATTTTTTCTTTCTCAGGTGAATGCATCTCAGGTGAATACATCTCAGTTACAATTTAAAAAATCTAACTTTTAGATCAGAAGAAAGAAAAATTCTCTTTTCCTGTAGATATTAGTCCAAAACTACCTAAAAAAACGACAGAGTAAACCACAATGCAATCTACAGTCCTCAGCATGACTTACAGCAATTCTGTATTAAAAATGTTTCTGCAAGAAAAATGTTAAATTTCAATCTATATTAGGCCTTTTCTCTCTATATCTTATTTCTGTAACATTTTGGGAAATATTTTAGACAGAAAAGCATTTTCTCAAGAAAGAGGTAAATCTTTTAAGCTCTTCTTAAGTAGAAAAGCTGTGATGGAGAGCAGCATAGCAATAGATTATACTATGATTGCATCTTTCATCCGATGAATTTAAAGTGAAAGTCTAATAACTAATGTCTATATTGCTCTTTTGAAACATGTTGTATTTATTAAAACCACGTCACTCACTAGAAGAATCTGAAACAGGTAAGTTCAGCTATATAACAGTACACAGAAACAAAGCTCAGTATCTTAAAATAAGGAAGAAAAATGGATAACATAAAATTGAAACTTCAGGAGTAATTTATAAAAGCAGAATATAATTACATGAGCAAGGGTCTCACTGAAAAATTAGCATCAACACCAATTCTTGTGATATGTCATGAAATATTTAACAAGTTGCTGTCCCAAAAGAAGCAGTCTTAGGACAAATATCTAGTCTTATGTTTCTTTAAAAAATTTGTAAAAATGTAAATGCAGACATGTGATTTTTGATTAAGGCTATAAAATATATTTAACACATTTGTGTACAGTATTTGGAACTCGTTCCTGCTGTCTCTGAATTTATGTCTGCAAGGAAGTGAACTGGGATAGCTCTAGAGGCATAAATGAGTTAACAGTAGTTAAATTGGAATAACTTCTTTCATGGGCAGTGTGTTTTAAAATACAGATTATTTTATTTTGGAATAATTGTAACATTTACAACATTCACCAAGTGATTTAAAAAAAACCCCAAAAACACAAAAACCCCACCCTATAATACAAAATAGACTGTTCACAGATGAAACCACAAAAAACTATTCCAAGTAGATATTGTAGCACAAAGTATTGCACAAGAGCCGTTCTGGCCAGTGCTGTTATTGGAAAGAAGTCTCAAAAATATGCTGCAGAACAAGCAATACTGATTCTACGTCTAGTGTAGCTGTGTAAATTATATTGACTCTCAGGATTTAAATAAATGGCCATATCAGCTTTAGTTTTCTGAAGTCCTGTACCAGAAAGCCAGTTTTAGTGTTTTATCTGGTCTAATGCAAAATATCACACCTATATACAGCTCTTTTAAAACCACTGATCTTACACCATGACAGCTACAGCAAATTATTACTAGATGATTAAATATAGAAGGGTTTAACTCATCATGAAAATTGTCATGTTCCTGTCCTTCAGAATATGCTTTAATCCAGAATAATAATTCATTGTAAGAACAGTAATTCCTAGTCTGCAAATCTTTTCCTCAAAAAATTAGTAATCACAGAAGTAAATAAAAAGAAATGAGGTTGATAAATATCTCTGCTATTTAGGTACAAACTTTTCCATGTCTTGTCCAAAGTTCTAGAAGTGTAGCTCTAAGGTAAATAATTGCTCTCAATTTCAATCAGGCTTTTTTTCTATTTTTTTTTTTCCCTATGGAATCTCTTACCCGGCCTATGAGCAGCTTTAGATACACACATATCTTAAAAACTCGACTGGGAAATTATGCCTATCTGCTGAAAAAGCCACCTGTTGTGTGCAGCTCTGACTGTCTTGCATACAAGAGTGGAAGGTGGCAGGGGCTGCTGGGAGCCCTGGGTGTGCAGTGGCTGCAGGATGATGGATGGACATGGAAGTCACTTGGCTATGTACACCCTACTTAAATCTCCCTGCTGCTAAGACAGAAATTCTCTGCTGTCCTATTTTTAGTGCAGAATCACAATCCCTTACTTTGCTTACCCTGGTAGTCACTTTAGATGTGTGCTGGGCTAGAGTGCTATTGCTTTATTCAGATATTATAGAAAATCATTGTTAGCATTTTCACTTGCTGAAAAAAAGAGCTCTGGAACCTTCAACAGTAACAAGAGCATCTCATGGAGGTGATAGCTCCAGCAGTACACTGATTCTTGCTATGGCGCCCCAAATTGACTCCATAAACCTTGTTTTCCTCAAGCTCTGACCAGTTCTTTTCACATTCTGAAGAAGTTTAACATAGTCATAATAGTGCAGTTTGGAATTACACCAAAACAGAAAGGCTGGCTGATGGCTTTCCTTTTAGCTGTTTAGGTCTCTTGATATATAAAAACCTGAATGTTCTCAGCAGCTTTGGGAAGTAAACTGTGCAAGCTACCCAAAGACAGTGCTCACAGGAATATGGGAAACAAGTGGTGGATACTTAGCTGAGATGGTTCAAGGTAAATCTTAACATGATACCAACATGAATGTGAAATAGTCTCTTAATGGAACAGATTAAATTTCTATAATGTCATTTATAATTAATCATCACAAAGCTTCTAGGAGTACATAATCAACAAAACTCCAGCTTTGTGATGAATTTGTTGAGGCAAGAAAATATTGTTTCAGTAGAAAGTGCTTGACTTCTGAAAATATCTTTCCATTATTTCAGAGATTCATAGTATAAATGTACCTATTTAAATAGGCACTGACGGATTTTTAGTAGTCAGTAGAAAGAAGTAAATGATTCTAGGATATCATTCATCAAATACTAGTGTCTTTGTGCTAAGGTAAACATCTAAAATACATTGGAAGTTTTTTCCCAATAAATGACTCTCTCTGTTGAGTATTGCATTGTGTTTATGTACCAAGGTTTGGATAGCAAGAGGGCATCATCTCTAAAGCTCAGCAGAAAGTTAAATTCTCTGTAAATAATGATGTTAAATAACATGAATATCACCTGTTATGCCTACTAACTTTCTAAGTCAGGAAAAGTGGGAAAGTCCACTCCTTGTCTTTTACCTGCAAAGGAGGCAAGCACAACTGGAATTCAGATGTTTTAGGAACTTTTCCTATCTGAATGAGAACAGATCTGGCCCATCTCATTGGCTGGGGAATCTATCAGAGCTCTTGGCTGCTGCACACTATAGAAGGAATGGAGCCACTCATTTGGTCATTGTATGATCACACTAATTTCAGGATTAATTTTTTGTCACACAGTCTCAAAACAAAATATTTTGGAAAGCTTAGCTCACCTTCATGTATGTGTATAAACAGAAAGTAAAATAAATTTGATCTTCTATGCATTCATAACTTTGTTTTGCATCTTCTGTGAAGCTATTTGCCCATGATAAATTAACTGTGTTTGCCACAAGACTATTGTTAGATCATTTTAAATTATATTTTTGGTTTTCAGTTAAAACATTAATATTTGGAAATTGTCTAATTTAAATTATTTTATCAATTAACATTGATATGTAAATATTTCTATTAAATAATTCATAACACTTGCTATTTCTTTCAAAAATTTTTCAGAATATATTTTTGCAGGCTTTTTGTTTGGTTTTTTTTGGTATTGATTGTACTAATATCAAATATGCCTGCCATTTTTTGAGAGAGAGTCAAACCAGTTTTGTTTTTTTCCCATTTTTTTGTGTTCTCTTTGAAGAACACAAAATTGAACATCTATTCTACGCTTTCTTGGAGCTGGGTATAAAATGAAGAATGAAACAAAAAAGTAATTGAAAATAACTACAGTATTCTGTTAACTTTCAGAAAGGTAGATGGGCCAATTTGAAGTGCTTTGTTTTCTTGTGCTTTTGTCTTTTTTTTCTTTCCTGTAACTTTTTTAAGCAAAGGAAGCCTGTGAAGAGCGAAGATGGTTAAAGAAAATAAAAATGTGATGTGAGGTGGGAAAATCTATCCTCAGCTTAACAAGAACAAGGTTGAATACAGTTTCTCAATAGTAACCTAAGGAAAATATAAAAGGGGAAATGTTTATGATAATTCAAACCTCTTCTAACTCAAAATCAATGTTGTGAAAAGGAGCAAATTAATCAGGAAAGTACAGCTCCAGGGAGGTCAGTTACTCAGTGCTCTGCTGCAGAAGAGCCCATTACGTTGATGCAAGCACAGTTTTGCTGACTGTGGCAGAACACCACTCAGTTCAGAGCATCACTGATGAGGACAGGTTTAAATTCAGCTTTAGAGCCCTCGCAAGGATTATTAAGAGGGTGATGCTTCTGGGCATTTTCTAGCTCATTGCTGGCCATTTTGCACAACTGGCTGTTCTCTGTTGTAGAGGGCAAGTGTCTCTTCACAGTTGTTACTTTTTGTCTGGCTTATTTGGAGAGAAGACTACTTTGCTTTGGGGAGGTGTCTGGAAAATCTGTTCTCTTTACTGGCCTCATAGTTCTCTGTTGTGGCATTGCGTTGCTGGAGAAATGCTTGGGGAAAGCTCACATAAGGGTGATGAACTACAGGATGGAAAACTGCTTTGGGGTCTGTTGAAAACAACACAACAAACTTGTATGTTTTAACTTAATTATCTGCTGAATGTTCCTTTTAGTCTGGTTATTAATGGTATTCAGAACATAATTGCAATCTTGATTGAGTCACTGTTTTCCCCTTTGCAGGTCATACTAAGCACTGACACATTTTTATAATAATCATCTGCAATTAGTGAAGTGAATGAGGTTTTGAGTGTGACTTTACATTTGTCTGTTATAGCTGTCTATTTTCATACACCTATTCATAGAGTTTGGTTACTGTGAAAAGCAGGAAAATATAATTAGAGCTATTTTGGTTAATGGAAAGCAGAAACAGCCTTATAGCAAAAAGGCCAAGTACATTTATCCACCAGGTGAAAATCACTGCATGTCTTAAAGGGTGGATAATTTAAGCACATGGTTTCCTACTAGTCTTAAATGTTGGGGGAAAAGGGGAGTGTGTGTATTTTGCTCTGTGAATTTTTTAAAGTTGGAAGTTTTAGGTAACTATTCTGCAAAATGTGTTGGTTGTCCTGACCATTCCTTATGGTAAACCCATTTTTAAAAATAAATATTTTGAAAGCAAATGCTCCAGAAAAGAATTGTGGAAACTTTAGTGGTTAATTTTCTTTTGAAAGACCACTTCTAAGGAAAAAAGTGTTGTATATAAATTGTTGATTGACTCTAACTTCACATTGTTAGAAGACCATTTCAAATTCTGTCTCCCTAGGAGATAATATTGGCTGAGGCAAAGTGCCTGGAGTTATGGAGTAAGACATATAGCACCTTAGTAATTTTGAGTGAGTTCTGCCTCAGTGCCCCTCGGGGGAGGACTGTTGTAAGTCACAGTATCAGTATTTCAGTACAATATTTCAGTATCTCTGCTGTCCAGAGGGGATTGTAGTTCTTTCTGCTGCCCATGGGGTGACAAGGCGCATCCTCCCCACATTGGGATAGGCTTCTCCCGGAAGAAATAATTTTCCACTTTCAGAGAGATGCATGAGCACTGCTCCTGGATAGATCTGAGAAACCCAAAGGAAAAAAGAACGCTGACAGTTTATATTTGCATGGTAAAAGTGGGGAAAGAAATGGGCATCGATGCCCTGATCTTGGAAAGTGACGAATGATTCCTATAAGGTATTGAATACACCTAATTTACAGGACTATCTTCATGAATAGTTACATACCCATTGCAGTACTTTCTCCAATCTGACATCAATTAAAATTTGAATTATGTTTAGAAGTGCTGCAATAATTGTGATATTTCTCATTCGTGTATAGGAAACTGAGGGCCTGCAAGAATCAGGACTGGATGTACACAAGAATACAAGTAAAAACCCCACGCCTCTGTGCACATCTGCCTAATAAAAACCTCTCCCAAATGTAGTTGCTCACAGCTTGTACAGGGTACAGCAATCTCCTGTGAGGTTGAGGGGCACAGGGTTCTCCTACAGGGCCAAGAGCAGTCTTGTTGCTACGGGCTTAAACTGCTTCTTTTCTGCTACTTTAATATACAACCATTGCACATAAAAATGAAATATGATTGAAAAGAGTGCCTTTGACTTACGTATGTTCAACATTTGCCAATACTTAAAAGTGCGTGGACAATCAGGTGGAAGAAGGCTATAAAATCTCTTCTCATGTAAAGCCATAGAAAATCATCTAAATACCGAGAAAAAGAAAAGTCCAACAGTTTGGTGGGTGGTTTTTTGTTGTTGGTTTTTCCTTCTTTCGTTCTTTCTTTCTTTCTTTGGATTTTTTTTTGGTTGGTTTTTGTTTCATTGTCAGGCTTGGATTGTGTCCATATAAAGTTATCAGGATTATCACCTATGTGGAAGTGTCAAAACACTTTTCATTTTAAGTCTGTTTTACATAAAGCTGTTATATTTTCCACTAATTATGAGAAATTTCGCCTCTGCAGACATGAGGATATGATTAACAGATGTGAAATATGTAATGCAAGCAAACAAACACAGTAAGTCCCCCAAACTGTATTTAGCATCAGTGTTATTTAACACTGGCTGTGTGCAAATTAGCTTTCATTTACTCTTTTCTTGCATTTGCACATTCTTTTTTTTTAGATTAACTTATAAGTTTTTCAGAGTTTCATATTTTATTACCTCTAAGCTACTTAAAGCTTTTCTGAAGTTGCATTTGTGTTTGGAAAAAAGTGTTGCTCTGTCTTCCACCATTGTGTATTGCCACTGCCTCCATAGTGGGAAATTACAATTATGCTCTGTTGCAGAGGTGGCTCTGAACAGCACAAAGCCTTTAGAGAGAAGCTGTGTGTCCATGTCCAGTGAAGAGTTAAGGCTCAAATCCTCTGCTATTAGCTTCACAAGTCCCTGCTACCTAAACCAACACTGTAGGATTCCACATGTCTGCCAAAGTGGCCTTTGCTCTTTATTAAATTCAATAAATTTAATACATTTTTTCCAGACGGGATGCACCCAAGAGTATTGAGGGAGCTGGCAAAAGAGCTCACCAAGCCACTTTTACTCATTTTCCAGTGATCCTGGTTAACAGGAGAGGTCCCACTTGACTGGAAATTAACAAATATAGTGCTTGTCTACAAGAAGGGTTGGAAGAATGATCAGTGGAATTACCAGCCCGTCAGCCTGATCTCAGTACCAGGAAGGTCATGGAGCAGAACTTTCTGAGTACCACCCACAGCACGTGCAGGGATCAGGCCGAGCCAATGCACATTTACAAAAGGCAGATCCTGCTTGACCAACGTGATCTTCTTCTATGACCTACTTTATTGGTGAGGGAAAGGCTGTGGCTGTTGTCTGTCTAGATTTCAATAAAGTGTTTGACACCATCTCCCACAGCATTCTCCTGGAGAGCTGGCAGCCCATGGCCTGCACAGGTGCCCCCTTTGCTGATTAAAACTGGCTGGATGGCCAGGCCCAGAGAGTGCTGGTGAATGGTGTCACACCCAGCTGGCAGCTGGTCACTAGTGGGGATCCCCAGGGCTCAGTATTGGCCAGTTCTGTTTGATATCTTTATTAAAGTTCTGGACAAGGGGATCAAGGGCACCCTCAATCAGTTTGCTGATAGCACCAGGTTGGATGAGAGTCTTGATCTGCTGGAGGGAAGGAAGGCTCTGCACAGGAATCTGGACAGGCTGGATAAATGGGCCAAAGGTATGAGGTTCAACAAGGCCAAGTGCTGGGTCCTGTACTTGGATCACAACAACCCCAGGCAGTGCTACAGGCTGGGGCAGAGCAGCTGGAACATGGCTCAGCAGAAAGTGACTTTGGGATGTTGGTCAGTAGCCATCTGAACATGAGCCAGTGTGTGCCCAGGTGGCCGAGAGGGCCAATGGCACCTGGCCTGTATCAGCAATAGTGTGACTAGCAGGATCAGGGCAGTGATTGTCCCCCTGCACCTGGCACAGGTGAGGCCACACCTCGAGTCCTGCACTCAGTTCTGGGCCCTTCACTTCAAAAATGACATGGAAGTACTGGAGAGCATCCCAAGAGGGGAAATGAAGCTGGTGAAGGGTCTGGAGCTCAAATCCTGTAAGAGAACTGAGTTTGTTTAGTCTGAAGAAAAGGAGGTTCAGGAGGGACCTCATTGCTCTTTACAACTGCCTGAAAGAAGGTTGTAGTGAGCTGGGGGTTGGTCTCTTCTGTCATGTGTGAAGTGAAAGCATGAGTTCCACAGGGGAGGTTCAGATTAGATATTAAAAAAAAAAAATCACAGAAAAAGGGGTTAAGAATGGGACTAAGTTGCCCAGTGATGTGTTGAATTCACCATCTCTGAAAGTGTTTAAGAGGCATCTGGATGTGAGACTTGGGCATATGCTTTAGGTGTTTGTTGATGGTTGGTTTGGATAATCTGGAAATGTCACTTCCAACCTTGATGATTCTGTGGGTCTATGAATCAAGTTACTTCATGCAAACTGGAATGCAATTTTTTCAAATGTTTCTATACAAGCACTGTGAAATTTTGATCCAACATTTTTGAAACTGAGAATTCTTGACTGGTTTCCCTTTGAATGAAGATTTTCTTATGTATGTTTGCTGTCTAAATGAAAACCTCATGAGCCATACAGAAATATATCTTTAAAAGATTAAGCTCTATGTTTATTTTTTGCTGTAGTACAGGAAATAATTTGCCTCTGAGATTATACTGCTAGTCTCTAGAACATTATCCTTACACATAGAGTTAATGCCTCTGTTCCTGGAGTTCCCACTGAAATCTCAGAAGAGAATGGCTCTTTGTATGACTGCATTGCCAGTAAAGATGAACATGGTTTTATACATGTACCGGTATCTGGAGAAGGAGGAGCTGAGCTAAGAGGAAATGACAGGGTTTGTGCTGGGTTAGGTTGTCATTAGGACAATTAGCTGTAACATTATCAAGTCCCCAATGCTGTAAATATAACCATGAGGAAAAACCCTGCTGAATTCCTGTTACTATCAAAAAGGCAGGTATAAAATTCAAATTATAAGAAGGTCAGGCTGTTTACATTTAACCATAACAGAGTCCCCATAGCCTAAAAACAGGGATGATTTTAAATAAATAAATAAATAAATAAATAAATAAATAAATGTTTACACCAATTTTTTTTTAGAATTCAAGACAAAAAGAATAAATTGAAAAGAAAAATTCCCATCACCATTTACTCATCTTTATGAAATTAAGATGAGTTCCTGTAGAGGGAAGCGAGCAATTTCTAGCATACACCAGGAGGTCACCACACAGCATTTCTGGTAGTACCAGATGACAGACATGATAATGTCTGATGACAGACATTCTAATAATTAGGTTTTTCTGTGTCTTTGCAAAGCCATCTTTGTAGATTCATCAAATCCTTTCCTTGTTCATCTCCTTTTCCCCTCATTAGCATTTCAATCAACTGTACCTTTTACTGGAAGCCAAACTGAGAATGTGGGGAATTAAGATTTTTAATGTCTTCTTAATAGGAAAAAAAAGGTTTTCTGAATGACTGGGAGGTGTCTGTTGCCTTTTGTTGTTGTTGCTAGAATTGAAATTGCACAGTATGGCACAGTGATATATGATTTCCTTTCTATTTTTTTTCATCAAGTCTAATGTAATCAGTCTTAACAAGAAGATCAACACTAAACAGCATTAAGAATTCAAATAGAGGAAAACATGAAAATTCATTTGGAAGGAGCAGAAGATTATAATGCTAGTGGTCAAGAGTCTGTGGTTTTGGGAGCAGCACACAGGTATATTTAAAGAGAGAAATCACAGTCTATCTTTTCGTACCTTACCAGCCAGTACACATGCATCCTTGTTGCCACAGGACTCTGCCTTAAAGTGTCTCCTGCTGCCAGCACTCAGGACACCTTGTTTGGTGACCATGGCTGCATGGTGGGTGTCTGCCCACAGGCCAGGGCAGAGACTGCTGGCACACGTTCTCCAGAGGGTCACAGGTCCAAGCACTTAATGGCAAGAGCCAAAATGCCAGAACTTTCCATTTGGACAGGTTTCGTATTTTGTGGGTCTCCTATGCACTCTTTTTTCTATTCCAAATGGGATGTGTTAAAGTGAGAGAGATGAAGAAGAGTGTGGATGTAATGAGAGTAAGTCTAAATAAATAAATAAATAAATAAATGTAAACATGTAAACGTCAAATTAGAAGTTATTTCAATTCTCTTTTTCGTGAAAACTCAAGCTGTTATACTAATTTATTTAAATTGACTCAACAGGGGGCTTGAAAGGTAGGTCAAGGTGGATTTTCTGGTAGGAGAGCTGTTCTGAAATACTTAGTGGAACAAATTTCCCAGAAAATGAATTATAATGCTTTAATATTCACATTAGACAACTGAAATATTATGTAGAAAGGACTATGGCACATTTATTAGAGATCTGTGACCCATGTACAAATTTCATGCACTCCTAATTCAAATGTATATTTCTCCAAAGAAAATTTTAGATTATTTAAAATAAGTAATTAAAATCTTTCAGTAAAAGGAAATGCAGAATCTTGATTTAATCAGTCAATGAAATTGTGATAGCTGCATATACAAAATATACAATATATTATCTGAAGGAGGCTGTGGAGAATCTTTGAGTTTATTACATAATTGTAGAATTGATGTTGAATTTTTAAATAGTAATAGGAATAGCAATCTTGCTCATCTTTGATAAAAGGTGGCTGACTGAAGGGGTTAAGAATGTGGAATGTACAGTGAAATGGTAAAATAAATGTGTGTATCTCTCTCCAGGTTTGGCTTGTAATAACTATACAAAGAATACGATGAGTGGTAAATAAAATGAAGTATGTGGTCTTTAAGAAGCATGTGGAATTCATTGCCACAGGAGGCTGTAAAGTGGCTGTAAGGTGGTTGTATTTAAAAGAGGATTATTTTACAAGCAATAACACTGAGCTAAATTGTATGGAGCAATGGAGCAGCATTCTTCACAAGACCCCTGAGGCTGGCTCAGCATTTTCAGCTCTGGCAGCAGAGCATTTCATGCCAGCAGAGGGGAGCCAAAGTGGACGCAGAGGTGACACAACAAAAAGCTAACTAAAAAGCAAGTAAAAGCCAAGAGGAGCGGAGACACAGGAAGAGAGCATAATAAAACTACAGCTTGTCCAAATTCAGCAGGGCTTCTGTTCCTATGCATCTCTTCTCCCCACGTTTTCCTGTTAACTGACTCAGACCTGCAACGGCACATGGCCAATGGGAAATTAAGCTCAGGAGCCAAGGTGGAAGCCAGTCTGGCTGTATCTCAGCATGGTGACTCAGCTTTGGACCGGGAATTTTTTCTTCATTTGCAATTTTGAACTGACTGACATTTTACTGTGCAGGTATCCGTGCGCTGAAACAGATTGCCCAGAGAAGTAGTGGAGTCTCCCTCCCTCACTGACACATTCAAGAACTGTCTGCACCTAAGCCTGTGCAAGGATAATCCTGCTTTACCAGGAATCTCAGGTACCCACTGTGATCCCTTCCAACCTTACCTTTCTGACTTTTTGCTGAAAACGAGGTGAAAGTGGCCACCTGGGGGATGGGGTGTGGGAAGGCAGCTGGGAGAAGGCATGTATGCTGAAGGAGGAAACCATGCAGACACTAACACAGAGGCTCATCTGGGGCAGAAAAGCCCACTGCTAAAAAGCCTTTCAGAAATTAGACTTCCTCTCCTCTGGGAATGTTTGTCTGCACTTTTCTCAGCAGGTTGCTTCTTCTTTTTCCTCCATCACCTCCCTCTCTTAGGGCTTAGGGCCCATAAATCTCTATTTTGGCCCTTCTTCCACATCTCAGCCCATAAGCGTCTTCTTAACAACCTGTTTGTTCATCCTCTTTCTTCCCAGCTGGCTTCACATACTTAGTGAGCAAAATTTGGCTGGGGAAGGAACAGGACAAAATCCTAAATGGAAAATGAATTATAAAGTCAGTAAGTAGCACTGCAGACAGTCAGATAAGAGATTTGAAGTCTAGAATGGTGTAGGTGAGTATGATGCTTGGTAAATTAGCAGCAGTGTTTCCATCATGTTTGATTGCCAAAACAACTGTGGTAATTGTAACTGTAAGCAGGAACCCATCCTCAAGTAAATTAAGAACTGTTGGCTAAGAGTTGCAGCATTTTCCATGTGCCTTCTTTTCCCATAAGGTTAAAGTTAATAACTAAGCACACCAGCTAGGAATATGCTAATTTTCTTCCATTATGAAAAATAGTGTTGCAAGCCCTTACTTTGTTGGCATTATGGCCTTAGGGAAATAAACCTTCAATCAGCTTCCTTGTATTGTCAGTTACCTACATCAACATGCCTGTTTCTAACATTTACTACTATAAAGATTTCTCCAGGTATCTTGTTATTAAAAACATGATAGTAAGTTGTTGTGTTATGTTGCCAGTGGAAAATCTGGTTTTGGTAAATATTCATCTCAAGGTTAATTTTTGTTTGAACAAGAGTAAATTTACATACTCACATTACTTATAAGAAATTTGGGAGATAGGAGGTTAAAAATTCATATGGAGAAAGTTGCATATGCCTTATTCCCACTTACAAAAAAAAACCTGGAGCTATTTTAATGTTTTGGCATATGGAGTTATTGTAGCTCACTGAAAAAAAAAATCAGCTACTCAGCCCTGTGTTAGATACCAGATCTCTCTTGCTATTACGTAATGCAGGGAAATATATATACAGAGTACAGTTATTTTAAATACAAAGTTTAGCAAGAGTTATTGTAGCTTATATGGAAATGGAAAGTCTGAGAAATTTTACAAGTTTCAAAGTGCTATGGCTGATGCAAAAGTTCCATTTATTGTGGGCCTATTTGCAGCTGGGAGTTCTGCAGGAACTGGAAGAGACAGAGAACAGTGAAAACGCAGACTGAGTACGTAAAAATGCAGGCAAACTCTTTGTGCTCTTCCGTGGCACTGATATGTAAGGCTAATAACAGCAACTTCACTCCATTCTTTTCCTGTCCTTAACTAAGAACAGATCCAGATGTTGCAAGAACGTCACGACAAGGAAGCAGGAAAAGGAAGAGTGAATTTGGACTGAGGGTGTGCTGGGTCAAACTGCTGAGCTCTGTGGGGAGGTATTGACTTGGCCTCAGGTGGGCTGGTGGATGTTTGCTCATTTTGCCAGGATTTGGGCCATTTGTGCTGGTTGTACTGGACTGTGATGATATAACAGCACATCTGGCACTGTGGACCCCGTGTTGTTTCTGGCCCATGCATGCCATTACTTGTTCATCTTCTTTGTAAATCTGAAGCAGTTCTGCATTTCAAATGCAGATGGTGACATGAAAATCCTGCACTCAAGAGCTGATATTATAACACTTCACATTGTCCCGAGATGTTTCATGCCAGAGGTGAATATCTTTACACATAGAGTGGGCGCCAACATATGGCAGGTACCAGCGTGTTGGGAACTGTGCCCTTGACACTGTTCAAGTGTTCACAAAAACAGCAGCAGGAGCTGAAATCTTCTATCACCCTTCTTGAGGTTTTTCCTATAAAAAATTTTCAAATGTGTATCTCCCATGGTCCAGAAGTTGGATTATTTGCTAAAACCCATGGTCCCCTGTCAGCCCTCACTTCATAAAGATCATCTCTCAATTCTGTGACAAAATGGATTCAGCTATGGTTAATTTAGGCCACCAAACCACTCCTTTGTAAGACAGCTGTAAGCCCTTTTGAGTCATATATTTTGCAATGATATTTCCTCTGTTTGCAAAAGGCTTGTTTTCAGACAATCTGTTTTTCCTACTGATAACAGTGGCTCTGTTCTTGGTTAATCCATGGATGATATCGGTAAATTTTTGAAAGATCATATACACAGGGAAATGAACAAGTAAAAGCAAATCAATTGAAGAAAATTAAAAACACAACAGCAGTTGTAGAGCAGCACACATTACCCAGTCTTGCATAAACCTTGCATTGGCTTTTGTTCTCTTCTTCATGTAGATTTTATAACTCACTATAAAAAAAGTCTAGTGGAAAGTATTTTTATTTTAACTACAAAAGCCCAGTGGCTGAATTTTCTGCAGAGGAATAACACTTTTCTCAAATGACATCAGCAACCATTATTTGAAATTATAATCTTCCACTGTTCTCATTCTACACTGAGTCATGAAAGACTTTCAGAGAAATACTTCATATTTAGCTATTAGGTGTGCAAGTAAAATCAATTCCACGAGTCTAAATACAGACTCTTTTATGATGCTTTTCCTTTCCCCAAGTTGTAGTCATATTTGTTTTCTCCTTTCTGATAATTTTGTTTTATTCTATAGTATCTTTTTTTTTCTTTTTGTCTATTCTCTTTCCCCTTGTGCTTTCTTTTCCTTGGAAAGGTGTTTTGCTTTGTTTTGATTTTTACAGGATATTACATTTCCTTTTTTTGGTTGGTTTCCCCTCCTCCCCCCCATTATCTTGCCCTGTAATCACTTCCCTTTATGTTGCTATTAGTGATACAACCTTGGCCATTTCTCTATAAGCTGGAGACAGCATGTCTCTGTTAGGTATCAGCTTGTCAGGTGCATGAGCTGCATGAGCTCTGATGCCATGATAATTCACCATGATCTGATTAATGTATTCTGTGGTCACCGAAAGCAATTTTTGGTATTCAATGAGAATTTGGCTCTACCAGGTATGATTATTCATAGGAAACAGTAAAAAGAAGGCTTCAAATCTTACTCATTCACTTTTGACATCATTTAAATAGTAGATGAGAGGGGGGCTCTTATATTAAAAGAGTTCCTGCTGGCTTCATTGAGAACTGGGCGTTGGATAGCGTAGCAGTGTCTGTGTTGGCACAGGTGCTGGGGTGCTGGCCCTGGGAAGCAGCTGGCTGTGCTGCTGGATTGATAGAAGGGTCTCTGGCACACCTTCTGCCTGTGGCAGCAGAGCCTGTTGGAGTAGGAAAGTGTGTATGGGCAGCCTGATTTGGAGGGCTGTAGGGGTGGATGTGGCCAGGCTGTGCTGGCCAGTCAGGGAAAGGCTTTGCATGCCTTCGTTTTCTCAGAGAGCTGGGGAATCTGCAGGATCACAGCACACGGATATAAATCCTGCACACCCTGAGTGTCTCCCAGGGATATATGCATGAGGAAAAATGCCCTGGGCTTTTCCTGCAAGAGGTAGCATTCACATATGACCTTTCTACAGCCAGGCTGATTCCCAGGAAGAGCATTTCTGAACTCACTCTATTACTAGGACTACAGCTACAGTCTCCCACCTGTGCAGCTCTTCTCTGTGTACTTTCAATGCAGAATTATAACACCTGAAATACTACGAGTGCTCATTCCAGCACTCATCTTGCCAGCAATCTCTGAATTCCTTCAGCCACAACTCTTGAAACATTTCCTTGGAACACTTGAGGGCTGGGATTTGTTCTCATCTCTCTTGTCAGGCCTCTGGGAATCGCTGTGCACTCACCTCCTCGACACATATCCGGGATACATGTGGTGGGCACCAAGTAGGAGATGGTCAGATGCAGTAGCTTCCTTAGTGGTCCATTTTTCGGTGTAAGAAAGCCAAGGTCTGTTACAAATACCAGTAAAAGGTAACTGCTCCCACTAAAGCACTGCTCAGGAGGATGGTAAGTACACACTGAACGGAAGGAATGCTACCAAAAAAAGCAGGGAAAATGAATTAAATATTGAACTTCTACTCGATTCATTTTTACTTTATTTGCATTCAAGAGAGGTAAACATCAATGAAACTGCTTATTTGTCTCACAGACTGAACCATTTATTTAACAGAGAATGGACTAGCTAGTTTAAGAAGCTCAAGATCTTTTTATATGATTCTGCCTAAGAACCCTGAAAAACATGGTTTCTTCTGAAAAAAGACAAGATGTCTTCTATAGCCATGCTAGTTCAAGTCTAGCCTTATATTTTGTGATGGAAAGATTTTTTGTGGTGCTTTTCTGACATGTATCCAGTTTGAAATCAACGTATCATATCATTTGGTTTTGGCTGGTTTCCTGTATAAAGAAAAACAACCATTATTGTCACTGTAACTGGTCTGCATTGACAAATAGTCCCAGAGCTGGAACATTATTTTCTGGCATTCATTCGTCTCAAACGAAAAGAATTTCTTATTTTAGAAAACTTCTTCACTTAATGCAAGTCTGTGAATAGAAACAAATGCATGTTTCCTGATCTACATTTGTAAAAAGAGAAGTGACTGAATTGTATATTTAGGGGAATCTGTCTGGAGGAAGATGAGATCAGTGACTAGAAAAGGTCATTGAATACTGTACAAAAGAAGGGCACTTGTAACCTACTATTAACAAAAAGGTGATGATGAGGGCTGTTAATTGTTCCCTTTGCTTGTCTATTTCTTTCTCTTTATTGTTTTGACTTCTATACCTTAGTGTCCTTATGATTTGATCTGAACCTTTGTCTGCTTCCAGTATATCTGTATTTTCAGGTGTATAATTAAAGGCAATATTGAACTTAGTGTGATTTCAAACACAGCAGACATTATGAGAATCCCACCATTAAAATTTATAATGAAATATCTTATAAAATATATTTTAAATGTTCTCTCATAGTCTAGTTAAGCTCTACAGTTTTATGACAGATTTAGAGTAATTGCAGTTATTAAGTAGGAGCACTGTTAAATTATCCAGGAGAGAACCTTGACAGTTGTTGTAGATAAATGTCAAATCGAAGCAATAGATGTTTTGGTCTTTGTTGATTTTTACAAATACAAAAACTTTTATAGGTCTTCTTATAAGAAGAAGATGTGTCAGGTAATTATTATTTGTCCATTACTAGTTTGAGAATCATTATCTAGATAGCTGCCTTTATAATTCTCAGCAACCCATTGCAGGTGGGGTTTTGCCTCTACCTGTCAAAGCAACATTCTTTCCTAAAGACTTTGAAACCCTCAGAGACAGGTACCCATGCTGTCAGCTACTTATGCTGTACCGTGGCTTAAACTTCAGCTTGCTCCACACTTCAAGAAAATGCTTATATCAGCAGCAGAAATATTTTTTTGCTCTTGATTTCTTGCAAGGAATTCTCCATTGCCAAATGGCGATCTAACTGCAAGCAGTGGAAGCAGTTTTCTTTGTCTAGTTCTCCATAGTGCTCCATGGGAGCTGAGGTTCCCAGCACCTGGGACTGGGACATGCCATCAATTTGCAACTACAGTAAATTATGTTCTTTTATCTAAATAATTATTTTTACAGCCAATGTGCAGCAGCTAACTCTCACTTTTATATCCTACAGAGCTTTTCAAGTCTAGCTTCTGATGTGTACTGGGTCAGCCTCTAGAGCATTTTTGCAACAACCAACTACTGCAGCAATTGTTAGTCCTTGAAATATTAGAAAAGATTAGAAAATCAAAAAAAAGCCAGACATGGATAGAGTTAAACTAACAAGCAATAAAATGTGTAACAATAAAACATTTCATAAGCACATTAGCAGCAAGCAAAAAGAGGGAAGGAAACAATGGACCCACTATTTAAGGAGACAAGAACAACAGTTGCAAAGAGGTAAAAATATTTGATTCTGTTTTGCTTCAGTTGGATAACATGATCCTCATTTGCACTCAAAGGGTAAGAATTCAAGCCAAAATAAAGAAAAACAAGTAAGAGAGTACCTAGATAAGCTGGTTGCTTTGGGCCCAATGAAATCACAGGGGGCTGCTTGAGACCATTTTATACAACACAGATGAAGTTACAGAAAACTGAAAAGGAGCAAACAGCTGAAATTTCACTTATCTAGTTTTAGACATGTACAGATATCCATGGATATCTATGTCTGAATAGTTAATGGAAAGAAATTGACATCTTGATGGCAAGATTCTTTTGCCCTGTTATAGACACTGCTTTAAGGATTTTATTAATAGTGCCCTAGCCCTCGCTGACTTTTGACTAAAACTACTCTGATTTGGGTACATGATTTCTTTAGAAATAGCCCTTTACCAATAGTTATCAATTGCTTGCTATTAAACTGAGAGGATCTACGAGGAAGATGCCACTAAAGATCTGTCCCATGTCTGGTAGATTTTTTGGTGCCTGCATCAGTAATGGGGATGATGTAGATCAGGGAGCTGGTTACCACTTTGTCAAGGTGACTGTAATGGAAATAGCTCTATACATACCAAACTGATCCCTACAAACTAGAGAGCAAGCCTGGAAAACATGGATGAAAATCATTGAAGACCAGGGCAAAATACTTTACCAAGGTCAAGTAGTTTACTACATAAATATGAAATAGTAACACCAACAACATGCACTTGTGGAAATAACATAGCAAAGCAGACCAAAACCTCAAGAGGTACCACTTAATGAACAAACAGGACTGCATCATCTAAAACAAGCAAAATTTTGCTTCTGATATATTTAGCACTGATGTAACTTCACAGTTTCCCAGGCTGAGATAGCAAACAGAAAATGTTTCCCTGTGTGGGTGTGAGGAGTAATCGTTATGAGACAGGTTTGGCAGAGCAATTTGAGCACCTCCATCCTGCAGCATTCACCACATAGGATGAAAAAAATGTCATAAGTTCTTTGGAAGTATGGCAGCTAGTGTATACACAACTCCTACTCATCCCATCTCAGAGCTCAAAGTTACGTGGCCCAGAAGACAAATAGAGCTTCAAGAAGCACTTTGCTCACCTGTTGGATTCTCTGGAAGACTACAGCTATCCTGGCCTTGATTTTAGGGGTTTATTTGGGGTGGGGTGGTTTTTACTGTTTCTTTGTCTTTAGACGCTGTATAAGAACATACTGGTGTCACATAAAAATGCAGAGACTGGTTCCTGTCTTCTGTTCCAGAGGAAGGGAGGGAAATCTTTCCCTTTCCCCTTTTAGGGGAAGATTTCATCCACCAAAATTCCACTGAGCAATTGCATCAAAACGTAAATAATATTCTAGTTCATTTTACTTCTCTGTGATCATCTGTTTATTTTCTAGGGCTGAACATTTGATCTTAGAGTCACCATTAGTCTTAAAACTAGGATAATTTTGAATAACTAAATTTTTTTATCAACTTTCTAATTGCCAAGTCAGAAACAAAGCTGCTGAGTAATCAATAATCTTGTTCAGTAGGTATAACTGTCTTTGCAAGGTAATGAGCAGGTCCTGCTATAATGAAGGCAATGGCAAGTTTCTATTCACTTCCCTAGGAATAATAATGAACCCTGAATTAAAGAAGCCCACCTGAAGCAGGGTTTGTAGGGAGAAATAATTACCATTCTTAGACCAGTTGGAAAACCAGAGAAACTTTATGACTTCTTTAGATCTGGAAAAGATATGCCAAACTTCAAGTTCATTTTAAGAACTGTTGTTCATGTTAATATGCCTTTTTTTAAAATTCTATTAAATGTTTTAATACAAAAAGAGTGACAGACATCAGGAAAAGGAAAGATAGACTAGTAAGTGTTATAAAGAATTAGAGTTCAGGATTTTATTTTTCTCTGCCTTGTATTCAGCTAATGTATTTCTTCAGGTTGTGTTTACAGTTTTGTGACACCACTACAGCAGTTTTTGTTTTTACTTTCCTCAGGACTACTGGTTAAGGGACACTAGGACATAAATGTTTCATTGTGAGGTTAATATTCTTTTATTTGCTGCTGCAAGGGCTGAGGTGCCACCACTCCCTTTCTGAAATGAGACATTTAATTCAGAATATCCTTCCATCTAAAATTAGTCAAAGTTTCACAATGAAGGAAAATCATTATTGCTATCATTGTCTTTCATGGTTATAAACTTTATAGTGGTAAATCTTTGGCTTACATAGCACAGACTAACACTTCATCTGTTACTTTGTGGCTGAATAAGACTCTCTAAATGAGAATTTCAAAGGCTTTTTGGGATGGAAACTACTTTACACTAAGGCCTACTGAATGTGTCTCTAAAATATACTTTTCAGTTACTGTATATGTTAGATACTTTAGCTTACCACAGTTGAAAATCTGGCCCCTTCAATTCTTGTTTTACTGTGTTACCGTACCAATCTCTTGGAAGATGTCAGTAACCACTTTGATATTTTTAAAAGATTTCAATGTTGTCTATTTAAAGATTTCCTGAGGAATGAAGATCGACTAGAATGAGGCAGCCATGTGATGGACAAGATCTTATATGCAATGAGGATCACACCAATGTGTATTTTAATATCATTATTCATAACTGACCAGAAGTGAAACGTCTCCTGTGGTAAGAATAAAATCTTTCAGCTATTTTAAAAATGTGACTCAGACTGCAAGTCTTTTATGTGATATAGCCAAACATAGTTACATTGCTCATTGCGGGGAATCCAATGTGTGTGGGACACATCTCTTGCCATGGAAATTGCTGATCCCATGGTTGACAGCTGTAATGTACAGAGCACATTAGCTAGTAAAATAGCAGCAGAAGTTAGTGATAGAGTTTCATTTAAATATCCCTAAATGAATGCCCAAATAAGTAAACATAAAACATTGTATTAAACAATAGCTGATAACTCAGCTTGACCAAGAGAACCTGTGCCTCTGTGCAATGCAAACCTGCCCTGGCCACATGGTTTGGAGATTTGCCACAGGATTATTAAGCAAGATAAGTGTGAAGAGTCCTGTGAGCAAGAAAATACTCTGTACATGCATTCCAGAAACCTTCACCTCAACATGGTGCTGAATCCAACAAACAAGTTTATGGAATGATGCACCAAATTGGCAAAGTCCCCCACATCAACTCACTTGGAGAGGGAGGTGCTACAAGCAGGGACAACTCAGGGAGGATCTGTGAACAAGGTGATAAATCCCAACTCAGAAAAGAGACATAAATGAGCAGCGGAGTGTGGGAGTTCGGGGAATCAGCACAGCACCCACACCATGAGCATTTCAAGGCACTTTGCCATCTGACACAGCTCAGTGTTTTGGATGCAGATTGTCATCTGTGCAAGGAGCCCACTGCGGGAATGGAAAGGATGGGTGTGAGTCAGGCTGCTGGCTGGGCTGCCTTCCTGAAGACTGAGATTCAGCTGAACAAGTCCTTGTGTCTGCCGGTAGGACATGGATTATCTCCCTAGTAAAAGCTGGTTTTGCTGGTCTGTAGTTCAGTTAGAAAATGATATCAAGACCATAAAATGTCTTAAGGAACAGGAAAAGCTTATCTGGCATCAAAGGCATCACTTTTTTCAGTCTTTCTTTTTTTTTCAGTCTATCAGTACATTTTCACTATGTTTTGTAATCTTTTGCTCTTCTATGAAAATCACAGAATTATAGAATCATAGGATCACAGGTCACAGAACCAGAGAATAAGCTGAGCCGAAAGGGACCCACAAGGATCATCAAGACTAATTCCAGTCTCTGCCCAGCACCATCCCCAAGAGTCACACCATGTGCCTGAGATCACTGTCCAAATGCTTCTTGCACTCTGTCAGGCCCTGAGGAGCCTGTTCCAGTGCCCAGCCACCTTCTGGATGAAAGAGCCTTTTTCTAATATCCAACCTGAACCTCCCCTGACACAACTTCAGGCCATTCTCTCGGGTCCTGTCACTGTCACCACACAGGAGAGATCAGTGTCTGCCTCCCGCTCTTCCCCTCACAAAGAAGCTGTAACTGCAGTGAGATCTCTCTTCAGTCTCTTCCAGGCTGAGCAGACCAAGTGAATTCTGCTGCTCCTCATGTGGTTTTCCTTACAGAACTTCACCATCTTCATTGCTCTCTTTAAGATGCTCTCTAAGAGCTTCATATCCGTCTTGTATTGTGGCACCCAGAACTGCCCCCAGCACTCGAGGTGAGGCCACCCCAGTGCAGAGCAGAGCAGGACAATCCCCTCCCTTGCCCAGCTGGCCATGCTGGGCCTGATGGCCCCCAGGACAGGGTTGGCCCTCCTGGCTGCCAGGGCACTGCTGACTCATATTGCAGAGAGAAAGGAGAAAAGAGGGAAAAAATATCCATAGAACTGTCTTTCAGGCCATTTCTGTGCTTTGCTGCAGTTGCCTTTCCTGCTAACTTATTCCACATGTTTATTAAGCTTTACATAAAATTGTTGTGCCTGACTTCTTAGTTTCCTCTTTATTTGAGGTAATTTGTCATTTTTGCTTAGAGCCTAATCAATTTTGAAACCATACATCTATTCTACTCATACTTATATATGAGCTATATGGATAAAATATGTATACAAGCATATATATACAAACATAAATATAATTGTATTTCCAGTTGACCAGGCTTTTGTTGTAAAAATGGTGATAAATTTAATTTTAACTTTTCATTATCAATTAAGTTAGTGAAACCAACTACTGTTTTCTCCATTTTGTGAATTATGTTTTAAAGTCATTACCATTATTAACAGAATACACAGTAAAAATATTTGATGCAAGCATGGCGTGCAAAAAATATACAGATGACCATTCAAGAAAAAGAAAACAAAAAGTGAATCTGAGAGATTCATGCAGAAAAGCTAGATTATGAAATATCAAATGTCAGATTTCAAGGCAATGTTTTGGTTTTGAAATTGCAAGAGCAAAATAATAAATGGAACTGCTTTTAGTATGTTACTGAGAAAATGCCTAAACTAGTACTATGAGAAAATTATACTTACTATTTGTGTAAGGGAAAAGAAATAAAGCAGCAAATATGTATTTCGCTCACAGATTTTTTTCAGGTTCTATTCTCTGCTGTTTCTTCTCTTGGAAGAAAAAACTAAAAAGGCAAAACAATCTCATTTCCTTTAAAGATGGAAATCAAAATTTTCCAAACATTTTGTTTTAAGACATAATTTCTATCATTAAATAAGTTATTACTGTTAGCCAAGGGAGTTTCCCTCCTAGCATATTTCTTCTTGACCTGAACCTCGCAGAATACCAATTCAGAGGCTCCTGATGAGAGCACTTGCAGCTCTGCCTGCAGGCATAGTGTAGGGCTCTTGCTCTGTAAACCACTCGAATTTGACAATAGTCATGGACTTTTGAAACCAAAAATGGTCATTGGTAAACCAGACACAGGCACAAATGGTTCTAAGAGATGCTTTCTGGACATTAGCCATTCTGCTGATGGACAAGAATTATTTTCAGTGTTTATAAGTTCACCCCAGGCAACTCATATGTGTATCTAGGAGGAGTTTGAAAGTGACCTGCACCAAAATCCTTTGGATAGTTTTATATTCAGCTTGTACCAGCTGATGAGGTGAATGCATTGGAATGCTATACCTAGTGATTTATGACGAGAATGAGTCTGTAATCTTTCCTCTAGGTTAAAGCCACCTGGCAACTAAGATATAGGGATCTGCCCAGGACAGAGTCAGAAACATTTACCCACAGATAGCGTTTCAGCCCTACAAAACCCAAGAAGATCATTAGTGTCCATCATCTTTTTGAAGCAGAAATGCTGTATTACGTGGTAGATTCTTTGTCTTTTGATGTTTTTACTGCCCCTTCCCATCAATGCATCAAACATTTTTTTGATTAGCTGGGCTTCTCTTGTGGGTATGCTGTGTAGTATAAGGAGATCTGAATTCTCCTCTGGAAGTGTCTTTCCACTGACTGCATGGAGAGCCCAGCATAATTATACTGTTAACTTAAGAGAGCCTGAAGTCAGGGAAGCTGAATCTAACACATTGAGGCTCTTTGTGAAAGCTAAATCCACAAGGACCATGCTGCCATGAGCGCACTGAAACGAGCTGGGACACGGGTCCTTGCCCTGGCACACAGCTGTCCATGACGTTTACCTTTCAGCATCATCCCTGACACAGCTTTGGCCATGGCCAGCTAGCAGTCCCAGCCAATGCCTGGGCACAGCTCAGGGGTTAGCACAAGCCAAGGACTGCTTTCAGTGGCAATTTGGATGCAGTCTCCCTGTCTTGGATGCAGAGTGTGATAGGGAACAGACAAGACAATTCAACTGCATGGATGTGATGACATGGCAGCTGGCCTGGTGGCTGCACAACAGTTACTGGTGCATTGTATTTGCTGAGGCAAATACAGCCAAAATACAGACAAACTGTTGCACCCTTTAATTATATGTCCTCTCTCACCAAGTGGAAAGCAGCAAGACCCTTTCTTCAAAGCAAAAGGAGTGTTAGCAAAGAGAATGATCAAAGAACTCCTAGAGCTATACAGCAGGACATGCTAAAGAGCAGAATAAGACTTGGGCCAGATCTCTAAAAGCAATTAGATGTGTATTTTCACTTGGGATTTTCAGCTGTGATGCCTCTTGTTGAAATAGGTCCCTTAGGATAGAGATTTTCCTACAAAGGGTCATGCTGAATACTTTCAAGGAACTCAAAGTAAAAGATGAGCCAGGAAGAAGACTGAGAATTCAGATTAGTATCTCAGTCCTTAAATAATACTCATTTATACAGAATGCAGAAGTTTTGACTGAACTAGACTCAGAACAAGTCTGATGTTGTAACTTGGCTAAATGAAAAATCACTAGGTACACAGTAAAGTCAAATTTCAGTCCCTTGTCAAATGCACTGTCAAGAGAGCCAAACACCTGAAAAAAAATCTTTGTTTTTCTCGAGCTTTTTTTTTTTGAGAAAATAATCTATCTTACCTAAATCATTAAATGCAATGTGTCTGAGCTGAAATGTGAGCTGACCAGTGCAGTGGAGTGTGCTGAGATCCTGCTCTGTGGCTCATCTGGACTGAGGTTTTGGTAGAAAAGCAGCAGGACCCCTTCACCTGATGAGTTTTCCTCTCTGGGTACAGGGGAAAGAAGGCAGTAACTTAGGTGCTTGTCTTGAATTTGGCCCAGCAGAGCAGTAGAAATCACTTCAGACACACTCAGAGTTGAAGAACTAGAGTGAATTATGCTAAGAGACAGCCTTTTATGTTGGATTTAAGTCTGATTTCATAAGTCATAGTATTATATTTCTGCACTTGCCATTTGAAATAGGTGCCTTTTATAGCAGAGAGCATTTTAGGCCTATTATTTTGCCCATACAAGACATCTGTAAGATGATAGCATTTATTTATAATGTTAGTACTTTATCCAGCACAGAGCTAGCTCATGCTGGTACCTTACTCCTTAGCACTCTGAGTATTTCCAGCTGGTGACACCAAATAGCCTCCATTTCCTCATGTGGAACACTCACCAGTTGTTTTACCCCCTCCTCCTTTCCTTTTTATTTTTGCTGCTGGAAGGATGTGGGTGATGATTTATAGAGCATGTCCAATTGGCTCTGTTTGCCTGTGCTGGCCTGCTTCATGCACGCTGAGGTCAGTGCTGTATTTGTAGGTAACCATCCAAGGAAAACACCTCACAGCAGGCAAAAATGCTAACTAAGTAAAACAAACTCAGGAATGTGATCATCTGTTTAGCAAAGTTTTCAGCAGTCTTTTCCATTACACTAAGGTTTCAGTCCAATTCTACAAATTCAGAGCATGGTACCAAAATATGCCAGGCAACCTCAAGTGTATGAAAGATTTGATTTGCTGAAGAGTGTTTGAATGGGGGAACAGGCATCCTTTTAAATGGTCGAGTTAGCAGTATGTACATTTTCATCCTAAATGTCAAATGAAAAGAAATGATGTAGGCATGAAATTAAAAGCTATGAGGTTTGTTCAAGTTTTACAAGGCAAAACTAGAATTACAGAACAAAAATGATCTCCTGTTGCCCAATTGTTAACTGCATAGTGGGCCCTTTTGCCTCTGATCTTATCCCCAGTGAGAAATTCTGCTGATATTAAGGGGAGTTTTGATCTCATTTACAGAGCTGGTAGCTGACACCTGTCTCAGGTTCTGTAGTCATAAAGCTAAAAGTATCTTTCGCCGTGATTGAGTACAGAGTGAGTGCAAGAATTCCCAGTTCTGCAAGAGGGCAAAATGTACAGGCAAGCCCTGCACAGCGAGCATCCGGAGAGGGGCAGGGAGAGTCTGCGGCGCAGGGCAGCCCCGGGGCAGCGGGCGAGGGACTGAAACCACAGTCACGACTTTCTCAGTGCAGCAGGCTGGCCACAGGCAGAGTCGCAGGTTGTGTTTTCTGGCCAGCGGTTTCCTTGCATGGGTATAAAAAAGGGCTCATGGGAAGACAGTTGTGTGGAAGCATGCGAGAGTTTCATGGCATCTGATCCGCTGCTGAATTCCCTCACCATGGAGCAAGTGGGCAGCCTGGTAAAAATCCACACAAAAACGACAGGTAAACTGCAACACATCCGTACCCCTCTGAAGATCAGGTGGCATACGCTGTGCTCTTTACAAATTGCCTCTCCCAGCCCCTCTTTGAGGTGGGATCACACTGTGCCCATCTGGCAGCGCCGGCGGCTGCACCTGGCAGCTCTCGCTGCCGCGGCGGCTGCGCCCGTCTTTGCCTTTGCCGTAATTAGTTTGTATCTGATTTCAGCTCATATGGAAGGGTAGAGGGAGAGCAAATTACTTGCAAGAGGTTTGTAGACTCTGTGAAACCTTTTTTTTTTCTTGCCCAGCAGTGCTACCCAGCTGAAGAGCTATCTCTGCAAAAGCAGTTTTTTTCTGTTTTTGTAAACAACCACAGCTGTGTATATTCCTCTGTCGTCGCTATCCTCAACACTGATTTACACTCACTTCCAACTCTCTCTTTCCTCAGAAAACTTGCTTATGAGACAAGAAAAGCAAACTTTTTCCCCCCTCTGTTTTATAAAAGCTCCACTGTTTTTCATGAAATACAAAAGTTTTGACAGATGAATCTGTACTGGAGAGACCTTGTACAATTGCTTCTAATTTAGCAGCCCTGGGTTGCAATAGTCTAATTCTTAACACCCTTACACAAGGCAAATTCTCCTAATGTGGAGACAAAATAATTTCAGATAATTCAGAGGAGTTTGTTCTGGTTTGTTAATATTATGCTTGATTTTTAGAGACATTCGGGGAAAACTAATCTATCAGGTCCATCTCTGCAGCTATGTCAACAATATTCGGGTCCCAGCTATTACAGAGTAAAATGGCAGAAGTCAAAGGAATGAGCTCTGCTTTAAAGGAGACTATGGACCTATATGGTAATAGGTGGAAAAGCAGGAAATCAATTGCTACTGTCAGAGTCCACACATTTCTCTGCATTAGCAAAAGATTTAACCACAAGGAGTCTTACTGCCCCTGTGTCTGTGTCCTTAAATCAGGGGGCTACATCCTGCTTTCAGGCTTTTCACATGCTTGGTTCCGAGGTAGGTGGCAGGCATCTGCTAATGAACACGTGGCTTTATAGAAGTGTTTCTATAATCACATCAATTCTTTTTAAACTTCATTGTTTTTGGCCATAGAACTGTAGGTGCTATTGTGCTTCACAAGCCAAGTCTGTTACCACTAGATAAGAAAGAGATGGATCAAATTTGCATTACTACATGTGCAAATGAGAAATCCCTAGCTTCCCCTCCCCCTCTCTTTCTAATGCTTGTCCTTGCTTTTTCAAATCTTTTTTTTTTTCTGAAATACTTGCCACGTGGTTAAACCCTTTGCTTTTCTCTGTAAACTCTGTGTAATACAACACAATGCACTGCTTTATTTTCAATGATATATTGGTTTCTATGTTTTTACGAAAATAGTTATGAGGCCAGAAAAAGCATCTACATGCTTTCCCCCAGATTTATTGCACGTATTATACTTTTTCTACTTCAGTGGGCTTCTGTCTCTGTGCCGAGCAGAACAAGTGCCTATATGACAAAACCCCTCCTTCTTTTGCACACACGCACGTACATATGAAACCGAAAACCTGCTTTTCATTAGCATAGCCAGCACAATGGAGGCAAGAGTGGGAGCAAGGAGAGAATTTGAGATTTATGGCATCAGACATCTCATGTGAATGAGTGTT
This sequence comes from Irena cyanogastra, assembly GCA_013397155.1. Lineage (NCBI taxonomy): Eukaryota > Metazoa > Chordata > Aves > Passeriformes > Irenidae > Irena > Irena cyanogastra. The sequence goes on from VWZV01008637.1 coordinate 405,406, forward strand.
CATGCCTTAATGTAACCAGCCGCAGATAGAAGATAAGCCCAGCACTGAAAAGAAAAGCCGCTGTTTCATGTTGTGAATATATGCACTTATATTGAATTCTTTCTCTGGGTAGATTCTTATTTCAATCTAATTTACTACTTATGACCTGAATCCCAAGGCACATTGACTCATTCACACTGGATGCAGATATGTACATGCTAAGAACATATGAGGAAAGGTAAAACTTCTGTTACAGCTGAGGGCAGCTTTGTCAGCATAATGGCTGCAGAGTTAAGGGCTCCAGGCTAATGCATAACAAATACAGAGAGCCCTGGGTGCATCTTACTCTGTTTACAAAAAGTGTGCATAATAATTTGTCTTCATACCAAGAAAATGCATTTTAACCCTACTTTTCTTCTCCATTTTATTTTAATTTTAGATATGAAATAATAGCAACACAATATATTTAAAAGGAAAAAATAGTATTAAAAAAAGGAATATAATTAATTTTTTTTCACATTTAGCTACAGAGTAATTTAGAAAATCTCTGATTTCCTGCTGAGAAATTGAACCAAGACACGGTTCAGTTATCTGAGCACAGCATCAGGAGTCACTAATTCTTGAGTGCTTTTTTTTCTTGTGGTGACTTTCTCTGGAGCTGTGATCAGGTTGTTTCTCCTCTTTGTACATAAATGCTTTTTATAATATAGCAGATTGCATCCACATGTTCTGAACATCCATGCATTATAGGTATCAAGGAATCAGATCCAGGCTGCATGCAAATGGATCTGAGTGCATGAAATTCAATGCTATTTAGTCAAGCTTCAGTGGCATATCCATCTTATTTCAGTTTTTCTCAATATTGGCAAAGCAAATTTGAAGGTATATATTGTTAAATACAATATGTATTATACAAATATAATAGATATATTATACAAAATAATTCTTAGAGGAAGCTTACAGGTGAACGAATGTCCATTCATAGTGAGACAAATTAATCGCTTGGGTGAATACTATGGTTTTATTAGATATATCAGAAATTAATATAGTTTAATCATTTTCAGTGAATAAAAGTTATTATGTGCATTTCAAAACTGAATGAGGCTACAGAAAAGGGGAAAAAATGTCTTATTTTCTCCCCAAAAGTCAGTGCTGCTAAGCTGAACTGTTGTGGGTTCAATAGCTACACTAATAATTGTCTGCTGGACTCTTTCAAAGTTTTGCTGTTACAATACTCTCCCACTGAGGCTCCTTAACCTCATGGCTTTCAGAGCACAGTAGCCAGATCTCTCACAGTGGAGCATGAAGCCAGAACTAGTCTGTCTGGTGGACAAGTATGGTTTTGGCATACTAATAGAGCTGTGTAATATTTTTAAAAACCAGCAAATTCAGCCAAAAATTGATTGTCCCCTATAAGTCTGAGTCAAGCTCCCAGCATGGCTCCAACTGGCCAAAGCTCAGCCTCTTCCATGAGAGGAGAAGTGAAGGAGGAGGTGACAGCTGGGCTCATCTCCTTCCCTAGCTGTGGCTTGGAGCATCTTCTAAACCACCACCACATGCTACAGCAATAGTGCCTCCCCCTAGAAATTTTCTGCTTCCTATAAAACGCTGAACAGGATCTTTGATAGAAATTACAGGTACCAGGAGAAGGCACTAGCTGTAAGACATGAAAGTCTGTCACTTCCACGTGGCTGCCTGGGTGCCAGTCCGTGCACACGCGAGCTCGCTCTGGGTTTGGCAGCAGCAGGGAAGGAGACTGACAGCGTCCTGCTCCTGCACAGCCCGTGCTAGCCCAGGGAACAGAGCACAGTCTCAAAAGTGGCACAGGGATTTTTTTTCCTTTAGGAGCCAATGGAGAGGTTTAACATGAATCTTTTGTATCTTGAAATTAACACAAGGAAGCAGTCTCTGCTTTTTGCTCTCTAATTTCTGTTTAGTTTTATAATTTTAGACTATTTATTTTGCTTTTTTGAAGCAAACTTGATCCCTTCTGCTTTAGGTAGTCTGGAACATTTCTTTCAAATGAAATTTTAGGAGAAGGGGGAGTTAAGAAAACAACAATTGGTTTGATCTGATTTTTTTTTTTCTTCATTCAACAGCCATAGTGAAAAATCAATTATTTACACGGCACAGAAGGTTCATGACCCTGACAGAGATCCAGGGTTGGAGCAGAACCAGTACAGAATATGGCGCAATCCTGCACTATTTTTTCATTTAGCAAGCACCTCCTGAATCTATGACATAGAAACTTGGCCTTCATAGAAAAAGTAAACTAACCAGGTTCTCTCTTTTCCCTCAATTGATATTGGAATGAAAAACACATTATAAGTGTATTGTTATTGCTATTATAATATCCATGTAGCAGGCTCATGTTAACGTATCTTTCTTTACCTTATCTGATCAGCTTCTCTATAAGTACCAAGGAACTATCACTACAATCCTGGCAATAATAACAGATCATTGTGAATGTGAAAAAAAAAATTCTCTTTCTGTTATTCTTTCTACATTTTTGTTATAGATCACGTACATAACTATAAAAGAGATATTCAGAAGATTTGCAGCAAAGATAATCACAGAATCACAGAATATTCTGAATTGTGAGAGAAGAGAGAAAGGAAAAGGAATGCCAGGAAGGAATTCACCCAGTTGTGAGTTTGTGTGGTGTCACAATGCACACATTTTGTCAGAGAAAAGGAGAAAAAAAAAAGATTTCTCTATGGCAAACTAAGACATCTGAACAATAGGGTCATCTTGAAACATTTCTATTTCTTCTTTTTAACAAAAAATGTAATTTACTGTTCACAATAATATTCCATTTTGATCTAGTTGTAGCCATCCAGATCAGAAGCCAATGATGGAGACGATTACTCCCTCATTTTTTTTTGTTTAACAAACCTTCTTTGTATTTATATATAGTGTTGAGAATGACTCTTTGTCCTTGGACATCACAACAATCAAACAGCAGAATGCATTTTCTGTAACCAGTTTTCTAAACCTTGTCTAACTGGAAGTTTGCCCCCAAATACCAACATAGCTGCTCTTCAGCATCATATCCCAGGCATCTCCTAAATGCTCCCTGGTCTTCCTCGATGTCCTCTGCTCATTCTGCTGCACAGATGGGCTCACATCAGTCCCACTGTTTGTCCATTCGGTGCTGGACCATTTGGATAGCATAGCTTCTTCTTGACAGCATTTATTCTTTGGAAAACAATTTTCCATTACTTCATCTACCACCAAACAAAGGAACAGCAAGTTCTTCCATCATGTAGACCCTGCAAAGCTGGTTATAGCCCAGGCCCAACCATAACATAAATAATCTTATAGCATGTAAAATATTCCAAGGAGATATTCCATTTCTTTATACTGCAAAGATGGAGACCCCAAACTGGCACCTAAACCTAAACAACAAATAAAGTAATCCTTTAAAATTAGTATTATTTTTATGTAGTTAATGCAGCTTGTTACATTTCTTTGAAGATTTCTAATCTGCCAAAGTTTAAACAAAGTCAAATAAATATAATTATTTTTATTAATTTAAATTTTTCAAGAAGTCTTACAGGACTTCCACCTCTTTCTACAGATATCAGATAATAAAGTGGACACATTCAGAGCAATGGCTTTATTCAACACCTAAAACTGAGCATCCTAAGGTGAGGCGTAAGACACAGGCCTGTTTTCAACTTGGCTAAATATATGATTTCAAAATAGTGTTTGACTTTGAACCATAGGCTCACTGTAAACAGTATTGAAAATTACCTCTAAAGTTTAAAATATGATCTTTCAATGTGATTTGGTTATTTCAAACACAGAGTCCTACTTTGAAAAAATAAAGCCCTGGAATTTGTAACTTGACACTTTTACTTCTGTGGTGGTTGTAACTGCAAATTAAAAAAGGATATTCAGCTTTCAGATCTGTCTTAGATTTTATTAATACAATGTTGCAGATAATGAGCGCTGCCAGATTAGTACTAACTCCCTACATTTGTCTGCTGAAGTACCAGAAACCTCTGTCATGATTAACATCCAAATAGTCAAATGATTACCATATTTAGATATGAGAACTAAAACTAATGTGGAAGTAAGGCAGAATGGGTAGTGGGAGAAGTCAGCCTCCTGCTTCCTAGTCATTTAGGTTTTTATTTTCTCCAATATGAAAATATTTCTGATGGATAGGGGAAAGATGCATAATAGCAGTTTAAAGAGTGCAAAAAGAGAATGTGGTAGATAATTAGGAAGTCATCATGGCCTTGATGGTTAAGTGATGGCTGCTTTGCTCAGACAGCATTGGTCCTGGAGTGCTCCTTGTGAGTGCTCAGCCAAAAGCATCGGACAGGCTGTTGCTCCTCCTCTCATTAGCAGCAAGGCACACAGCGCCTGCTCTTGGTTACATTCCTCATAGGGTGTTGAGCTGATCTTAACAGACAGTGGCAAAGGGCCCTGAAGTTCCCACACACGCTCCTGGCAGGCACTGGGGTGTAGATGAGGATGTGGCTGAACTCTGCATGAGGCCACTGTGGTTGCAAGGCCACAAGTGCTATGGCACTGGCAATAAAGGTGTCATGGGCAGTGTAGTTGCATTCTCATACTGCCAATGCCAGTGCTATCAGCAAGACAGCTCAAATCACCTCCCCAGACATGAATGGCACCCACATGAATCAATGTCTAAGTAGGTTGAATAATTATCTTTTGTCATCCTGTAACGAGCAACCAGATGCTGAGGACAACCTGAGCTCACCAGTGGTGGTGTGTACTACCTGTCAAAACAGGGTAGGTCTAGGATGAATGGAGATAGATTCAAAGAACCATAGGCTGTCCTGAGTTGGAAGGAACCCATCAGGATCACCATGCCCAGCTCCTGGCCCTGCACAGAACTACCTCCAAAACCACACCATGTGCCTGAGAATGTTGTCTGAATGCTTTTTGAACTCGGTCAGACTTGGTGCTGTGACCACTTCCCTGCAGAGCCTGTTCTAGTGCTTGACAATCTTTTTTTGAAGTGTCTGACTTCTGAGGCCTTGCCTAGAAACCAAGGTTTTCACCCAGCGCTGCAGATGCTGCCAGTGGTGGTGTTATTTATCAGTGGAGTGCTATGACTCAGATCTTTTTTTGATCTGCCTCAGCCTAAGCCTAAGCCTTATATTCATGAAACTTGAATTCACTGATTGTGACGACAATTTCCATTCAATCGCTCTCATTAGGTATTTTGGGTCTCATGACATTTCATTCAACTGAGAACAGAAAATAACTGTTCCTGCAGTGAGGTGATACAAGTAATAACTGTTAATAGATAGTCACTCTAATGGCAATGCTGGGCTAGACTGCAAATTAATGGTCTGTGTTGAGCAAGGAACTGAGCCCCTGAAACAGATTAAGAAGGAGCCTGTGCTAAGACTGCCCTAAATGAGACTTTCCAGGAAATAATCTATGCAGCCTGGCTTGATGGGTCCTCAGCTGGGGCCCCATGAAAACCTGGCTACTGTGATCATGCACAAAACTGATTGTATTATACTGTTCGCAGTCATAAGTGAGTATACCCTAAGTACACTTGCATGTCTGTATCTTGATCATAAAATAATACTACCAAATTTCATTACTTTATTCTAAATCTTGTCATATTTGGAAGTAGGCCTTCCACTTGAGATCTACATAAGACTCTTACACTGAACATTAATAAAAAAAAAGATGTTTTGTTACCAAAGTCGAAAGGAAAAACCAGTACAACCATGCTCTAGGGCATCAAATGTTACAAACTGATAAAACCTGAAAGAGAAAAAAAATATTTAAAGCAGTCTCAGACATTTTGGAGACCCAATTAATAATTTTTTAATGTTTGAAATTACAACATAGACATGTCATGTAATCAGCAAAAATTTCTGGATGTGTACGTATTTTAATATTTTAATTTCACATAGGAGCTAGGGGTCCTGAAAGTCTCTCCACAAAATGCTTGTTTACATCTTTCCATACAGAATGAGGTTAGTATCAATTGCCTCCATGGAAAGGGGATTGGTGTGCAATGATTTGGCACATTCTACCTTTATTTAACCCTATTGATTTTAGGTTCACTTACTGTTGTACAGCCCTTCTGGCATGTTTCCCTTTGTAACCAAAATCCAAATATATTTTAACCCATCCCACGCTGTGATTTGAGGAAAATAATTTTTATGCTTAAAGAACTATTAAAATATTTGCTTAAGAAATTATCCAGTAGTTATTTGCAATGGGCTTGTCTGCAGGTGGCCTTCTGTAGCTAGTGGGCCAGGATGCACTGTTGTGAAGAGATGTGGTTCTGGCGGCACGTTTTTTTACACAAGGTGGGCACACTACCAACCCACCACAACTGCTGCCAGTTTCTCTAGTGCTTGGAAAGCAGGCGAGCCTGCCTTGCATGTGGCTTCTCAGAGCTGAAAAACAAGGCTGGCTGGTTGTACTTTGCTTCTGTATGAGCTGGGGCTCCTGAATCAGCAGGAGCTGAGACACCCCTTGTACTGGGGGGCACTTCCCCAGTGCCAGGGTCGTCTGGCCCCCATGGAGATACAGCTGCTGGACTGGGAGGGAACTGAGCCCCACTGGTGACTGCGCCCTCAGCTGAAGATAAGGCTGCTCAGCTGACTGCAGGCCTCTCTGCAGGAAGCAGACACTGATCTCCAATATCGCAATCTGACATAAAACTGGAACTTGTGGCTACTCAGGGAGTTAATAAAGCCTTGTACCAACTACAGACAACAGATCTTTTCTGAGGAGGGCAGCTATTGCCTCTCTCCTCAGCCACTCTCAGGTCTTGGAAAGCCTGATTCTTGCTGAGAACAGCATTATTCCATATTATTTGGAGCACTGCACATACACATATGCTGCTGCTTTGCATCTTGTGCGCGTGCTTACACCAGCACAGGGTGGATGAGGAATACTCTGCTCTGTCTTTCAATAGCATTTAAAATTCTTCAGTAATTTAAATGAACGCACAATACTGAGGGCAATGACAAATCTAGTCTGTGCTCTTCCAATGCACGTCAGCTATGTTCACAGATTTTAGTTTGACTGGGCAATATTAATACTTTTACTTTCTTTTTGGGTAAGTCTTTTCATTAACAGTAAAATAGCATAAGCAGTTCCTTGAGGGATTGAGGGTTTACCAAAGCTCCTTTGAAAAATGGCAAAGTAGTTTTGAATTTTAGAGCTGCAATTAGCTTCACAGATATGTCATAAGGCTGATTTACAGAAGCACTGAGAACAGATAGCTCCTATAAGCTCTAATTGGAGCCGTGGGTTCTTAGTCTGAAAAGTCAGTCCCTCAGCTGAATATCTAAAAGGTAAAGATCCAAATTATAGCATTAGCATAATGTTGCAGAGAATGTCTTAATCAAGTAATAGGGAGAAGCAAAAATGTGTCCTCACACAAGGCAAAAACTAAAAGCTATGTATTGCACTTCTCATGAAGAAGTAAGAGGGCCCCCCTGCTGCTTTCACCCCTCAAAACTATTTCAAATTAAGCTTAAAATAGAACGGAAAGGAACTAAAATTAAAAAGCAACCAAAAGGTTTGAATCCCCTTGTTCACTCGGTTATTGCTTTCATAAATCAAAACTAGACAGCGTATGAATTGGCTGTACTCACATTGTTGTTTATTTGCTGTGCAGTTATGGGGCCATGGCAAAGCAAAACAAGATGATCATTGTTTCAACCAGACCTAGAGTCTTTAGCCCATCCCCTGCTGTCTGTTCTAGCTTTCTGGTCAGACTAGCAAAAGCAAGAGCTAACGTGTTGTTTGGCTGCTGTTTTATTTTCCCTCACTCTCAGATCCCTGATTGACTTGACTGTGATTTAAAGGAATTCAGTTTTGTTGTGGCAGTTTGGAGAAAGTCACATAATAAATGCCAACTTTGCCAAAAATGGTAAATGCCATGGAAATCAAAGTTGTTTTAAGAGCCAAAACTTGCAGGTATTTATGAAAGGTAGTGTAATTTTAAGCATTTTAAGAGCAAAAAAACCCCCAGAAACTAAAAACAAGACTAGCAAAAGGCAGTGTTATGCCTTCTAGGACCTTTTTATTACTTCTACATAATGGTTGCTTGACACTTAGAGCTGAAATGAAAGATGGCGTGGGCAAGTTAAATATACAGACAGATAAGATGAATTGCCCTGTCAGACTGTTTCTTCTCATCATCCCCAAACAGCTCTCCAATTAACAAAAAAAAAAACCAAAAAAAAAAACCCAAAAAAGCCACTGTTTACTTATGTGTATATAAAAAAGGAAAGACTTTCTGACGACACCATGAAAAACTTTAGTTTTTGTTATGGCACCAACCTTCTGCCTATCCTCTCTCATGGGCCCTCAAAATTTACTGAGCTCTCAGCACAAGATCAAGACCTCTCCTGAGCTGTTCTTTTCAATTGCTAGCACTAGTACTTTTCCCCTTCTCTACATTTGAGTCTCAGAAACATATGGCTGGTTTTGCTTGGCCACCATGAATGATAGTCCCACATTGTCATAGCTTGCACAGAGAAATTCTCAAGTGTCAAACTGTGTTTACTAATATAAATAAACAAATTGAAGAATATAGACTCCTCCCCATGCCTTGGCAACCCTCCCAAAGAAACAGCTTTGTTTATAATCTCTGCCTCAGTTTCTCTCCTCTCATGCTTGCTTCAATTCATTTTGTTGAAGTTGTACACCCAAAGCAAATATTAAAAACTATGGGGAAAAATTCATCAACACCAAAAATTGCTCAGAGGGTGCATCAAGTGTATCTCACTCACTGTGTGATTTCAGTCTTAAGGGAAAGTATAATTTTCATAATAGCCATCTTCAAGCAATGAAGGATATGTTGAAAAATTTAGAGAGGCACAGGACAATGTAGTTATTTATTTATTTTTAAAGTACTAAGTTAGAAGGACATTTCCAGGGTAGGTTCTTCACCTTTAACATATGTTTAATAATGGCACTAACTTGAATGGATTCATTGTGGATTTTCAGGTAGTTTAAGTGAAAACACATTTTTCCTTTAATATTAAAACATGCTCATTAAAGTTGCTTTTTACTGTGTTTATACCTCTCCCTTTAGCAGTGCCGCACTCTCTGGTGTGTCTTTTTTTCACTCAAATAGTCAAAGAGCTATGAAAAGGCAGAAAGCAATTTTACTGTTCAAAACTCCATTATGCCTGAAAAAGAAAAATAAACAAACCTAAAGACAAACCCGTTCCCTCTGCATTCAATCACCATGATGAGAGAAAATGCACATTTTTGTAATCAAAGCTGTATGAAGCCTTCAAGTTTCTGTGACATGTGGATGGCAACAGATTAGTGGGTCAGTTCACATGATCTGAGCTGATATTGCATGCAAACACATTTCTGTAAATATTTCCACCACTTGTCAGTTTTCAGTGGGGTACCTGCCTATTTTCACTTAGTTGGAATTAATGTAGCAAAGGAGCAAAATTTGCATGCTCTGGAGTTTGCAGTGGGAGCAGACATCCTCTTCTGGATCTAGACACACAGGTTATAGAGTTTACCCTGGGCTTGCTCAGATCATCCGTGGAAGCTGTGGGAGCTAAACCCACAGCTTGATTTTGTCTGAAACTGATTAAGGAAAGTTAAAACCAACTGCTCTGCCAGCAAAACCATGGGAGCAATAATTCTGGCAGGTTTAAAGAGTAACTGGGACATACTGGAGAGAAGAAATCTCATTCCCTTGCATGGCTGGACCTGGAGGAGGATGTCTGCCAACAAACAGAATGACTCCGGACAAGAGGAGCAGCTCCACAGTGTCGGGAGCAGTAGCTTTCCAGAGCTGACCCGCTGTCCTCAGATGGATGGACTTGAAGCAGAACAGGCTTGTTCATTCCTGGTCTGAGACAATACCCATTCAAATGTAGGGAAATATTCCCACTAAGACAGTCATGCTGAACAGCCTTTGGCTACTTCTCTAAGACTGTTGACAAGGGCCAGTAGTTACTGTGGAATATGTGGTTCAAGATGAAATCCTTTCAGTGATTTTGCTAGGGAGAGAGGCAGAGAACAGGGTACAGCTGGTGCTGGAAACAGCTTTGAGCCCTGCCAGTTGGGATGAGGAGTTTCTCTTTACTCCTGGGTGTTGTGCAGCAGCTGTGGTCCCCGTGCTCCCTCCGGGGGTTGGAAAGTTGGCTCATAACCACTAACACCTGACATGCGCGAGATTTAATTCCTGACTTGGAGGTGAAACACAGCACAATTACTGAATCTGTTTCGAATTATAACCCAGCTTGGGTACAGTCTGCAAACTACAGCCCTCCTTGCTCAGCATTTGTCCACGGCACATAGAAAGGCTTAAATAAAGTTTATACATTGAAGCTAGCCTGACAGCAGCTGGGAAAATGCTGCAGTAGGACAGTGTGTGCCTCCCAAAGGAGGCAAGACAGGAGTCATATGAAGACTTTGCTGGGGGAAGCATCCTTCCCACCCTGTCCTTCCGTGGGGCAGCGTTCGGGGTCCCTCACCAGGAAGGAAGGCATGAATGCATGGGTACCCACAGCACTGCAGGACAGAGGCTGCTGCTCCTGCACTGCCAGCACAGGCTCAGCCACAGGGCAGGCCTGGGGCTGGCTCTGCTGGCCACCAGCAAGGCTGGGCAGCATGGAGGAAGCAGCCTTCCCTCCTCTTCCTCTCCACTGGGACTCTGTGCTTTGTCTCTTGGGGGCAGGTCCGGCACTGGTGTGGGGCGGGCACTCCTGGCCTCCGGGCCGTGGCAGAGCCCGGCTGGACCTGCCGGCAGGGAGATGAGATCAAGCAGCCCTGGTGCAATGGCAGCTTTATCTAAGCAAGATCTCTGAATCCCACGCAGCGTTTGCAAATCCAGCTAGAAGCTGAGGCATGGCGCAGGCACTGCAGGATGTTTAGTCCCCACCATCTCCCTGCTGGTTACTGACAGTGTGTATCATTTTGGAGAGCTACCCCAGCGTCTTGCTCCTCCTTGATGGAAAGGCACAGAGGCACAGCTGTGCTTGAGTAGTGGAGGCCCCTCTGCTATTGATTCCTGCCCATTCAGCCCTGCTGTGGTATATAAAGTAGGTTTAGCGTGAGCTGTTTGCACCAGGATTAGATTTATTCTTGGTGAGCACGGCTGTGCCTGACATTAGGCGCACAAGTTGCACAGAATCTCATTTTTAACATCCGCTATAACGTGCTTTGTAGTAAAGTGTTCAACAAAGGAAAGAAGGATTTTTGGGAGCAAACAAAAAGTTAAGCTAACATGTTACAGCAGTTTCTAATGTAGGATACCTGCAAAACCAGAGCTCACCATATGCTAAAAGTATCGTACATTTCTTGTACCTATGGGAAAGATTTTTCTCTTATATCTGAAATGGACTGCATTACAAACAGCTTGTTAAATGTGTGACAGATCGGCTTGAAATGATGGTCCTTGTACTCCACAGGCCTGCACATTTGCTAATAAACTGACTACATATACAAACAGTCTGTTCCAGGGTTTAAGCTCCTATTACACTGGTTCATGTTTCAACATGCAGCCACTCCATAGTTTGTGTTTTCAGCAGAACGGGTAAGTGGATGCATATGCATTGCAATTCCAGACATCATTCCATACCAGATGTGGTGCCTTTATTTTTAGTACTGCAGGAGTGTCTGCTGACCCTTTCTCACCCCTTGTCTAATGAAAGATTGACTGCTCTGGGTTTTCTTATGTTGAATTATATATTAGAGGACAGTGGATTTAAAAATTAATTCAAGATTAATTTAGGGATGACTGCACATGGAATTATTTGGCCAACAGATGAAAAATGAAAATTTCACTACAAAGAAAAAAAATTGTAGAAGTGTCAAATTTTAATCCAATTTTCTATAAAGAATGATCATATTCTGAGACCCTTCTGAGGACTACAATTAATCATTCAGAGTGATACCCCTTTTCCACTTGCTATGCAAGCTCCCTTCTGAGCCAAAGCACCATCCGTGCTCCTCTGAAGTGGGGATTCATGTGCTCAGTCAGTAAAATAAATTAGCACTGTACCAAATGGCTCCAAATTCAGGAAACACAATGGCTGAAGCACACACTTAGGTGAAAGGAGACACAGCTTTTTTTTTTTTTCCTTTTTTTTTTCATGGACTGAAAGGGAAAAAAATCTAGTCCCACTTCTAACCAGATTTACAGCTTCTACAAAGGCTTGTAACTTTTTAGGCAAATGAGAAATGAATCAAAAGCCAGAAAATGGGTCTCTTTCATTTGAGGCTCTGTTAAATTTTAATGGAAGTGCCAGATGTAATACAGACACCACTGCTTCACCAAATCAAAAGAAACACACAAAAATTGACTAAATTTTATCTTATATCTTTAACTGTTGTGGGATTTTTACATTAAATAAAATAAGAAGAGACTATAATGAATAGCAAGCTAAGCAGGCAAACAAGGTGGATGCTAAGAGCTCAGTTTACGGAGTAAGTATACAAATGTTTCAAAAACGGCATAAATAATTCCTTTTAGCTAGTAAATAGTATTTGTGAAAAGAAGACTGAGTTAACTAAAAATCTCAAATTGTCATTATTTCAATGATATAGTCCCATGTTTATTCTCTTTCAGTCTAAGTATTTTAATGTTACATAATTTTTTACTGTTTGTTGGAATCCTTTTCTAGATATAAGGTACATGGAGGTCGAAAAGAGGAAAACAGAGATAATACACTGTATTCTGCACTGGCAGAATTATTTCTGGAGCTAATTTCTCTGTATTCTCATATCCACAACTTCATTTGTTTGGATTTTTTATGTCAGTTCTCAGAATTTTACAATGCCTATTTTTCAAAGTGGTGACTGAAATGTGGATAATGAAGCCTCATGAAGATGAAACTGTAAACTGAAAAGAATGGTATGAAATTGAATGCACTTTCCATTGTGGAACACAGAAAATGTAAAGGCCCTGATGCAATACATGAATAGCACCGAGTGCATCGTATATGTTAATGACAAATTAACTGGGCAGCAGTGGGTGCAGGATAAAAATTGCATCAAATCAGGGGCTGCAGCCTGCAGGAACAGAGCAGCTGATCTGCATAAGCTCTCCCTATCTCCCAGTCCATGCGGCACGTTTCTCACGTTTCTCTGGCTTGTTACCTTATTAGAGAGGAAAACATTTATAAAGGGACTCCTGGAGGCTGGCTGATTTCTTGCTGAATCAGCCAGCTAGCTATTGAATTGATTTCTACATCTTCCACCTAAGGAAAGCTAGAAAATGTTTTTAATTGAACATTCCCTTAATTTACAGGACAAACTGGTGCAGAAAAGGCTGAGAAAGGCAACTAATTCAACAAATGCATCCTCTATTTGTATACATAGCAATGATGAAGTCTTTTATATATTGGAAATGAATGGCTATTTAATATGTGTTATTTTCCAAATAGAAATGCATAAACCATTAAATGTATGTTACAGAAGCATAGATGAAGTAGCATTTGATTCTGAAAAATAAATGGAATCTAGTGTGGGGGGAGGTTTTGAATTAGGATTTGCTTCCAGTGTACGGTGAATAAGAATAAGGTCCTGTTCTTCCCATGATCAGACACAAGTGACACTGAAAATTGTTTTGACAATAAGATCACTAGTTTTCAAATTTATCTGCTGAAGCTCAAATACATTTCATTGTGCTAGCAGCAGAAAGGTAATTTTGCTAACTCTATTTTAATAGATGTGTTTTCTGTCAAAAACTTATAACTTAAAAATGCTTTTTAGAGTATTTGAGAAAAAAAATGTAAAAATATTTTCTTGTATGGTGCAAGATGTATAGGTCTATTATTTATAGCCTTATGATAACTCTGTGGAAATCTGAAGTTTCCCATATATATCCAAAGCAATTTCTACTGAGATGTCTGGTCTCCCATACTGTCCTAGCCCAAAATCAACACAGATTTTAATTGCAAAGTAATACAGGTTGGATTTATTACTACCAAAATTACCATCTACCATTTTTTGGAAGATTAATATTTTTGGATTAAAACAGTCAAATGTACTGACCTCTGCAGAGTACTTGAGAGGAAAAAAGGGGGGAAAAGAGTAGATAGTCAGTCCTACAAAATTAATATTTAACACATTTTAAATGCTTTAAGATGTAACATCATCCTCTAACACCAGCTCAGGGTGAGCAGGTCCAAAGTTTTATTCCTGCTACCAGTCCACTCTGTAACATTGGGGAAGTTTGCAGTGTGGGGCATAATGATTACTGAGCTGTAGCCTCATTGACCTAAACATTTCTGTTTTCCTGCTTTTTCAGTTTTTATCCCAATCTGTAAGTTTACAAGGCAAGGACAGTACCTGACTTCATAAGCAAGTGTTCTGGGAAGGGTATAAATCTCCAGGCTTTGGTGCATAAGCTGGCCTGTAATGCTAAACAAGGGAAACTTAGCTTGCAGGCAGATTATCTCCAAACTGCCAGATGTAGCGTTTCTTTGTCTGGAGCAGCTGGTACTGACCACTCTTGGAGATAGGGCACTAGGAGAGATGGATCACTGCTTTGATCCAGTATGGCAATTCCCAGGCTCTTTGACAGTGCCAATAATATTACTGGCATTCAGTAACAATAATAAGATTACTGGTAGGAATTTAACTAATGAGATCAAATAAAGAATCAAAATTTGGTGGGTTGGGGAAGGTTCATCATATATCCAGATGTCCAAAACATATTGAATGGAGGGAGGCTTTTTTCCCCATGGTAATTTTAAATACAGATTTTCAAGTTTCCACTTTTGGAGCCTCCTAAAGTAATATTAGTGGTGGCATAAAAAGAAACTTGAGAAGGGGTGTGATATACAATTAATGGATATGAAAGAAAAGTGGGAGGAAGGAGTAGAAAGTTTGTAAAATTTGGCAGGATACAAGTGTGCAGGTTGGAAAGTGACAAGTAACACTGAATTACACAAGTAACCACAAATGGAGAGGCAGGAAATAGAGGAAATCTTGTTGCACTGTCCTCAGAGTACATTATACTGTGTTTTCCAACAACAGAGTCTGGGAATCAAAATTATGCCAGCAGTTAGCAGCCAACATCTGAAAGCTGCAAAGCACTGAGTTCCCTCTGATGGAGGTGGGCATTTGGAGATTGTGAACACGAGGAGGATTTGAGCTTTGATTCGGGGCAATGGCTTTTGCTTTGCTTCACTTTGCTAGTAAATTCTGTTGTAGGAAAGGATAGGGAGCCGTGACTCTGCTGGAGCTGCGTTAGTCCGTAGGTTAGAGTACTGAGATCCCAGATGGTTGAAGCAACGCCAGCTGGTAGCGCTTGGACAAAGAGTTCAGTCTGATGAAACACAGCCTGACAGCTGGTATCAGATGCTGGAGAACTGTAAGTTTCAGTGAACGTGTTGCTATTGGAGTCATGACAGAAATTTCAAGGGAGAAAAAAAAAATTAAATTTGAGAGACATTAGTAGAGGATTTCATCTGCATTGAAAGAAGAGCTCAGCCATGCTTTGCTGATGTTGCCAGCCGAGGACTTGGCCTGAAGATTCTAAGGGCCTGTTTACACTACGGAATAGAAGGAACTTAGTACAATTTCTTGTTCAGAGGAACCACTGACACGTTCCAAAAACAAGCTTATACTTGAGGCCATTAGCTCATTTACTAAACGCTGGATCACACTGCATTGCAGTATTTTGGCAATGGTCCCTTACTTTCAGTTGTAATGCTAAAGGGACAAAAAGCCAGGATTCAAACTTTATGAAGATTACAAATTAAAAGCCAACATTTTTGACTGCACCTAAACATTGACCAGAAAAGCAAGGAGGCATAAAGAGAGTGCTCTACATGGGGATGTAGCTGCATTTTGTGACATTTGGGATTCCAGCAGACACAGATTTCAATATACTGTGTCATGGGTAGTGAAACTGAGATGTTTGTGAGACGAGAGACCACTTTGAAAGAAAAGTCTCTTGGCTTGGCACAGGTGGAAAGACAGCTAGCCTCACATTTGATGGACACTGTGCCCTGACCATCAGCACTTAGGGAAGAATTCAAGGTACACTTCCCTTACTTTCTTTGATCATCTGTGTCAGTAGTTTCTCAGTACTTCACACTTAGAGGTCCCCACTCCGTGCCAATATTTCTGGTTTTTGACATGTCATCCAAGACTCTGTCTTTTCTAAGCAGCCTGTTGCATATTTAAGCATATTAGCACCTGTGGGGCTGGGATTCATCTGAAATTAGTTTTACAGTCTAAATGCTAGGCATCAAATCTAAGCATCTCAATAGCTAATTGAGAGAATAAAATATGATTGAAATTGGTGGCATGAATTGTCATTGATAGATGCCTATTGCCCTCCTTTGGGTATAGAAAGAGAGTATAATGGCCTTCTCAGTGCAGATGTTATTAGTGTTTGTTTAGTTAAAGTCTGGGTGGGTCAGTCCCACTGTGTTTGATATTTTAAGGCATATCCCTCTTGGCATGATTGGTTATGTAGGTTAGGTGTGTCCTCATTCATCACATCATTGCCGTGACTCCTGCTTGCCAATAGCTAAGTCTTTCCTTTCATTGTGGGAAAACCAGCATTTCACTTGGGACTGAGACTCTCGTGGCAGCACTGTGCCCTGAGACATCTATGCCCTTTTGTGCACTTATCTCTAAATACCAAACAAACAAGATCTAGGTCGTCTTAGAGCAATTCAAAGGACTGGATATGAAAGGAGGCATAAAAATATGTGTCCAGGCTGACGCACCAAGCACATGCCTGTCACATACAATGTTCTGACACATAAACTCAGTAAGAAAACCTCTTAAAAAATGAAGTAGGAGTTAACCTTGGCAAAGGGCCACACACCCATCTAGCCACCCAGTCACTCCCCCTCTGCAACAGGATAAGAGGAGAAAACAAAATGAGAAAACCCCTCAGTCAAGGAAAAGACAAAGGGATCACTTAACAATTGTCATCATGGGTAAAACAGGCTAAATGAAGGAAAAACAACTTAATTTATTGCCAGTTAATATAGATTCAAGTAAGGAGATACAAGGGAAAACATTAACCAACACCTTTTCTCTTCACTTTCTCAGGTTCAAGTCCAGACCCCTCTCACTTTCCCAAAGGCACAGGGTCAGTGGAGGAGAGATTACAGACCAGACAGAGCTCTTCTTCTCTGCAGCTCCTTCACATTCCCCTTTCCTGTGCAGTTCCTAGTGGGCTGCAGTCCTTCAGGAAAGACCTACTCCTGTGTGGGTTTTCCATGGGCTGCAGCTGTCTTTGAGGCACATCCACCTTCAGGGGCCAAGGTCCTCTGGTCCATAGTGTGGATATTTGCTCCACCATGGTCTACGAGCTGTAGGGCAATACCTGCCACAGAGCTCCTCCTCTTCCTAGGCACCAACAACTGGTACAGGGGGTACAAAGAAAGATCTTACTGTAAAGACACTTCTGTTTACATATTTGGCTTTCAAATTTTTTCTTTCTAAAAGTTCTTTTCTAATTCATTTCTTCTTTCCTTTTTCATCTTTTCCATTTGGCTTCAAAAATAAAGGGTGGAAGACAAATGGCACACCACAAAAGGAGAAAAGCAGACAACTTATAAAAATGAAAGCTTTCAAAAGCAAAGCATTTTGTTTTGCAGCTTTGTCTTAAAAAAAAAAAAACCAACCAAAAACCAGACCAAAACAAAACAAAAAAAAACCCCAAAGAACATTACCTAGAAACTATTTTATATTCAAAAGTGTTTTTTTTTAAATGTGTTGTTATGAGAAGCCAGCAAACCAGCCTTCCAAATCAAAATAATTAATGATAGGGAAACCTTTTGTCTCCTTCTTTAAGAGTGTCATTTGAACAAAAGGGCAACCTCATTCTTCTTCTAGAGTTCTAAGGACAAGGAAACTTTTATTTTTCTAGATGCCACCTAAATATAATGAGATAATATCTGAAAGTCAGTCTTAGAAAAGCAACAACAAAATGCTTGCTCTCTATTCTCTCTATATTTTGTAATTACTCAGAGTTATTCTAAGTCAATAATCAATGCCATTTATTCCAGTGAGAATTATTTAATGACTGTGGGAGATCAAGTCATAACTCATTCAATAAGTTGCATGTATTTCCTCTTTCCCTTGTCCCTCTCACTGTTTGTCACATACACCCACAGTATAATGTTTTAAATTAAATGGAGAAATCGAGGGCAGGAAGTGTGTTACTTGTACGTCAGTTTATTAAAATTCTGTTTTTCATAGGTGCTTTTAAATGCTGTTTCAACTGGAACAAAGAAATCTGGCATAATTTTAGTTCATTTAAAGAAACAAAATATTTATTACTTTAATCAGTGGAGTTATTAAACTGGATTTTCCTTGGTTTTCACTGTTTTATTTTCTGTACTGAACTGTGTTTACTTCTTTTTTAAAAATTAATTTATTATTATATTTTTGCTAATCATTGGGTGGAAATCCTTGTGTTACAGTACACAATTTCATCAGCATAGAAGCTTTTCTGAAAAAGCAGTGAGAGAAAACGAGATCCTAACACAGCAAATCTGCACTTAGCAGAGCTTTATTTAGTGCAATTAAAAGAGCCATTGTTTTTCTTAGCACTGCTTGGTGGTTGGCATCAAGCTGCCACTTGCAGAGGTGCCAGCAGCACGCACCATTGACTCCCCTCCAGCAGATGCGTAATTTACCAGAGCACAGGACTGAATGAGCTGACAATGGAAGCAAAAGCTGAGCAAAATAAGAGGAATCAACACTGACTTTTTGTACTGCTGAAGTCCTTGCAGTGAGAGGTGGGGATGGCCCCCTGATCCATCCATGGAGGGGACAGGTATCGTGGCACTGTGGAAGTGCATTAGAGGAGAAAAGAGCAGACTGCAAACAGCAGCAGGAAATTCAGTTTCAGGAGATTTATGAGCAGAGGTGTCCAGAAACCCAGTGAGGAGCCTCTTGAACTGCAGAGCCGTGTTAGGAGAAGCTTATTCCCTCCCTCTTCCCCAGCATGGGCACACTGGGCAGGTGCTAGGACATTCTGACGTCTCGCCTTGATTTATTTATTTGATGAAAAATAATGAAAGGGATGATTCTCAAGAGTCCTTGGAGATTCCATTAACTCTGCAAATTGAGCATATTGATAAGTTGGTGATTATTTTGAAATGAACTAGAGAAATTGAAAGGAAAAATGATTGTAGCAAAGGCCTGTTTAATGTGCAGAGATTTTAAAATGTAGGTAATATTTCAAGTGTATCAAAATACAGTAAAAAGACCAGGGGTTAATTATACTGGCATGATAGTTGGAACCACATTATTATAATTCTCTTGGAAAGCACTATGGAGCATATGGAGCGAATGAGGGGCCTATGTGTGCATAATAAGTTCTGTATGGGGATAAGGTGAAGGAGCAAGAGCTCTCTTGTGTGTAAGAGGCACTAAATAAGGGGAAGAAAATGATTTAACTACTTGATGAATCAACTTTGTATGTAGCAACACATTTGCAGTGCCCTATCTCTTAAATAGCAACATACATAAATTCACTCACTGCCATGATTCATCTTTACTTTACACAGCAAATACTACCCCAAACAGTCTAGAGAGCACATGCTGGAGAATTGGCTGTTCAAAGACACGCTCATATGGTATCAGAAACTTGGTATTTTGTGCTGTGCAGAACTGTTAAGTGTTTGCATTACAAGCTTGCTTCCCTGCTACTGATTTTTTCTTTTGTTATTTCTGAATAGGTTTTGATGTTTCCAGTTCTCTCTCTGGAATTTTTAGTGTGTGCAGGGATCTGACTTGACTCTTAGAGAACCATTTCAGTAATGGAGACAGAGAGAAGACAAAAGACCTTCTTGAAGTTACTCCTCGATTTGAAAAGATTCTGCTGGTGGCTTTGAAGTGTGGGTATTTGCTCACCTCACTGAAAATTACCTTTAAGCATGTAAAAATAATGTGTCAAAAAAAATTTAAACCTCAAACTCAGACTAGGGGACTAATTTTTGGGTGACTAAAGATAGGTGCAGTGAATCCAACCCAAAAGACTGACGCTTGTTTAAAAGGAGAAATTACACAGGAAGAAGAATACAGAGAGAATTCGCAGAAAAACTAGCCATAAAGTGAGTCTTCAGCCTAGCTTCCACTCAGTATGGTCTGTGCTGAGCAGAACCTTTAGTTAATGAAAAAATATTTCACTAATAAACAGTAAATTACTCAGGTGATAAGAAAAGTAGCCCAGTTCTGTAGGTGGAGCTCTGAACTAGGGTCTGGTTCTACTTTTAGACCAGTGCACTTAAATATTTTTAAATCTTCCAGGGACTCAATCAAATATTCCATTATGTGAGATTCAGAAAAAAGTGTGGAATTAAAGTAACAGAGGCCACCTGGATTTTTTGCTGTCTATAGAGTGACTGGTATTGTTTATATATATTGTTATATTAACAGAATTGCTGCATGCACTAACTAATTAGAATAAGGTATAGAAGGGCAGTAAATGCAGCGTTCACTGAAAATATTCACTGAGCTTTGCCAAACTAATCTCTCATGCTCAGTTTATAGAATTTATAATACATTTGGGACTATAGTTCCACTTTTCTTTTAATGTCTCCATTTACTTTCACCTCTAATGAATTGGGGATAACAATATTGATGCTTTAGCTGGTAAAAGTCTTCATTTACAGCATTTCTACTATAAAATAAAAAATAAAAAAGGCATCAAATGCTTTAGAAACTAAAATCTGTTACAAAAACTCACTATGTATCTGATGCCACTTCTAGGAATCTGCTAAAATTGACTAAATCTTCCACTACCAACAAACAAAGAAAGCGAACCTGGAGTTGTTTGTAAGACTGTACCATGTAAAGGAAGTATTTTTAGCAGTTTGTCAGAGTTACATTTGGGCACATGAATCCAACTGCCATGAAAAGGCCAGACTATGTGGCACACAACCACTTCAGTAGTAGGATTCTTCATAGAACCAGTCTCACCAAAAAAAAAAAAGTTTTTTTCTTTGACAGAAAGTAAAAACAAAAGGTAAACCCTTTAAACACTTAGTAGAAGACTTTCCAGGCTCAAGAACAGAAAATCTTTCTCCAAACTCAGTCCTGTCTCTTGTTGAGAGAACAAGGATGCAGGTGATAAGGCATAGGGAATATGTTTTAAACATTTTAAGGCTAATCATTGACCTTAAAGTTGTCCAGGTATAAGCTATTGCAATAATGCAACATTATTTTGTGTAAATAGGTCATTACACTCAGGGTTGTAGCTACTGCATCTCATCAGTGCTCAAATATAGTGTCCACTGGAAATACTATAACAAATTCTGCAATAGATGGAAAAATAAATTAGAGATTAGAGAATATACAGGTAAATAAACCAAACCTGTTTGGCTAGATGAAGCAAAGGATGAAAAGTAACTTGGTCACAGTATGTACACAGCTAGGTTTGGAAGCTGAAAATAATTAGGCAAGGGCATTTCAGCCTTACTGACAAATGTATATTTATCTAACCTCAGCTTTCAGGCAGTGTCTGGAAGCTGTTCCTTATGTAAGTCAGAAACTGTCCAGTGATTGGAAGCTGAAGTTAAACAAATTCAATCTCAAAATAAGATGATATTCTTAACAGAGAAAGTTAACTAAAGATCAGAACCTGGTTTTGCTTCACATGAAGATGGCGAATTCACCATTAGTTTAAATCCAGTTGTAAAACAGGGACACATTAATCCAGCTTCTGAAAGAAAATGTGCAGCCTGTGGGAAATGCTGAGGAGAAAGGACTGACGGGTATTTGCTACAGGCTCTCTAACGGATTGCTTGTTATTGCAAGGATACAAGGCACTAATGGAAACTTCAGTCTGTCTTGTTCCTCTGAAGTGCTTTCATCTTACTCAAGTTCTCTGGCACGAGTAGATAGGGATAAGAGGATGAAACTCGGTGGCTTCAGAGCATTGGGGTTAGAGTACATCCCCTTGGACTTGCAAGCAGTGAAATGATGGATGTGAGAGATCTGCAGCAGATTTACAGGGAGTCCCTTTCTGCCTGAGCCTTTGTGCACACCACAGGGCACACAGCTCCAGCTGGCCCACCTCTGGCAGTGTTGCTGGATATCACTTGGGCCATCCAGGTGGAGCTGTGTTCTGGGGTGCCTAAGTTTGTAGCAGGTTTACAAGTCATTAAGAGACCTATCATTCTGCTGACAAGCTTCACATGGGTGTTCCAGTCAGAAACACCCTTGGGGATCCAGGAGGCACATTTTCCTAGAGGTGAAAACAAAGATAAAAATGAAAGCAAGAGACTGGAGAGAAGAAGCTGAAGTTTGTTCTGTTTCAACAACTGGAGGCCAAAAGGGAGGCACCCTATTACACACAGTGAAACCAATGCTTAGATAAGCATAGGAAATGGGGGAAGAAAACAGATGCAAAGTGCCTTTCCCAAGATCACACAGCTGGCCAGCTGGGAGCCCATATGGGGCCTATGAATCCTCCAGCATTTCTGGTGCAAGCCCTTGAGTTGAAATATATTTATAGTTTTCACTTTTGCAAACAGAAGTAGTCAAGGGGAAAATGTCATTGTTTGCATCAGCTAGTTTCCATATCTGCATAAAACAAGTATTAGAGACCTCAGGAAAGACATCCTGATCATTACTAATTTTTGGTAATGATACAGTGATGACCTAAATACAGGAAAATAATTGACAGTATTGGTTCATATTAAAATTTTGCCTTCCCTGTCTCTGGTGTCTGTCCCTCTGTCTGGTGTCTGTTTGATTCTTAGCATAAATAATTGGTTGTGTTGTCTAAAGCATAAACCCTGTTTATTGGGTGGGAGCATAAAACAAGCCTCCAGATGTCTGATCAGGACCTCCTTGTTTTTCTCCCTCCCTTATTAATGACAGAAAAGGCAATACCAACAAAAGTAGAATCCATCAGAGAGAGAGTGTTCAGTGAACCTCTGTACCCTGCCGTGCGCTCCTCCTCTGTACATCCCGCTGTAAGTCACATACAAGAACATTTGTAACACATGCCTCTAGCCAAGGGTAGCGACTGGCAGGCATTCCCAGTGTGCTGCAATGGGCTACAGCTCCCTGGAAAAGTGAGATTTCATCTTCACAGCTATGCTGAGCCAAAGAGGGAGCTGGAACAAGAAATGCTACCAGCTACTCTCAGCTTCTCTGCTTTGGCATGGTAACACACTAACTTAAGGTATTGTGAAAATATTACTTTTAAGTAAAAAAGCTTGGTAATTCGGCTAGAATAATAGGGAACATGACACTGTCTCACTGTCTCTTCTCTCATTTTCAAAACCCTCATTTTGGAGAACCAGAAAGACAACTTAAACCGTGTGCATTCTGCTATACAGTATTGTCAGGCACTCAAGCCTTAAGGAGAATCAGTTCCTTGGCTTTCCAGAGGTACATTTTAACTCTACCATTCAGCTTCAGCAAAGACTCTCCATAACCACAAAAAATCCAGCTGTGATTTGATCCATACAACCACCTTTCTCTGGCACAGAAGGGGGAAGTTTAAGGAAGTAAACTTTTCAGCCTGTGACATATTAACATATTAATGTAATGGAACATATTAATTTCGTACCTTCTCAGCTCCTGTGCTCTCACAAATTTAGTACCAAATCATGCTTGATGCACCTACAGAAATGACCCCTGCTTCCTAGAAGCAGCGAGGGCAGCTGCAACTGCAGCATGGGAGGGGGACTTCCCATTTCTGTGTTGCTGCCTGGTGCCGCCCGGGTCATTCCTGCTTGGTTTTGTCCTGGCAGACTGTGCGAGGCTGCACTGGCCTGGGCTGGTGTGGGCTTCGGGGAAGTAGGCTGCATTCCCGCATGCCTGACCCCCTCCCACCTGCTGTCCACCCACTGCATTGCAGGAGCCTGCAGGAAACTCCAGAAAAGGTATTAATAGGCTATCTCAGAGTAAGGGTCAACAGAGGAGCACACATACTGCTTAAATTAGTGTGCTATATTTACAGCAATAATTGCAAGTTGCAGTCATTGGAAGCCTCTTGAAAAGATATGTGGTATGCCCATGACAAATCATTATTTCTTTCCCTGAAGTTATAAGCGTGGACACCCACACTAATGAGCTATCAGACATTTTAAACTAGGATTATATTGGTGCTTCTTTTTAAGGATGTGGTATACAACTGACTGATCTCAGTAGGAGATTAGATAGAACAAAGCAAAATATTCTAAAAATTCCTAATAAAGTCACCTCTCAGTCATGAATAAGCACATAAGCAGAACTAAGAGCATTTTTTTCATACACGTGATAAAAATAAATTATGTTAAGTTAAACAAGTGGAAATAGATAATGAGAATTCAGCATGGAAGTAATTTCAAACTTTTTTTCAGATTCTCACAAAAGCAAAACTCTTCTAATTTTACTCTATTTTACATACCAGTTCTGGAATCTCAGTGAACCTTGTGTGCTTAGAATTGGCTAAATGAGTGCTGTCTCTGCTCTTCTTACCAGTATCCCAACTTGCAAACTTTGCTGGTTCCATGACATTGTGGTGAAAGTACCATGAGCACAGGTATTTGCCTGTGAGGAGATATAATTTGGCAGTTAAAACCTCAGTATTACTCTTCAGTACTTGTTCAATAACCAGATCTGGAGGATTTGTTTCTTGACACATAAATAAGCTCATAGAGGAAAATGGCCACCTTTATATCATGGAGAGAAAATAGATTGTTTGAGGCAACTTTTGACCATACATAAAGTATAGATAAAGGAGAGTAAATGAAAATTCAGCTAGAATGGTTGATAACTTCCAGTTTGGAAACTCTGAGCTCTTTTTGTTTTTACAGCTGCCACTGGAATGTCAGAAAATAACTCCTCAGTTCTGCAGCATTCTCCATCTGGGCATCTCAAACTTTGTCCATTTTATGGTGGAGACATAAGTTGAAATGGTGACATTTAACGGGATGGTAAACTGAACTCCAGAAACTTAGACAAAGTTTGACTTTTCGGTCTTTGGCAAGAGAAGTATAATGTCCTCATATGTAATTTCCTGCTTCTATAAGCTTGGCCTTTGTCAATATAAACCAAGAGAAATCTAAGCCCAAATTTCCTCCCACCCAAGAATATGCATGGGCTTATCTGACAGCAGACTATGCTGCTGTTCTTTTTATAAGAAATAGCTCAGGCCACACCTTAATGAACAATGCCACAGTGAACATTTGTGGCATTTGAGCAGTTGATTTCCCAGACAACATTTCTTATGGTGACTGGCAGAGAATGTTGTGTGGGTTTTCTTTCTCTCCTCGTCTTCCCCCACTCTCCACCCCCACTGTTGGTCTTGCTGCTGTGTCTTTATCATACTTTGTACGATGGCATGTCTACTTTGGGAAATGATGATTCCAGTGTGGGTGGATGGAAAAAGATCTGCCAGAGGGTGCAAATTTCAAATTGCTGCCACAGATACACCCTTCTGTGCTGTCTTCTCAAGATACCAGAAAAAGTCTCTAAGAAATGCCTGGGGCTTGACTCTCGGTGTAAAGATAGACACTACACCATGAATTTTTCTTTCAATATTCAAGAAATAGACAACATAAATACAAATAGAGCTAGTGAACTCCAATTGCCTTAATCACTTCTTTCATGGAGGTGGCCATTATGAAATCCTTACTGAAAGTAATGCAATATTTTATATTTGTTTCATTATTGGACTCAGAAAAATTGTTTAAAATGCTGCTTCCAAGTCAAGGTGACTCAGCATTGGTGATTTTTACACTAAAGTCAGACCACATGATTTTAAAATATCGAGAAGTACAATGTGTAGAAAACATTCCAAAGTGTGTAATGTTTACAACTGTAAATGCTTTGTTATGTGAAATAGATGAGAAATAGAAACATCGGAGAAGTAGAAAAATTGTGCCTAAAATAATGTTAGCAATGATATACCATATATACCTCAGCAAATAACATGCTTTTCTCATATGAGAAGAGTGCCTGTCTCTAGCTGGGTAAACTGATTACCCTGGTTTAGTTTCTGGTTCCCTGCATATCTGTCCTTATTAAAAGGAAGTGCAGAAGTTCAGCTGTGCTGTAGCCTGTGCTGCTGACTCTGTTTCAAGAGCAGGACTGGAGGGAGATGATACAAGGAGGAAAACAAAGATTGCAGAGACAGAATATTTATAGCAAAGTATTAACTTAAGAAGTCTCCTGCTTAGGAAATATTTTGCTTAGATTAAAAAAATATTTACATCCCTACTTAAGGTTTCTTTTCCCTCAGTGTGGTGTGTACTCTTAAGTGGGTGTTTTGCTGGAGTTCTGAGTAGCCTACAATGTCTGTGTGAATTTAATATTTTTGTACATGAAAACCTTTGGCTGATGTAACTGTAATTCATCTTCCTTGAAGAACGAGACCAGTGCGTCTGGTCTGCTTTCCATTAGCTTGCATACATGTGTCTGTTACCTAACTCAGTGCTTATAAGAAAACTCAGCTAACTCATGCTTTGTGTTCATCAGAGCAAGATGCAAACCCTGAGGGAGTAAACTGGCCTGTCTGCTTGTTCTGAGTCCTATTGCACACACAGGCTGTATCCCTTGGCTCCATCAAACTTCTTTTCTGTGGGTATTAACTTATATTATGCCTTTCTCCCAGGAGTCACATTCAATCACTACAAATGCATCATGATTAGAAATTTTAGGACTTGTTAATAATTACATAGATGCAGTTGCTTTCACAAATTACTGCTTGGAGTAGAGCACAGTGCTCTATATCAGTGTATTTATTTAATACAGGAAAAGAAAAAAGTGAATACATGATCTATGTCAGGGATTTTAAAATGGCGTTATTCTATGAAGAAATCATAGAAGGGGGATTCAGCAAAGCTTAGGCAGTAGTAGTCTCTGGTTTCTTAGCTGAATTAGTGCTATATGCTGGTTACTGTGAGAGAGGAAGAAGCTACATTATTTTCTTTCCCAAAGAACCCAGGTTCCTCTGCTATAGGATGCTTTCCAGGCTATGCTAGACTCCAGGAAGTCTGAAATAAATTTAAAACCTACAGTCAAATAATAATGGTGTTCCCTTGTCAAAGAAAATAGCCACATGCTGATACTGTGTTTGGTTTTAAGTGAACAATTTTTTAGGCAGATGTATGAAGACCTAATTTGTTACTGACACTTTTTTTTGTTTTACTCCATTGACATAGAGCTGTTTATACAGCTATTCATTCTTACACAATCAAAAACAACCCACAAACAAACAAAACCTCAAAGCCAAAATCCCCCAAATCCCCCAAAACCCAAAAAACTAACCAAGCAACTAATCAACCAAGCAACCAATCAATCAAGCAAACAAGAAATGAGCAAAAAAACCCAAAACACCAAAACCCAGCCTAACAAAAACCAAACTCAACAGCAAAAAAAAAAAACAAATGAAACCCAAAAAACCCAAACCCAAACCCAACCAAACAAACCCACAAAAAAGAAACAAAAAACCCCACAAAACCAAAACCAAAACTCAAACAAGCAAAAAAACAAACCAGCAAAAAAAAAAAGCCCCAAAACAAAAAAGAAAAAAAATAAACCTCAAGAAAAAAGAATAAACCTCAAAGTAGAAAACTAGCGTGATGTGACTTATGGAGTTATAATCACAACTTTGTTACAGTATTTACAGGTGCATCTTTGGCTATGGAGATATGTCCTCTTTTATACCTATTTGTATAACTGAAGATGGTGCTGCTAATAAACATCCTAGTGGAAGAATCACATTAAACAAAGTCAGACCATTCAGCTCTTACAAACCACTTAGCTCTCACTATCTTCACTGGAAAAGAAGCACAGATATTGAAAATTGAGACTTGTCTATGGCTTGTATTAGTAAAAAAAATTATTAAGACTATGAATATCATCTTTCTGTCTTTCACAGTCATGAGGGCAAAACTTTTTAGGTGGGGTCAAGCCAAATACAGATCAGTGACATACTGGCAGTGAAAAGGAAAAGAAAAAAGCATAAGCAGAGAATGAATGGGCTGTCAATGTTTTAAGTGATTATTTATTTGTGAGTTTGCACTGGTGTTGAGGTAAGATCTTATTTATTATTGCTCTACCAGTAAAGCTCTATGTGTGTAGAAGGATATATCTGATCATTACACATATAATTCAATTTGTGTGCCCATGTAATGTATCTTTGATAAAGACATACAGAGCATGGTATCTCCCCATATGTTGGCTCATATATGTTTGTGGGTATGTATATATATGCATATAACAAGAAAGACAAATATATTTAAGCTGTAAGAATCAGACTTGACAGCATCAGTGATACAACACAGCTGTTTTAAAGTGGTTAGCTCACCACTTATCTATTACAGCCAGGAACAATATCATTAGGAACATTATTATTGTATTATAAGAGCTCTAGACTTTCCAAGTAGGAAAAAAAAAAAAGGGAAAAAAGGCAGATGCAAGTGGATGCTATTTAGGAATGAAAAACTGCGTGACGTTTTTAAAATATGACAGACTGTACCTGAATTCTCAGTGGAATGAGGAAACAAACTCTTAGTGTCCCAGTACAAACAAGTGCAAAACATTTGTTTTCCAGAAACAGTTTCTGCTCTTCACTGATCAGCATGCTGCTAAAGTGTCCTGCTTCTCTTGCATGGAGCTACATGAACTGTGAAAGCAACCTGCTGCAAAGTTGCTTCATTGGTGTTTAGAAGCTCTCACCTTGAAAGACTCAAATTTGAAGATTTTGGCACATCTCTAAGTAAGCAAACAAGCCCATATCTAATCCATTTAAGCAAAACCACAGGACCCTGGAAGAGTCCAATGGGCAATTCATATGCATTTAGAGCCTTTTTGAAGGATTTCAATCAGTGTTTGTATATCTTCTTACTAAAAACATTTAGAAAACCACTGCTATTGAAACCCAAGGTTGATGGAGTTAAAGCTACTTTACTTCTTAAAAATATTTGCTATTGACACAAGAAAACACCACTTTTTTGAGAAGTCACCTGAGTCTGAGACCATAAATCTTTACATACCCCTGAATCTTAAGTTAGTGGACCATCTGCTTATGAGAACTTTAACCCCAGCAAAGTGTGAATCAGGGAGCAATACTGAAGCACTTTTGCACCCTCATATTCAGAAGTTTTTGAATAATTAGATTTTATCAAAATCTCCTGAGTCTGAAATAAGTATACTACTACAATATACTGACAAAATTAAAAATACTATAATAGGATATGTTCGTACAATTATAAACAATTCACTTATCACAGTTGGCAAATTATTGCTTATCAGACATCCACAGTGTATAAGTCTATGGGAGCTGCTTGCCTTGTGCCTGCTGCAGTTGTAAAATAAAACCTCTTAGCATAAACCTCCTCTTTAGTTTCACTTTGTTTTTTCAAGAAGGTAAAACATGCAGATGAGCCATCATAGCGTCTTGGTTGACAAGTGGTAACTAAGTTCTTACAACTCACAATGCTTACAATGGTTGTGTCTCTAACAAATCCTTTTCTGCTACAAAATTACACCTTTTTCCAGCAAAGAATTACGTTCCTGAAATTTTAGTTTTCATCCAGTGAAAAAGAAGGAAGAGCTTTCTACCTTATTGATGGAAGCATGCTAAAGATGGAAGCACTGCTTTGTCTGTTTCACACAAAAGCAGAGCTCCTGAGAATGCTTAAGAAAACAGATTTTAAAAATTTGGTAAAATTTCACACCCCCAACCAAAACTTTCCCTCATGACATTAGTTATAGCAAACTACAAGCTGAGATGCTCAGGACTCTGGTACAGTTTGTTGCTTTGCTGAAATCCAGTGACATGGCTGCACATTACACAAGCAAAAGTTAGACATAGCACACTAAATCCTTCTGGCACTAGACAGCCACAGACACTGACCTACACAATCATATTTTCCACTGAGACACCTCCATTGAAAGCATGGTAGAAGCACTATAAGAATGTCTGCTAGCTACTAAGTTCTGCCACTACAGATGTGCCTGGACATCACTGGGCTCTCAGCTGACCAGAGTTACTGCTCACCTGCTCTGCTTACCTTGTTTGAGGGTCTGAGGTGGGGTCTGAGTCAATGAATACCCTACCCAGTTAACCTTGCTGTCCTGCCAGGCTCCTGGTGCCTCTGCTCTTGTAGGGAAGTCCCACCCCTACAACTCTTGGACTCTCTTCTGGAGTAAAAATCATTTTTATTCTGGTCTGCATCGTGAACTTAACAATTACTCTTGATTAAAGTTACTGTAATAGCAAATTTCTTCATGTAGACCAGATCTAAATGGATTTCCTATTTTCAGAGTTGGAAGTTTGATGGAGGTCACCGTCTCTAATCTGGAAAATCCTTTGCAGTATGGGTATAACATGTAGAGAATTAACAGCAGAGTTGTGTGAAGCATTTGCAATGAAGCTAGACAGTACAAAATTGACCTCTTTGGAGATTTCATTACAAAGTGAGAAAAGTAGGAATGTGTTGCCAAGACTGTTTTCAGTGTTTGCTGGCGATACAGGTCAACCTTGACACCTTGTGTTTTGCTTTGCAAGTCAAGCAGCATTTGCAAGTTCTTGTAGCTTTTATGCCACATATGAAGTAATATTTTGTTAATACATTTTGGTTTATATTGCTGAACAGATTTCAACTAAGGGCTTAGGAAAGAGAAAGTGAGTTTAAATAGCTTGAAATTGAAGGAAAAATTGTCAAGCGTATCAATGGGAATATATCAGAATATTTCTCATAAAAAGAACAAAATCAAGTATCAAAGACAGCAAGTGGGATAGCCCACCTGTCTATTAGATTTTTTTCTGATATCAGTGAGAGGAGAATAATAGAAAGGGTTGTATGGAATTTAATTGAAAAAGAATCAAAGTATCAGAATATATTTAATGCCAGACAACAGGATCTAATAGAAAATAGATCTTGTCATAAAAACCTGAATTCATTTTTTGATGAGAGTTCAAGTTTGATTGACAAAGAACCTATGTAGATGCAACATTCTTAGAGTTATGCCAGGATTTTACTTCCTGGGGTAAAAGGAATAAAGCATTGACTTATGTCAAGAAAGCACATGGAAATCAATTCATAGTTGGTGGACACTCAATATAAACTGGACATCAACAAATTGACATTTGATCTGGACAGGCTGGACCGATGGGCCAAGATCATCTGTGTGAGGTTCAACAAGGCCAAGTGCCAGCTCCTGCCCCTTGGGTCACAAGAACCCCCAGACAGTGCTCCAGGCTGGGAGCAGAATGGCTGGAAAGCTGCTCCATGGAAAAGGACTTGGGGGTGCTGGTTGACAGTCAGTTCAACATGAGCCAGCGTGTGCCCAAGCAGGCCAATGGCACCCTGGGTTCTATCAAAAATACTGTGGCCAGCAGGACCAGGGCAGTGATTGTCCCCCTACACTCTGCACTGGTGAGGTCACCTTGAATCCAGTGCCCAGTTCTGGCCCCTCACTACAAGAAAGACATTGAGGGGCTGGAGCATGTCCAGAGAAGGGCAACAGAGCTGGGGAAGGGTCTGGAGCACAAGTCCCGTGAAGAGTGGCTGACAGAGCTGGGAGTGTTTAGCCTGGAGAAAAGAAGGCTCAGGGGTGACCTTGTTGCTCTCTATGATTACCTGAAAGGAGATTGTACTCAGGTGGGGGTTTGTCTCTTATCCCAGTCAACCAGGGACAGGACAAGAGGAAATGGCCTCAAGCTATGCCAGAGGAAGTTCTTATTGGACATTGGGAGGAATTTCTTCACTGAAAGAATAATTAAGCATTAGAACGGGCTGCCCTGGGTGGTGGTGGGGTCACCATCCTGAAAATGAAGAAATGACTGGACATGACTCTTAGTTCTATGGTTTAGTTGACAAGATAGTGTTTGTTTAAAGGTTGGATTTGATAATCTCGGAGGACTTTTCCAAACTTAATGTTCAATAATTCTATTCTATAGCATATGAAAAAGTAGCTCTCTATGGTGACCCATCATCACAGAGACAGCTAACTGGAAGAGTTCCACAAGGATCAGTTCTATAGAGCCTGTTCTGTAGAATAACTTCGCCAGTGATTCTAAATATACACATACTAGTGATAAAGTTTTCCACAAAGATTAGTGGAATAATAAATAGCACATAGAACAAGGAATTTAAGTGGAGACATCTGCTCTGCAAGACCCATGGTTCTGACTAGCATATTGAAAGCAAGACTCAGAGTGGGTTGATTTTATTGTAAATGAATCTTCATGGGAAGAAGATGATAAATCCTGAAAGACAGGTTTAATTGGGGAAAAAAGAGTAAAACAAAAATCAATGATAGAGCATTTTAAGTCAAGCAATTTTGCATTAGAAAAATTAGACAAAAAAATTTGATTATTTGGGTAGTCCTGTTCCTTTTCCTTATTTGTATATATAAGAAGACCAACATGAATGATTCCTAGTGCAGCATTCATGGAGGCTCCATGACCTCCCTAATTTGGTAGAGTGTCTTAATTATAAGTCTTCAAGAAATGAATTATGCCTGAAGCTTTTTTTTAATGAGCACCTTACTCAATTTTTACATTCAGCACAGTCAATGTCCTTTAAGCCTTTTAATCACCAACAGTTGTTTACAGCCAGCTATGCCACCCTTTTACCAGTTCTTACTTGTCTTAGCCTGTTACAGGAAGATGCAGAATCTTTAAGAAAAATTGATAAAAACCTTAGTTTAAAATGCTTTTGAAGCATTGTTGAGCCATTTTTTCCTTACATTGATAGAACTGTTTTCCTTCTACTATCATCAGTGGTGAAAACTTGTTAAAATAAAATTTTAAAGGATTGGCTTTAAAATTCTTGAAAGCTAGATAAGGACTTTGACACAGCACCTGTAGCAGTTAAGGAAATTTTTCTTTATTAATTTTTAAACAAGAGATTATTTCCTTCTGGGATACATGAGGACACTGTCTTCAAGACCTTGAAAAAATGGAATGTTGGGTCTCATTAGTACTGTCAGGCAGCAAGATAATGATATGAGAAATAGCTCATGAATGAGAATATTTTCAAAGTAATTCCTTTGTTTTATATTTTAAAGGTTATTCTGAACAAAGAGAATGTGCAAACTCTGTCTTTCACAAAATGTATCAATATTAGAATAGGAGGAGAGTGCTTTGCAATTGAGACTAGAATAATTGCTCTGCCAGACCATGAGGCTGTAGTAGAGACCTGGTCTCAGCTCAACTTTTATTGAATCGTGATTTTTTAGCTGGAAGGAGACCTCAAATCCAATACTGATTGCAGTCCAATAACCTTTGGACCCTCAAAGTCTCTTCAGGGCAGCAATACAGTATATTACTGTAGTAAAATAAAAGAGTCAGCACAGAGAGGAAGTGTTCCCTCTTGTCTGTCACTGCTGCTCTGCTTGGTTGTGTCTTCAGAGGGTGGGGAAACGAGCCCCTTCATTATAAGCATAACTAGTTCAGATACATTATGATAACAACATGGACAAATTTGCTTTTTTGAAACACAATGCAAATTTTTATTTTATATTTAATCTCTATTAACTGTAAGGAAAAAAGCATCAATACCTGAACTGAACAAAAGGCAAACTATGTAAGGAGAGCCAATATGTTAAAAAGCAACTAGTTCTTTTTCTGGACTGACATAATATCCCTTAAAGCAACCTAATCTTCAAATATGTGTTGCTCAGTTTGCTTTATAGTCTGTCCTCTGAAGCTCAGGAGTCTTTATAGTCTTTCCTCTGTAGGCTTGAAAATGGAGGCAACCAGAATTTCCTAGGAATCCCAAAAATGTAGGTCAAGAGGTCTATACCACATGAAGATTCATTCTCAATTCTTGATAACAGTAATAATTATTATTAATTGGGATGATGAAGTCATTGAAATATCTATCTCATACCATTTGTTTAACAAGGCAGTTTAGGAAGGCTGCCATCTGTTATTATGTACTACAGTGATTAGAGACAGGCAAAACCGAAGTCCTCCCTTTCAGCAGTCTACAGATCATGAATATAAGTCATCAAAACATACTGAGCAAAAAATTATGCAGTAATGGGAAGAAACTACTATATTCAAGTAAATAATTGTACAGCTTCTCACCGCTGAGTATCTAACTCCAGAATATAAAAAAGAATCTAATGAACAAGCTCCTCACTTGTGACAGTGCCTTCCAAACTTGTGACAGAGTTATGGAGAGGTATAGCAGCATTATATTATTAAAAAAACAACAACAACAAAAACCAAAATGAAACAACAACAAAAAACCCAACAAAATAAACAAATAAGTTAAAGACAGTTTAATTTCCAGCAGGCTACTCAGAAAGTTTTCCCCTCACCTATCTAGACTGTTCTCTCTTAATTGAACCATGACATATATGAATGGGAGAAGGAATGCATTTCTATTTAAAATTTCAGCCAGGATAAGTTGTAGGCTGCAGTTAAGTTCTTTGAGATCTTTTTCACCTGCAATAGAGTGCATGGGGATGCATGGCTAAGGCTCAGCCCAAGCCTCAGGAAGGCTTAGGGTGAGGAGAGAGGTTACGTCCAATAGGAATGGGGCTACAAAGGGGTCACCTGCAATCTGTTTCCTACACACTTTTTGTGTGTTTTTTCCCCTCATCCCACAGAGTCATATACATCCTGCACAATAAGGTTTCATCCCTCAGCAGTGCTGTCTCCTCTGCACACAGGGGTGCTAAAGGTGCTCAGCTCTATCATGTTCTCTGCAGAGTCCCAGCAGAGAGAGAGCAGCAGGGTTGAAGAGCACTGGCCACAATTTTTGTTTAGATAAAATACTGCACATTCTGTATCGTTTTGCTGGTGAACTACTAATTTGGCACTGGAGGTCTGTTTCTCCCATCATTCACACTGACTGCCATGGGAACTCCATTGCTGTCACTACATCACCCTTGTTCCATCGGAATCTAAACCGGAACCAACTACACTGCCTGGTGCAAAGAAAGATTCAAATCATAGCAGATTTAGAGAATATTTCTGATGTATTTATCATCATGATTTAGATTTTCAGAGCACGTGAACTTCTCATGAAAATAGCATGGTTTGGAACAATCTTTTAAATTTAAAATACCACCTCCCCTGAAATGCAGCCTTTTCTCA
Source organism: Irena cyanogastra (assembly GCA_013397155.1). Lineage (NCBI taxonomy): Eukaryota > Metazoa > Chordata > Aves > Passeriformes > Irenidae > Irena > Irena cyanogastra. The sequence goes on from VWZV01008637.1 coordinate 440,372, forward strand.
TTTAAGACTAAATTTACATGAAATTCCTCATATGATGATGTTTTAGTACTATCCAGGAGATTTTGGCTCTGGAATAAGGCTATACTGTACCTAGGCACCAGCTTTTGGGGCAAACACAAAATATTATATCTGGCTTATTGTGTTATTTTATGCAGTCCTTAAAAATGAGAGTCACTGCAACTGTCAGTGCTCAGTTTGAATAGAGTTTCTACCTGTTTGGCAAGACCCTATTATGTTCCAAATACATTGTTGGCCTGGTCATAGTCTCTTGATAATGAACTGCATAAAGCAAGGATTAATTCATTGTTAACTGCTTTATCTCAAACTATGCAGACATTGCAAATTCATCTGCATTTCAAAGCGGGGATTTGTTCAAAATATTCAGATTGGCTTGAGAACACCTGCTTTTCCGATGCAGCAAATAAGGTACACACTGTTTCTGAAAGGCAAATTTCAATCTTATAATGAAATTCAGTATATCAGAAACAGAAGGATGGAAAAGAGCAATAGTAAATAACATCAGTTCTGAAATGTGTAAGCAGCGTTCTAGAGATTTATTTTTTTTACCTCTATACTAATGCACAATTCAATATTGGAGACTAAGGTTTTTGCCAAGCCTGAAAGTCACTTCAGCAACAGGACAGAAGCATCAGCAAGAGGGGAGCAGCATGGGGTTTGCAATGCTCTCACATGACTGGCACCTCGTTGAGGAGCTGCTCAAAGAGCAGCTGCAGAGAAGAGTAAATGTGCTGCCTCACAGCTCCTCATCTTCCTCGGGAATGAAGACAACACATTAAAGGATAAGAAAAAGAAATGCAAACAGTGTTTCAAGCAGTGCTAGCAGAAATGTAGAAACCAGCTGAAAACCTTAAAGTGTTCTACATGATATGCATAGGAAGCAGAGAGGGGAGGAGTGCCAGGGCATCTGGAAATGATCTGGCTGAATTTTTAAAAGCCTGTGAGTAACCGTCAGGAAATGTTTGACTCTGAAATGTAGAATGACACAATGGGAATTGCATTTTTCAAGGATCCAGAAAACTTAAATTCTCTCTTTTATTTGACTGAAATTGATATATAAATAAAATTATTTGAGTTTTATATCTTAACTGTGAAAAAATAGATTTTTTTAATTACGTGCAATTTTATTTAATTTGTATATGTGTGTTGGGAGGGGGATGTGATGCCTCAAGACCAAGAGATGACTGTATCTCTGATATTCTGTTTGTCTTTTTGAGACACTGCTTAGCTTTTGCAGCTAACCCTAATGTGCTTCATTTACCCCTTTCTGAAGCAGGGATATTTATCTCAAGAAGATAAACGAAGCTTAACCATTTATGTTTAACAAATACTTGGACAAAAGGTATTGCATGTATATACACTTCTCTGAGTAGAGATTGAACAGTTTTTAATAGAGCCAATGTTATAACAGTCACTGCCAACCAAAAGAAGCTGCCCAAAATGCAGCTGGGAAGCCACATCAATGCTCGTACATGCAATGGCATAATCCTCTGCACTAACTTAACTGAATTGAAGATAGATGTCTCCAAAAGCTTTCTTGCTTGCATATCTGAGAAACATTAAGTATTTGACTGTACCAACTTAAATACTGTGCATGTAGAATCATAACACTTTTGAGGGAAACTTACCTTTAAACTGATTGTTCAAATCTAAGATGGTTTAAGAGACATTTCAGTTTATGTGTGGTTGCACAGCTAAAAGAAATCTTAAAAATGGACTTTCAAATATAAGATTTAAAACCAGAATTTTCCTGGCCATCAGGAAATTTTCCCTCATGGGGAAATTCTCTTGGGTCTCCTCCATTTGTTCCTCAAACTTTCACTTGGGTCACAAATTGGTGAGATTATTGCATCTCCAGGAGAAGACTATGGATGCAGACTAGATTCTTCCCATCAAAACTGAGGCCATAGACACCTGCATTACCAGGACAGCCAGCTGTGGTTCTCTGCAAGCCAAAGGTCAGTTGTTTTTCTGCACAGCCTCTGCAAGAGCATGATCTTTGGATATGAGACTGAGAATTAGCTAAACATTTCTCATTTCCCATAATTTACTTCCCTGAAAGGCCCAAATTTTAATGTAGTGATTAAAAAACTATATCTCCATAAGTAATCCCACAACCATTTTGGCTTTCTGAATTTGAGGGCACGATAACAGACAAATATGAAAAGAAACATTTCTTTAGTGAGGAAGTATATTTGTTTTCTAAGGAGACAAGGGGTTTGTTCATTGCTTTTTTCTTTAACCACAGTCAATTTTAGACAATTTCCTGAGGTCTCTATCAAAAGATATTATTCTGTGATTCTGTGTTTCTATTTATACTAGCTATAACTAGAGTTCTCAAAAATATTTTCTGTCTTGTGAAGGAAAAATTAAATTAAAAATAAAAGACAAAACAACCTCAGTTTTAAAAACTCTGACAAAAAGGATAATTAGAATAACTTTTTATTAATTTTTTTTCTAAATGTAGGAATTAATTCAGGGTTGGTAAATAAAATCCAGTGAGACTAAACTTTTCTAAAAGTTTTGCAAGTTAAAAGTTTGGTGTTCAGCATTGTTTTAAATGGATATCCATTGCCATTCCATTTTTCAACACAAAATTTATTTTTCATTTTTCTTAACCTTCTGAAACTAGAAGATATTTTTGCTGGGGTGAAGTAGACTGCCCATCACGTGAAGATCTTCCATTCAGTTTGAAGGCTTCTCTGAAAGGCAGACTGCAGTTCAAGCAGGCATTGCTGCTAAAAAAGGAGTTACTGGGTGAGACTGTATTGGCTGAGTCAAGCAGGTCAGACTACATCATTATAACGACGTCTTTGGCCTTAAAAATCTATCTCTACCTGCATAAATAGTGCCTCAAGATTATACATGGTACACAATAATTATATGATTAATTATGTCTGATTTTCTTTACAGATACTAGTCTATACTTACTGAAGTTACTCCTTCATAAAGGTAAGATGTTTGGAAAATTGAGGATATCAAGAAAAATGTGAGTCAATGTGTTGCACATTCATGAGCTGGATGATAATTTTCTGACTGATCTTTTCTTTTTTCATTTGTTTTTATCCTTTTTTTTTTTTCACTCCCAGCTGCTGAAAACTAGAGACCAGGATCAACTAATAGAAAATTTTTTATGTAGAAGTTCTCATTTCTTTTTCTCTATTCCAGGCTTTCTCCAAGCTCTGAAAGGGACTCAGTGTTTACCCACCAGTGTAATTACCCCTGTCCTCAAAATAATTCAGAGCTCATTTAATCATGAAACACAAGAGTTAGACTTTCAAAAATGTTCTCTTTGCATAACTCATGTTATGAAAATCTTATCTTTATAGACACGTCTGTGCTTTGAGTCCAGCAAGGGTAAAAGGATTATAAAGACAGGAATTATAAACATGAAATGCCACTAAGAAGAAATAATGACTTTTGAAGGTAGGGGAGGAAGAAAGTTCTGCAGGAAAACCACCTCATTACCAGACTGAAGCACAGAAACTGGGAAGTATGAAATGCACACGAGCACTCTGCTAAGCCTTGCAGGGGCTGCTGTGAGCATGAAGTCTGGGGCTGGCTTGTTTGGGGCTCATTTTTCTGGAAAAAAAATGAGCAGCACTTCAGAGCCATTCTCCAGACTCTTCTGATATGTCAAAGCCAGGTTTGGCATTACTATTACAGGTAAAAAAAAGTGAGTTACAGAGGAAGGTTGGTCAACTCATGCAGTCAGAAGTGGAAATCAATGGTTCCATTAAAGATATTGACAAAGTTTAGGTAGATTTCAGTAGGAAGGAAGGATGTCAGTGATCAGAATATTTCAATATGTGCTTCAAAAGAAATAACCCCTTGTAAAAGATATTTTAATAGAAAATATCTGAAACCAAATATAAACCCCAGCATGAAGAACCTCTTGGAAAAATTTAGGAGAAAAAGGGTCTACTTTAAGTTTTTTCTACATATGAGTCCACATCACAAAATCTGCTTATGCTAGAAAAGCACAGAATTGCCACTCCCGGGAGAAAAAAAAGCCCTACAAACCAACAAAAGCAAACCAAATCAAAACAAAATAAAAATCCATCAAAAAAATTAAAGGAAAGGAGGAACAAACCATGCTGCCAGGAGGTATTAGGAGTTATAGATGGAATCTTTAAATCTGTCAAGAGGGTGCTTGATGTACCAGCAGTGTGTTATATGACATCTGGCATGGGACCTTCCAATACAAGGAAGGTGCAATCCTGCTCCAGATATACCATGGAAAGGTTTGCTATTTATTTCAATGGAGTCTAGTAAAAATCAAGGTCCAGATCTTCCCCATTCTACCCATGGAATTTAAGCACCAATCTCCAGTTAATGTCACAGAAACCAAAAGCTTCTCTATGATATTATCTAACTCTGGAGACTTTTGAAATTTGTTGAAATCTTCCTGATCAATCTGAAAATTCCCCAGGTTCCTCAGCTTGTGTCCCTACATGTTTTCAGGAGCACCTGCCTGAGGATTTGGCACTGATTCCTACTTTAGGGCCACTGAGATGAAAAGTTCAGTTAAGAAATGCCTGAGGCTGAAGCTTTGTATAGTTTTTTGTTTAATTTGGTGGTGCAGATGGCTGAGGAAATCTGTCATTCTTACCCCAGCATTGCAATTTATTTTCAGTTGCTCTCTTGCAGCTGTCTGTGGGCTTTACTGCAAGTGGGACTTTTACAATGACTCCTCTTTGAAAAAAAAAAAAAAAGTGCTTTGGTGTAGCTCACTCTTGCAGTCTGGCTTACAGCTTTGCTCCATGTGGAATTACATCAGAAAACTGGAGCAGGCAAAAGTCTATGGTGCTAAAGCAGAAACACAGTGGCAAGAGGGAGGCAAACATGGTCACCAGGTTTTGCCATGGGAGGGGGTCACAGCACAGGTGCCCCGAGGGACACAGCTCAGCAGCTGTACCCTCAGCATGCCAAATTCCTGCTGTCAGTGCTGCGGGCCTTCCAACCCCAACCCACTTTTTTGTCAATAGCCATGAGGATCGATTTTGCAGCCAATAGGTATCTGTTTGTGAGGTTTAGGCCTTGCTTGACATGATGGAACTTAAGACACATATTTTGTAAAATACCAGAATAAGCAGGTGCGAGGTAATGTCCAACTTGGTGAACTGAAAGTTTAGTTGCTTCTGTTTTTTGATAATGTCTGTGCAGTGTGAAACTGGAGCCTGCTGGAGCCACAAAGATAATTTGATGTTGGAATTTTTTTTAAAAGCCCTAAATTTTACCTATGCAAATCATCATAAAGCAAATGCTGCTTTCTGAGCTATTATGTCTTTGCAGAACTACTTTTATGATAAAGTTTAAGTCAACACTAAGAGCAAGTGTTGGTTTTGTCTCAGAGTTAGTTTTCTTCACAGTGTCTCATATGACTTCTATGAGGTTATGTGGTGGACTGGCTTGAGCACAGGGTTGATAATATAGAGATGTTTTTTTACTGCTCAGCAGGGCTTACACAGAGACAAGGTCATTTCTACTTTTCATCCTGCCAGGCTGGGGGTGCCTGGGATGCTGGGAGGAGCTGAGACAGATGACCCAAACTGACCAAAAGGATATTTCATTCTAGATGACATCGTGCTCAGTATATGAAGTGGGGGGAGGAAGGAGAAAGAAGAGATGTGTGTAGTGATGGTGTTTGTCTTCTCAAGCCACTGCTATAGATGATGAGACCCTGCTCTCCTGGAGAGGTCTGAACATCTGTCTTCCCATGGGAAGCAGTGAATTGATTTGTTTTGCTTATGTGTGTGGCTTTTGCTGTCCCTATTAAACTGTCCTTATCTCAACACAGGAGTTTGCTAAGTTTTACCTTTGCAGTTCTTTCCCCAATCCTGCTGCTGGAGGATCGAGTGAGCAGTTGTGTGGTGCTTGGCTACTGGCTGGACATAAACTATGACAGAGCAAAGTCACTACTTTTTATATCTGGAATATGAAAAAAATTATATTTTAAAAATTAGGCCCATTAATGTAGTTCTGCCCTTCCTATGGCAGCCAAAGATCTTAACAGCAGTAAAATATAAGACCACATGTGAGGCTTTCCTTACTGAAAACTCAAAAAGAATTGCTTATCCTTCTGGGGCACAAGAATGAACAGAAAGTGGGAAAAAGGAGCTGCAATGGCAATGCCTGAAGTCACGTTCTCTGGTGAGTTACACTGTGCTGAGCACAGGCTATAAATGCCTTGCAGCAGACTGATTTGAATGTTCCCATGTTCTGCTGCCTTCCAGGTGGATGCTTTCTAGCACAAAAAGTAGGTTAGAATGCAAACAGATTTGAGGAACATGGCCTTTGTGTCAAGCTGCACAGTTAAATGTGCCAAACTGTACTTTCAGGCAAGTGTTTTCAGGTCCAAGTTTGGTTCACTTCAAATGGAGATGGACTTGCAATTGGGATGAAAGATGCTGGCACAAGGCAGTAAGTGATAGCCAGAAATGAAATCAGGAGTTTTCTATTTAGCAGAACAAGCAGCACTTCGTGGAAGAGAAGTCCACCTTAAGGACCAGAGGCAGCATTGTCTATCTCTGACAATTATCTCCTGTGCTTCCTCAGGGTAAGCCATGCAAACACCTCTGAATGGCATCTTGCTTGTTGTTTTGTTTGTTTGCTTTGTTGGTTTTTTTTTTCCTGTAGTGTTTACCTAAGATATATGATGCGGGATGAGACCAGAGAAAGAGAGAAACAGCCCCAGTTTTGAAATAATTGAAAACCCCAAAGCTCTTCAGGATATTGGGTGATGTTATCCAGGCATGTTTGAGGGTAGTTGTTTTTCTGGGAAGAAGCAGGGAAGTTAATTAGACTTTACTGAAGTAACAATGAAGATTTAAATCTCCTTACTTTGTTTTTCATTAGCAAATAGACCAAAGATGGCTAAACCTGATCTCACTGGGGCAACTCACACATGCATCTGGTAGATTTTACTTCAGCAGATTCTTAGCAGTTTTTCAGTTAAGGTTTTCACAATTCTTTCAGAGCCTGCTACTCATCTGGATAATCTAAATGTTCATTTACATGTCCATATATGTACTTAGAAAATAATTAATTGACTGATGGAACTCCCGTATATATTTTTATTCTGTGAACATATGACAACATTTTGGTTTTAGTTATTCCAGATTGGCTTTACGTATTACAATACAGCCAAAGGTAACAGAATGTACCGTGCAGTATTTTATTGTTTTCTGTTATTTCTTCCTTACGGGGCAGAATCTGATCCTAGCCTGGGAAGGAGCTCAAGGGTGACCCACACAACATTTCCCACAGGACAAAAACCTGAGTCATGATATGAAGGTGACAGAAAACATCCCTACATTACAGAGGTACATTAAGAAAAGTCACCTTTCATTAATTTCAACCTAGGGTGATTTGCTAACTAATAAAGTCCTGCTTCATATATTCAGTGTCTAGAGGACAAACTGCCGCGCAATGTACAAATTACACCTTTCTTTGGCTGGCACACACAGACATCATCTGCTGGCTGCTGGTTTGGAGGAGCTTGTTACTGATGCTCATGCTAGTTACTGGCCAGTCAGAAATATTTCAGGGAAATATTTTTGTGTCAGAAAAGTGCTGATGCACCGAGGTGGCTCCTCTTACAGGGAAATGCTGAGATGGACAGATGTTTCCATGAGAAGGGATGCTCAGATGCACTCTGCTGTCTTATCAAAGTCAAACATTAAGAGAAAGGGAGAAGTTTTGTCACTTCCCCCTCTCTCACCCTCAGGCCACAAGCTGAGAAAGCCCTCTTGTCTGCCTTGGCCTCTGGGGACACTGCAAGGCCCCAGGAGAGAGCAGGGCTCTACCTCCTCCAGGGGCCTGCAGGGTCCATTCAAGGACTCTCCCCCAGGGCTGAGCTGCCTCCTGCACCCCCACACATTGCTGGAGAGCCCAGTGGTATCCATACAAAAACGTCCTGAGTGTGGCATCACGAGGAGACCCATAACTTTTCCAAAATATTTATAAAACAGGGAAACAGATTCCTGTTCTGCTGTTACCCACAGTTTATGGAACAGATTAGCCATGGTGGCTCACACCAGACAACCCCTCCCAGGACATTCAGCCAGTTGGTACTGCCTTACACTTAATGAATGTTTTGCACAGGGCTCTTTAGGCAAGCTAGACTTTTAAAATTAGACTTTCAGTCCACACAGCAGATTGAATAATTCATTCTGCTACTACATAAATGGCAGTTTACTAATTTCAGTTCCTGAACTTGAGTGTCGTAAAGAACCTTCTGGACCATTTCTCAGCAGTCCCTCCCCACAGAGCTCTGCGGAGGCACAAATATTCCCTTCCCTGGCTCCAACCATCACAGCCGTTTCTCATATATATGTGTATTAATATAGACATGCAGAGCACAGGCAGGGACACATCACTACACAGAAACAGCTTGGCATACTGTATGCGGGTGGGGAGTTAAAGTAGCAAAGGGATGGTATGAATATACAATTTGTGTCCCTTTAGGAACATTCCAAGCTAACAGTTTCAGATGTAGAGCCTGACAGTGATTTTTGTTTAATTTTTTTTCCACTATTGTCATAATTCTAGAAGCACATAAAAAATTTTCTAAATTAAACAAAAATAAAAATCAGAAAGGTGATTTTTGTTAGAACATGGTAACCTGATACTCTTCACTGACACCTCCTACATTCAATGTGATTTTTCTGAAGCTGTAAAACTTGTAGTACATGGGACTTTTCACATTTTCTTCCCATGAAGGACTCCTTCACTCTAAGATCTGCAGTGCTGTGACATGGGCTTGCAGCTTGGTCACTGGGAAATCCTCTTTACACCCAGCACCTCAAGGCAGCATGCGATGCAAACTCGATAATTCATGAACCACAGATCTGACTTTACTGTGGCTCCTGGACCCTTGGCAAGAAGGTTAGATCTCCCAGGAGCCCCCAGGGTGAGCCCAGGCTGTAAGGAGTTTATAGTCTCACATACATGGTCAAAGCTTGTAAGGTCAGCTTTTCCCGTGATCTTCATTTTCCTTCCAACATTTCAAATCCCTGAGTCAGTCTTCCAAAGTTTACAGTTCCAGGGTAAATCTGAGAGGAAGATTCCCCCTCAGTGGGTATCACAGGGCCTTCAGACTCTAAGACTAGCTGGTCCTACCCTTTAGTAGCAGCAAAATTAGAAATGCAATCTGCAGAAAGGTTTCAGCAGCATGCATTCCCTCAGACAAAATAGCATCTTTCAAAATTTGGATGTTAATTTGTCTTTTTTTCAGATTATTTGAAATAAGCACACTGAAATTACCTATTTGCAGGTACAGCTGCCTGCTCTGCATGCCCAGTCACAAGCTGTGCAGGAGCAGTGAGGTTTTGGCGTGGAACCCCTGATCAGCTCCAAGGTGCACACACTGGCTCTGCTTCCAGGGTGAGCCTGTGGGATTCCTTTGGGACAAAAGGACACAAGAAGCAGTGTTGGAGGTGCACTGAGCCTTCTCCAACCTCTGATGGGCCCAAAGTAGTGACTAGGCCTTTGGACAGCTTCAAACCATACGTGTCCTGCTGATATTCAGTCTTCAGTGTAAATTGAAGCCCCTGGACCACACGTGGTGCAGATGCAGGGGTTTCAGCACCAAGGGCTTTGATCCACTGGTCTGCTTTTATTGTGCTGAATTGTATACAAACAGAGATGAATTCTTAGAGCATTACAAATATAGATAAAATCTTAGAGCATGGAAACTCAGTCTGCACTGAAAATCTCCAGGTTTGGCAGATCTGATCAGTTGTAATCTGTCAGTCCTTCAAAGCTAATTCATAAAGTGTAACAGAGAGTTCTATCTCGTGAAAAAATAAAATTATTTCTATAATCAATAGTGTAATTTTTTTTTCTGCATGTCAGATGAATAAAAATGGTCATTCTTTAATGATAGTGTTATCCACTGAGATAAATCAGATCCAGATTCTGTCTAAATTCATATAAAAGGTTTTTAAAAAACTTTTGTCATTTTTCTAAATTTCAATTACATTGCTCACCTATAACCTTGGACAAAAATACACATTTATTCATAGAAAATGTTCAGTGTCAAAATGGATGTGTAGAATGCCTGATTTCCTATATTCATAAAGAACTATATTGGCAAAATTTATTTTGTTTATTACTTTTTGGGGGATCTTGTTTATTTGCGCCCTGTACTAGTTGCTATTTATTTATAGTCACTCTATTTTACATGTTTTGTTATCCATTTAAGAAGTATAATGCATGTTACTAAAACTGAAGACTGTATACATTTGAAGGATTAAACTAAAGAAGTTGAAAAGAAGGGAAATGCAAGTACCAAGGCCCACAGAGTTCAGTGTCCACTCCAGTGCAGTTGCAGTGGCAGTGGCTGATATAGTTTCTAAGTACATGCCATGAGGTACCAACTTTCCTCCCTCTTTCCTGGGGAGCATCGTTGAGCTGTTGCTCCCTCACACTCACCCTTAGGGTTTGCACTGAGTGTGCCAGGTCAATCTCAGATCAGTGGGATATGGCAAGAAATGTTTAAGTGCTGCCTTAAGACATTTGGCAAGCAAATGAGCCTGATTTGTGAATGAATGAAAAAAAAAAGAATTTGAAGATAATTCAAAATTTGCAAATGGTTTGTTTAAAGTCATCGCTGCATATTTCTGAATAGCAAATATTTTTTAAAATATTCAGAACTCTCAGAAGTTATTAATACAATCCAGAAATCATCCATATTACCAAGGACTGTTACTGTAACAGCTACTCTAGTCAGCTGAATTCATTGTTACTGCAGTCTGTAGGCTTGTACAGTGGTCGTAGCTTTGCAGTGTGGGAACAAGTGCAAACAAATATAACATGGACAAGGTCAGCTAACATTTTAGTAATGTGATTTGGTCTCTGAATTCATAACATCTTGGAGTGATTTCCCATAGAAGCCAATGCAAGATATCTATTTTATCTAGAAGATATCTATTTTGTCCGAGTTAAAACATGGGAATGCAAATACCTCAGCTATTATATTCCAGGGAAAGATGAGGACAGTTAGTCACAAAAATTTAAACAGCACAATGTTGTGGGCAAAACTAGTGTCATACCAGACTGCACTAACAGAAGCATGCATAGTCTATAAGACAGATAAAATCCACTTGGTGCTCTCTGCAGGACAGCTAAGGCTTCAACCAAGCAACTGCTCACCTTTGACCAAGGACTGCAAGGAAAAAAAAGCTACCCATCACAGGTGGGAGCAGCAGAAATTATGAGAGTTGCATGATATTCAACTATTGCCTGATATAAATGGGATTTCTTAATCTGAAAAAAAGACTTGTTAAGAATTTTTAAATGTGTTATAGGTTGCTATGAAAAAAAAGAGAAAAATAAATTTCTTTGTGTCCTTGGCAAACACAGTAAAAAGCATACAAGCTTAAGAGCAAACATTCAGGAAAGCTTTCTAGGAACAGTGAAGCGTTAAAAGTGATAGCTGGGAAAGATTGAAGAATATGCACCCAGCAACAGTTTGTAAGACTGTACGGGGCACATGAGGGCTAGGAGTGGCAGAATGACATCCTGTTTTGTGACAGATGAACTGGCTAAATGGCTTCTCTCTCCATCGAGAATCACTTTATATGATCGTGTCTTTCCTTGATTCTTTTCCTTAAGCCTACCATAGCCAAAGTTTACTGACTCCTCTCTCAAATGCACCAGCTGCAGCCCAAAGCATCGTCACCAGAAAGGTGCTGGCGTTAGTGCAGCATCACTTACAACGTATCTTTTTTACTTATGTTTGTGGAAATCCTTAGGCATATGGTAACAATTTCCAGGATGTTCTCATCATGAGAACTGAAAAGTGTGTTGTTTGAAGTCCTGATCTGTTAACTTCTGTATCTCATAAACAAACAAACAAGGTTAGAAAATAATTCCCCACTTTGCACCCCTCTTTGGGAAAGGAGCCTTGAAACCTTCACTTGATAATTCAGCTTTCAGGTAGTCTTTGACTCAGTGCAACTTTTGGCTTGAAAGCTCTGAGAAGAGCATCTGACTTCAAACCAAATTTATTGTCATTCAACTACTAGGTGGAAGTTCAGTGTAGCTATGCACAATACACGACACTGAAATCTTTGATCTTTTGTATTTCTGTTCCCATTTACAGTTGTGGAAGTTATACATACAATTCATTTCAGATGTGCATGAAACTGTTTCCTTCAGCCCTCAGGGATGTTATATTTTCCTAATGCAAATGTATTCATTTGTTGTCATATTTCTTGATTTGGAATTGCTTTCTACAGACTGTCTCTGAAAAATAATGAGCACACACAGTTTATTATTAAAATCTCCCATACCCATTACCATTAGCAATGGAAGTTAGTATCAGGGTTTTCTGACCAACAGGAATGTGTGAATTCATAACAAGATGTAGTACAGTCAGATTTTAGCATCTTGTCAAACACGTAAGTAGAATTTAATGTATTCAAATCCATGTTTTACAGTGCTCAAATTTACAAGCTTATTAGCATTGGTGGTATGATTATATAAACCTTTTCAGCTATTTGTATTGTAAAATAGAAAAATTATTTGATAATTAATTTCATATTCTTTCAAAAAGCTCTCTATTTCTATTTTTCCCTCTCTCCCTAATTCTGTATGAGATTTATTTTTTCTGTACATTATTATTCTTCAGTTCCTATTTTGTTACTACTGTCACCAGTCACACTGAACAGCTGAACTTGAGTATGAAATTACTTTTTTTTCTCCAAATCAGTAAGAATGCAACTACAATTAAGTTTTCTTGAAGGAAAAATACAGTCTGTCCACCTCCTTTGTCAGATTCATGGCTATTCAGGTAGCAAATGTTGACTAATTTGTTTCTTTTAAATTATGTGGATTTTTTTTTCTTTTTTACTTATGTGTTGCTTCATGAAAACTAGAGCTCTTCCTATAATTTGTGGAGCTTGTGGCATGTTTTTATTGCCTCAGATATAATATGCTGCCCTGGTGATTAGTGTAAGAACATATGTGAGTGGCACTTCTTGCTGAAAAAGGCTCCTTTCTTATAATAGGAGGTTGCACAGGAAAAATGTGTTTTACCTCTACTCCATAATAAGTACTGACATCAAGTTGATTTTTGGGTAGAGTTTAAGATGACAGTTGTATTCAGTAGTTGTATTCAGTCCTAACTATGTGAAATAATTCCATCGCTAGTATTGCCCCCAATGTACCTGAAATTACATCCCTTAGTTTAAATGAGAGCTATTCTTCAGTAGGTCCTGAATACTGGAATACCTTTGTTTGTTTGTTTGTTTGTTTGTTTCCCCTGCATTCTGATAGAGCAGTTTGTAGGTGCTTCAGAAGCTTTTATGTATGCTTGTGGGAAAACATAGTAAGAATGTGGTTCATTTTGAAAAAGGAGAGAGGGGAGATTAGTGGTGGTGGAGTCAGGTCCTTCATAGATATTTGGACCTGGTGGTGGAGAACTTGACTTTCATAACATAAATTTGAGTTTGACCCAAGCAGCATCTGTTACAGCAAACCAGTACATTTCAAGTCCAGGTAGACCTCTCTAAAAAATGGCTTAGAAAAGAAAGATGCTCTGCCATCATGCTTTGTAAGGTCATCCTCTGTTTTGGGATACTTCTTAAAACTGGTCAGTGATTAGTTCCAAGTTATTGGGGAGTCATATCCCTAGCAAAGAATTAGCAAGAATCAAGTTTTGCAGGGTGACATTCATTACACTGGAAGGACTGGGAATAGTGCTGTCCCTGCTTCAGCCTGCTCAGATCAGACAAGGTTGGGGTTATGTCTCTGTATAAGATTAATACTCTCTACTTGCAGCACCAGATTGATTGTTTTGATAAATATAGGAAAATCAATCAATCTCTCAATCTCTCTTCCTTACAGTTTAGATTTATTGCATCTAAACAGGAATTAGAATAAAACCCTGTTCTGTATTAATGAATGACTAAAACAAGCTTACCTGGACATCCAAAACCTGGGGGATCTAGGACAGAAACTAATTTGTAGAGGAATTGCCAGGATCTTTTTCTATTCCACATCTTCCAACAATAGTTATTTAATTATCTTTACAAAAACGGACATTCCTTTGCATTTGTGTTTCCACTAGTTACTGGAGAAATTAGATGTGAAAAAGACCATATAGTTCTCCTCATCCAGCCCCATGACAATCCAGAGCAGCCCACACAGAATATTTATTACTGTATAGTCCTGTCTGGTTTTAAATGTCACAACTGATGGAGTTGTTCCTTTCCCTTGGGATATTATCACAAAGCCTAATAGCATCTACTTTCAGGAAGTTTTATTCACTGTTCAGTCTGAATTTTCCCTTACTCAGCACAATTCAAGCTGTAAAACCTTCTAGCAAACAAATCCTTCTACCTCTTTGTAAATGTGAGAAAAATCAGGAGAGGGTAATGAAAATGCTGATGTTTTCTACAAAAAATATTTTCTTACTGGTGATTTAGAAGAAAAAATACATGTGTGTATGAATACATGTTTTTATCCCAACCATTGTGAAACCCAAGGGATTTTTGGCAACTGACTAAAGCTGGTCCAAGTTTTAATACTTTTATGTTCAGAACTCCACATAAAACAGGGACAGGGCTTCAAAATGCTCGCTTGTGCAGAAGATGAAGACCACATCCCTTCAGATGCTTAGAATTTTGAAAAGTAAAAAGCAGTGCAGAGAAGATTTCCTTTACTTCAAGACTCATCTGGAAGTCTCTCATGCTGGCCATCCTTTGGTACATAACAATTTCAGGCTGCTCCTTAGGTCGCCACCAGAGACAATATGTGAGAAAAGGAAGGCATGATCTTTTCCTACCTATTTAATCTTTGTTTAAATTAATTTTCTGCACTAGTTTAATCTAATTTTTCCCTGCCTCAAGTTACTTCCTGGTTTGGTTTCAGTTTTCCTGTTTCTGTGAGGAACCAGCAGAGAATCGTGCTCCCTTGGAGAAGGCTGAAACAGAAGTTGGTGGAAATGAGAACCTACTTGCTTTTATATAGTTTTTTTTAGTGACCCAGCCTAGACATTGAGAATATGTTTATTCCCAAACAGAATTATGTAATCAAAATGGGAGGAATTTAGAATTTTTTTTATGCTTGTTTACTATTCCCAGGATTTCCTTGAAATCTTTATTCCTCTTTAAAGTGAGATTGAAAGACTTTGTTTGAAGGAAACTTTTTGATTCACAGATTTTACTAGATATATGTGAGAAAAAGCAACATGTTCTACAGAAAACAGGAAGATACCTATTTACAAAACATATAAAAACAAAACATATATACAAAACAAAACATACAAAACCAGATTTTGATGGGAACACTTCACTATTACATCTTACCCTCCAAAACTTTTATTTCTGCTTGTACTCCAATACTGCTGATTTATTTCTGCTTCTGTTAGCTGTGAAGAGAAAGGAAAGAGTGGGATAATGGCTTGGGGCAGGGGGGGCACTTTTCATACATTTATATTTATTTTGTTTATTTCATTTTACTGGCAGTTTAATTAATGCATTTTTGCTTTCTAAAACTTCCTGAAGAACATCAGCTGAGCCTTACGAAGGACTCAGGATCTTATTTGACTGCACAAAAATTCTGGACTGAGGACTGCCGATACTTCATTTTCCCAGCAAATCACATTAACACAACAATTCCTTTTATAGGAATATTTACAATGAGTATTCATACCAGTAAGGTGTCTGCAATGTACATCCAACAGCAGAAGTTTACCTTCACTAGCAGATTAACTGATAGGAAGAGGATGTGAAATTTCAGAAGTGCCAGCACATGAAATCTAGTTTGAATTTTGACTGGAGTACTCTGTTCTCACAAAGAGGGTTAAGTATAGAAGGAGCTGTTTGAAACGAAGCAAGATAAATCATCTTAGGGAGAGGATGGAAATGGCTTGCTGGATTTTTTGAGTCTATACAAAGATACTATCGCCCTGGAATATGAAACCCCTGAAAGGTTATCTGAATCATAAAAGTTTATGCCTCTCAGGTTCAAAGGAATGAAACGTTCTAATAAAAACTGGCACCTCACAGGCGTCACAACCAGCTATCCACAGGAGCAGCAATCTCTTGCAGTGCCCATCTAAATATGTTGTTTGGACAGATTTGGGATTTTGTATTGAACACACTTTGAAACCCCCACGACACGTGATAGCACTTAGCCCAGCAGCAAATTCTCACAGGAAACTTGCGTTACATATTTGACATCCCTAATGTAATTATCAGGCCAAAAAATATACAGTGGAGCATTGAAGCTTGACCACTCAAACATTGCATTTCCAGTGCACGATGTTTTTCCTGACAGAGCCAAGGAGGGAGAGGAAATTCAGGGAGCGCTGAGCTGAACTTCAGAAGCAGACTCCGATTAATGGCAGATCATGGCTGGTTAATGGTGAGCTGCAAACTCTGCCGGGCTGCTGGTCCGTCTGAGACTGCAGCACGGCAGCTTCCAGCCGCGCTGATGGCAAGTTCTACTGCTAATTTATGATTGTCAGGGACCTTTTGTTATGGCCACGCGTTGTGGAGTTTTTATTTATTTGTTTTTTGGGGTTTTTTGTGTGTAAAATCCAGGAAGCACAAGCGTGTGCTTTGAAGAATCGCTGCACACAGGCTAAACCGGAGAGAGGATGTACCTAATAATCATCAGCCCTGACTGAAAAGGGAAAAAGGAAGAATATCTTTGTGGCCTTTAAATATGACTATCAGGAGTGAAACTCTCCAGCCAAACCAGATAAAACCAGAAACAAAAAGGAACTGGAGTTACACTAGCAGCAGCTTGATAGCTGCAATTATCAACTGGTTGGAGTTACCACCCATCAGAGCCCGAGGTGAAAAATGTCAGGGGAATGGAGTGAAAGGCCTGCCTGAAAATGCAAAACCGCAGAGCATTCACTTGCTAAAAGACTTGGATGAGCTACTCGTTCTGGTCTTTGTGCTCTTTTAAATACAGCCATCCAGTTGTCTTGGAGACAAGCACGTGGGAAAAAAAAGAAGCCACTCAATATTCCTATCCCTGACTATAATCCCCTGTTATGGATCAGCTAAGTAATAGTCTAAATACAAAATGTATAAAATATTAACCTGACAAACTGCTCTGCTTAAGTCAATGACATATGGATAGAAGATGTGGGTAACAAGAGGTTTATTAAAATGCTCCGGTTCAGCTGCAGCAGGAGTGACAGAATAAAAGCATGACTTATAAAACAGAAAGGGTAGGGAGATATTAACACTGAAGTGCAGATGAGCAAATTTTCCTGGAAATCTCAGAGAAGCAAACAGCAAATGAGGTTGATTAAAATTACTATAATTGTGGTGACAAGTTGTACACCACTCGAACACCTTATTGTACATAGTTCCAGATGCTAATTTGGGCTCTAATTTGCCCGTCCTTGAAGACAGTGATAAAACTCTCCTTGACTTCAAAGAGGAGCAGACTCTTCAACTCACAGGAAAGAAATAAATGTCTGGCTTTAACACCTAAAATCAGCAGACCTAAAATATATCTTGACGGTATCCCTAGATTTTATTGATGATAACTTCATATTGATTGCTTTTAAGGTCTTTAAATAAATTGGAAAACTTGAGTTACTTCTTATTTGCATACGGTAAATTTGAATCTGTGTAACTAAATACCACCAAGCATTTGTATAATACTTTTCAGGAACATTCAGGAGTAGGATCTACATTGTCACAGGAAGCGCCTCTGGAAACTCATCTCTAACACTAAGACAGAGCTCTGCTTCAGTTGTGCAAAACGAAGTTACTGTCACACAGAGCTCTCACCTTAAGGAAAACAGTCCTTCTAAAAGGTTTTAAAGCAAAGCACTTAGAAGTCATCCAGAGCCATTAATCACTTGAAAAATTCTTGGCGAATGCATTTGTTTTACCAATTTGCACCAATGATGTCACTCTGTGTCTATGTTAATATACTTCTATTTAATTCTGAGAGAGTCACTGTATGTTTCCGTAAGGGGAAGTACCTCAACCTCCCTGAAGAGGACAAACAGTTTTTAACATCTGGATAACTGTGGTGGAATTAATTGAGCTGCTTTGCCCCTAGCTCCTTGTATTAGAATTTTTGTTACCATCAGCTACCAGGATATTTTTCTTCTTTATATCTTCATCCCACAGAAGTTGTGTGCATTGCCCCAGCCTTTTAAATAGTGTGCTTAAACCTACTGTTCATAGTCTGCAAACTGTCAAAGTTATCTTAAAAAAACCAAACAATTAAGCTAAGTATTTGCTAGGATATTTTGCTATCATCTGCCATCAAGAATCATTACACGCAGTTACAAAAGTTGTGCTGTCAAAGCTATGCTGAAACAGAAGAAAGGAAACTGCAGTTAGGTTACTGCTTCTGGATGGCATTTGTGCCTCATCTATTCACTACACGCAGTGCTTTGAAATGAGTGCACTTCTCTGAGATGCCACGGCACAACAGGCTGTGTTTATCTCAGTTTAACTCTACTGAAATTAATGGAGATGCAAAGTTCTGATATTTTCTTTTGGTGATCCATGAATGACATAAGCAATCTTAATCGTGTAGAAAGACTAATAAAATCCTGCCTTCAGCAAGGCCTGTGAAATTTGAAGGCTATGAAAATATGTATACAGTGACTGTGATTTCAAAAAGAGCCTGACTGCTAATGAAAAATAGTCCTGAATGCATTTGAAAGGATATTCAAGCTTGTGGTTAGGTTGAGGCCAGATGTTGATGCAGAGGAAAGGGAAGTTGGGGAAATTTAGCAAAAAGAGGTACATGAACCCTTAGGATATTGGGTTACCAGCCAGCTGGGAGACACCTGGAAAGCAGCTATTTAAATGCGTTTGAAGTCAGGGTCTCTTGTAGAGGGATTGGCCAGAGGGTCTGGAGAGCAGAGAAGACCCTTCTGCTCCTTCCAATGCCTCCTACCGCCCTCAGCCTGTACGGAGCAACTTGCAGCTGGCCAGAGCCCCCGGCTAAGGGCCGGGGCAGCCGGGGGCAGCCGGCTGTGCTGGCAGGGGGACAGAGCTGCTGCATCGCCACCTCCTGCCTGCCCAGGGCTGGGCACGGCGGGGGCCTGCCGGTGGGGCACTGGCACAGAGCGCTGCAGGGACAGAAAGAGCAAAGGGGATTTCATCGACAAAAAAACACTTTTAAATTTTTAAATTTTTTTTTTGTACATTAGTTTTATTTTTCCTCATTTTTATATTTACTTTGTGATGAATTGCTGATGAGTCGGCATTTATTTCTGTAATTATTTCAAAGGTAATCCAAAAGACTGCTTTTATAGAATTCTTTTTTTCAAGGTCAGAAAATGCGTTTGCATACATACATAAATATATAGAGAAATAGATACAATTTGGTTAATTTCTGCTTGTACTATTTATACATAGATGTATAATTAAATCATTCTAATCTCCAGTTGCCTGAATTGATATCTTGCTTAAGAACATAATCTTTTATTAAATATGTATGATATAGATTATGTAGGACATTATATGCATTATATCTCTCTCCTTTTTTCAGATTTGCGTATAAAACATTGAAAATTGAAAACTAGTGCATTTTGAGGGCTATAAAAGGGAGAGGACAAATAAAAAAATCTGTGTTATTTGCAGAATTCACCCAAATTCTGTGACCTTAAACCAATTCAGTATTTAAGTAGAATTTATTTTATCTCTAGCACCGATAGCTGTGAAGCATAGGAAAGCCAGTCACCTTTTGGAGACTGCCTCTCCAGGGAACTCATTTTGATCACAGGCTTTTCCTGCCTCAGTTCTCCCCCTGTGGAATGGGGATAACCATTTTCTCTCTGCCTGTCATGAGATGCTCTGAGGAAATGTGCATTCAAGGATATTTGGATATTAGAACAAGGAATCTCTATGAACATTTCAGAGGGATGTAAACATAACAATCTAAAGCTGAGGTGCATTAATTGATTACTTTCTGCTTTGCTTTATAGTTTTACCTTTTTGTGTGTCTGCTTCTTGCCTTTGTCTGTAATTTTGCTGAAGGGGTGTGTTTCTAATTAACAAGAAGCTGAGTTTTCTGATTGTGGCTCAGCATTTGAAGCCTAGCTGTTGCACTTACTATTCTCAGAAGCACAGTACTTTTTTTCCTGGGAAAAATCTAATTTAGAGTTTAAGTAGCCAGTTCAGATAAACTTTATTTTAGCTGAACTCATTTTGGTCACTTATTCATGCAAATGTCTTGGCATGTGCTGAGCAAAGCACCCCAAATACCAGACACGGTGGGGTGGAGAACTCTTCCATTGCTTCAGATCCAGCTTGTGGAGGAGGATGTTCAGACACCCACTCTCTCTTCTCCCTTCCTTGTTGTTACTTACCTTCCTCAAAGGCATATGCATTCAAAGGCAAAAGGAGATATAAGGTTGCTCTGCTAAAAGGGCTTTTGTTTTTGGAAGGCTCTGCAGTTTCTTTAGGTGAATATAACCGTTTCTTTAAATGCCTTCCTTAACCTGGACATTTAACACACAACTGAGCAGTGTACAACACCATGCTTGAATCCTTCTTCTTCCTTCAAGGCCCCCTCCTTCATAAACTTACACTCCTTTCCTTGCCTTACACTCCAAATACATCTTCTGTCACAAACCTATGCCTCTGTCCCAAAAAAGGCCTCCATATGTAGAGTCTCCAGGTTTGGCAATAGATGTTTACAGCATTTTTGAGACAGCACCACGTTTTGATAGCAAGTGCAACAAATTAGGAATAATTTTTAATCCTTTTTTTTCTGATGGACATTTTGTGTAGGTAATAGAAACTGTGAAGCATTTAATTCTCTACAGGAAGTACTTTTTAAAAAATTCTCTAGCTGATTATATCTGCTTTCCGTAACCCTTCCTGACATACGCTAAAAGAAGATGTGGCTCTGTTGTAAAGTGATCCAGTTTTCAAAAAGAGCACTCTGATATTAGTGCATTTTAACACTGCTTAATGGGTTTATAATTCTATTCAGCATTTTAACTGGAAAGCAGGAATAGGAAGTAGGTGGGAAAATATGCCCATGTAGCCCTCCCTCTTATTGATCATTCTGCACCAAACACCAGAAAGATGAGCAGGGGGAGGGGGATCTGGTGTCAGTGATAGGTGAGACCAGTGTGTCTCTCTCTGGTGTGAGTGAGGTGGGTCTCTGGTAGGAGACACCAGAACATTAGTGATCATTTAAAACTTGCATTTTGAAACCAAAACGGCTGTGAATCCTCTGAAAAGGCTGAATATTTTAACACACATATTCTGCTCATAAAAATACTCTCTCTTGCCAGTGCTGTAATTTTATCTACATTAACAAAAAACATTATGAGTACAAGTTAAACTGGCTATTGCAATAAATGAAAATGGCAATTCCATTTACTTAATTGGCAGGCATCCAATATCTTTTTATTCTTAGAATGAAACAGCTGGGATTGTGAAAAGTAACAACTACTCTGTAATAGCTGCTACATGATATCATCGCTTTCATAGGAAGAAGATAGAGGTTCACCTAGCAGAGAAGAGATGGCTAAAATACACATTATTAAAATATGAAATAAAAATCAATAAAATCTTTTGTCCATCCTAGTCTTTGGGGAATCATTTTCTGGGTAACAGAGTCATTACTTTAAGTATTCACTTCAAGATCCAGTCTGTCACTGTTAGCCCTGATGAAAACTGTCTATTCCATAGATACCCTTACAGGTCTGGGGTCTTTAATCCTTTCACTTTTCATACTGGCTCATTTTTCATTACGAAAGAAAAAATAGCCTTATCGATCAAAGAAATTCTTTGATGGGTAGAATATTAGCCAAATTAGTGAGGAGTGTGTTAGAATTTGTTCATTTTGGCTAATCTTTTTGCTTACTCAGTTCCCCAAGTTTCATGGCCCTGCTTCTGGGATAATTAGAACCATTCCTAGCAAGAAGCCAATGAAGGATGCATACCAAATGCTACATAATTAACGATACTGGTGTGAAGATAAATGCAATGTGTTTTCATTTTCTTCTTGATATCTCATCCTTCCTCAAATCCTTTAAGAAAGAAGGATTAACAGGTTACAGAGGAGGCCTGAAGTACAGACTAAAAAAATTCCTTTTCTCCAAAGATCTGTGGCGTTTTGGACAGCTGTTGACATACCTGCCATGGCCTTTTCCATTCTCATCACAGCTATTTCTTAATTTGGAAGCTCTTTGGAAGAGGAACTGTGAATTTGGGAGGCTCTGCCCTAACAAGGGTCTGGCCAAAGCATTTGTGTAACCCTGTAAGTAACATCATTGATAGCATCAGGTAATGTCATAATGCTTTCTAAATACCCAGCCCGAGTCGGTGCTGCACCACCCCCTGATCATACATACAGTAGTTTTGACTGTTCTCTGGAAATGTTTATTACTCACCCTAGCATGCTTTTGGCCCACCTGTACAATCCCAGGTGCATGTGCATTAATAATATAATGAGAAGTGATATTTAAATAAAATCATAGCTTCTAAGACCAAAGGGATTGTAAAGTTATAAGGTTATATTTTCTATGCATTAAAAGTTATAATGGTTTTCCCACAAAATTTTCTTTGCTGGAAAGCATAATTTTCATACTTTGTTTTTTTTGTGCCACATCTCCAAAGCCAGGTTGATGCATATAAATATATATACATATATACAGATATAATATCTAGTTTTGGCATCTACAGTTGGACAGCAAAACACATCAAATGTTGACTACTTCAGTCTTTACCAGAAGTTGCAGCCAAGCAAATCACTATTTATAAAGAAGATGGTGCAGAGGACCCTGCATCTGTCCCAGATATATTTT
Source organism: Irena cyanogastra (assembly GCA_013397155.1). NCBI lineage: Eukaryota > Metazoa > Chordata > Aves > Passeriformes > Irenidae > Irena > Irena cyanogastra. The sequence continues at coordinate 463,158 of VWZV01008637.1, forward strand.
GGGAGGATTTCTTTGAGCCAGCTCTAATCAGGTTGAATGAAAACTTCATGGTTCTCACAATGTGAAGTGTGCTTCTCCAACATATTTCCCAGGTTTGTTTATTCTATGTAAAAAAGAGACCAGTTTTGTGCTTTCTCTCAAAATATGCCACTCTGCAGTAAGTGCAGGTCATTTCCTTCAGAAATGCACTCTGGAAATGAAGGAGAGCAAAATGATTGAAGTGATGAGCTTTAGGACCAGTAGTGAGCAGCTTGAGCTTGTAACAGACTTTGAGAACAGGGTAAAAGGGAATAGGTTGCCAAATTATTTAATGTCAGAACCTTTTTTCAAGTTTGCATAAATATGATTGGATTGAACTGTAGATTTTAATGACAATCATGTAGGTATGATCCCAAAATCATATGGAATGAAATCATAGGGAAAAAGTGAATTACTCTACTGCTGGTGTAATAATTTTTTATTTTGTGTTAGACTCTCTGTTTTTCAATCATACAACAGATTCCAACAACAAAACTGAACAGAGTGATATCCATAATCAATATTCAACTAGTGTTTTTTAAGTCCTGTACATCTGAGTGAGAGCATCTAGCTAAAATTTTTAAAAACAAGAACTGTTTCATTGAAACGTCTCAGAACATGGACAAGCAATTACGTTAATGTTTGCCAAAGGCAACAAAAATGAACGAAACGTCTTCCAAAACTAGAAAACCACACAAATAGCAGCAAAGCTAGAGAGCTGCTCCAATGGGAAAAGTATAAGTTTAACTGTAAATGACTGATACCAGAGGGTCCTGGGCTCCCTGACAATTTGTGCATTTCCAGATAAGGTGAATGAAATAGTGTGTCAGATCTACTTTGCTGACAGAAATTGCATTAAACTACCCTTAGTGCTACAAGTAAAACATTACACTCCCCCTTCCTCTAGAGTTTGGACACAGAATTGAGTTAAGGATGTAAAATAGTTTGTCAGACATCGGATGATCACCATAACTGCTTATAAATGTCTCTCCCAGTTTTGGTCTATTTTATTTGTGATGTAACCAGCCTCAATCTAAACTTAAGGGAAAGAGGTTAAATTACATTAATGTACATTTGGCCAGTCTAAGAGCAGAGACACAGAAATTCATTGCAGTGTGATTTGTGGGCAGAGAAGCCTCTTTAACATTGTCCTCTGCATGCTCCCCTCTTGTGGAAGAAAAAATCCTCATATAAAAACTGTTTTACTGTGTAGGTATTACTGAAACAACTTATCACAGAACAGCAAAAGGCTGAATGGTGTTTCGAGAAAACTATGGTAAAAACTGGTAACATTATCCAAAATCAATGGGAGGTAGAAACATCCATGCAGAGAAGACAGGTGATTTGTAGCTGAAGGAAAGATGTTTGGGATGTGCATAACCAGCCATGCAGGCTTGATGAGAGTGGAATTTCCAGACAACATCTGTTTGCTCGTTAAGAGTGCCAATAATGTTTTGGGAAAGGCTTTTCTCTTGTGCAAGAAACTGCAGGAAAGCAGTCAGAAAAGATTCAGCATTTGGGAGAGACAGCTGTGGCGGTTGTGGGGGAAGCATCCCAAGCCCAAAAGGGAGCCCCGTGGAGGCTGCGGTGTGTGTCAGGAAGCGCCTCGGACCCAGCCGGGCAGATGGCGGAGCCGGGTGAGAAAACAGCCAAAGCAGGGGCAGGGCAGCCTCAGCTGGGAAGTCTGTGGAAAAGCGCTGCCATCAGACTCTTGCGAGTCAGGGGCGGACCCTCTTCCTCCAGAGGCAAGCAAGGCTGCGTGCCCGCAGGCCCATAACCCGAGCAAAGGCGGGCGCCGCCGCAAGCAGCAGCGGGAGCAGAGGCAGCGTCCCGCCCCAGCACCCACGGGCCCCATCCTCTCTGCAGGCTCCTCTTGCCTGCCACTCTGTCCCCCAGCATTTTCACCCATGTGTTTATATCACTTTCCTAAAATAACAGTGAACCAGTGCATTAATGTCTGCATAATGGGATTGCAAACACACGGGGGGTTTTTTGTTGTTGTTGTATTTGTAGCTTGAATCTGCACTTGCAAGCATTTGAGCTCTCTGATAACATTGCCTAGTTTAAAATTTTGCTGAGAAATTTCCTCCAGTTTTTACTTAGAGCTAGGAGAAATCATCCCTGCTCCCCCAATAAAAGATATCAGGCAGCTTTAAAAAAAAATAAATATTTTATCAAGCTATCAAAATGAAGTTTCAGCATTTTCAGGAATCATTCTAATTGCCTTTATTTAAAACTATGCAACAAATTCATTTTACTCCAATTTTGCACAACTCTTTTATTGAATGTCAGAATTGTTTTTCTCATTGTAATCTTTTAGACATGTTTCTGACAACACTAAATGTATAAGGTAAATGAATTGAGAGACAATTTTCTTCTGATATTTTTATGTCGTGGAATATAAAATTGATCAAGGTACAAGTTAACTAACTACCTTTATTTGTTCTGGTTAAATTGTTAAACTGACTAGGAAAATGCCTGGCTTAAGGAAACAGGGCTGCCCTGCCTGCTATGAATAAATAACCCCTTACACCAGCTTGGAAACAGAAACTGAACTCTACATATAGATTTCAAAAAATACTAAAAAAAAATAAAGAAAAAAAGAAAAACAAAACAAACAAAAAACCCAAAACAAAACCAACAAAAAAACCCCCAACCTTAACAGAAAATAGCCTGCTAGGTAAAAAAACTGAGATTGTAAGGTCCAAATGAGATGAGAAGTCAGCCCACAGACAGTAATTATGCTGATTTTCAGTTATATTTTAATTGTAAACCAGTTGCCTTCGTCTTCTGTAGCCTGCAAGATCAATTGCTAGATCAAAGTGATGTGTAGAAGAAAATTAATTGCAGCTGGTGTTGAAATTTGGGGAGCAGCACAGAAAGGGCAGGCAGGTGTGAGAACTGCCTTAGAGCTCCCCACAGCAAGGCTCAGAGACAGGAATGTCTGTCCTGTCCCACGTCCTCCACTCCTGGTGGCCTTTGTCTGTGCCAGCACCAGTCAGGGCTGCCGGGATGCTGTGCAGCTCTTGCTGGCGCACAGCCCTGATGGTGAGGAGTAATGCTGCTTCCTTCCCTCACTGCATCACATCCCTGGGCTGCAGCACACAATGACACCTCATTTCCCATTGAAGTTCCAATCTTTAAGCTGCAGAAAAGGAAAAAAACAAGCCTGTGCAGATATATACTCACACTGACCTCTGGGCAGCTGTGCTGCTTCTCTCTCCCCAGCTAACTCTCACCTAACACCCCCATTCCTGCACTCAGCATAGGCAGAAACACTTGAAGGTCTGGTGGTAAAGATGTACCTGAACTTAACATCTCTAAGCAAAAGTGAACTCTTGGTGTCTTTGGGTTCAGCTAAGTACCTGCACATAAAAATTCAGAAAAAGAAATGCAAAAATCTAAGCCCTCAAAATCCCTCCCTTTCCTCCTTTCAGCTTTTAAAACTCCAAACCTGGGCTGTTTGAAAGGAAAGGACAGTGTTGGTGGAAGGATTGCCAAGAACTATTCGTGCCAAGAAGGGGCATGCCATTGTGTGATGATTTCATTGCAGCAAAATTAAAGTACATAGGTGGAAATGCTTCCAGATGGCTGAGAAAATCTCCTGAGGAGATATCTGGGATAGAGGGCTGGAGAGCAGGTACTCAAGAAGATGCAGAGAGAGCAAAGCATCTGGGCTGAGGTGCTCACAGGGAAGTCTGACCTTGCTGAGATGACATCCCATAGGAAAAGCAAATAGGTCAAAAGCAGAGGAAATGTTATCTCATATTTTCATTTTATTCTAAATGTAGTTACCATGGCAGCAACAAGCAGTTTTGGGGCTTGAGTTCCTCCACAGATGTGCAGACACCTTTTGAACTTCCCTCTTCTCCCATTGCCCTCTCTGTCCCCAGGAGCACAGGCTGAAAACACCCAGGTTTCCTTCCATGAGCAATGATCAGCAACGAGAGCAGCAATGACAAAAACCTCCCTAAAACCACAGTGACAATACTTTTATCTTTCCTTCCAGCGCAATTAACCTGACTCTCCCACTTCAGTCCTCCATATTTTGTCAGAAACAGAGTAGTCTCTCCACAGGTTTTGCTGTATCTCTTCCTCATGCGGTCCTTGTTTTTAGGGCGAGAAGAGAAATCCATCAACATACATTTATATCTCAATTCATTTGCATAAGTGAACTATTTCTCTCACCCTGCAGACCTCTTCTTCAGGCTCCTTTAGAGCACAGCATAATTCAGGACTCTCCTCCACTTATGGGTTGGGCTGACCTGGAGAAAAACACTGGATGGGGAAAAGGGAAAATTCCCATATTGAGCATAAATGTAAAGAGGAGAGAACAAGTTCTCACATTGAGTCACCCAGTCATTTTGGCCACCAGCAGGCTATGATTGTGAAATATGGGCTATGAACCCCAAACCTAATACTTAGCAACAAGAATCTGTGATTCGTAGTTGCCCCTAAAGAATCTCTCTTCTAGAGTAAAATCAAAGAATTGTAGTCTTAGCTGCTTTTATCTGAGTGTAAGCTGAGAGAGCAGCAAAAGGAGTAATATGTGACAGAGTCTGCTTTCTTTCGTGCTTCATCTGAACTGACTACAAGATAATACAATAAACAAGATAACAAGATCAAAGAGAGCTTCAGAGGGCTTCTTTTCCATTCCCTGGTCCCAAAGGAGAACCAATTATTTCTAAACTGTTCTTGAGATATGTTGGACTAATCTGATCTTTGCTCTGGATGCCTGGCTAGTGTCCTTGATGTACCCATGGCTTCTAGGATATTGTAGGGGGTTCTAGGCAATTAAAAGAAAAGCACAAAGAAGGTAAAAATATACTGGGGACAGTTCAAGTAGCCAGGTGTTTTATTTACTTAGGATTAGACCTTATTTTCAATTGATTCATTTATTAGCTAGTATGATACATTAAGGCCATGGTGTTACCCTTGTCTGATGCTGAATCACATCTTTCCAGGTCTTACTCTGTTCCCAGGGGAAAAAAAAACCCCGCTTTTCACCAAATCCCACTTAAAAACCACTACTACTTTCTATTTGAAGATTAATTTTTGAGTTGAATCACTTTATTTATTTGCTTTACGAATGAAAAGCATTTCATAACTTTCATCAGCAGAAGAGGGGGATTGTGGCAAAATGCAGTTAGCAGTCAAGAATAAATGGCTCCAGTGGCTGGAGTGTCTGGAAGCCACTGTATCCCAAAGGAGCAGCCTAAAAAACTGTATGGGTTTATAGTATCTCAGGAACTGAACACCAACTCCTAGGTGAGCTTGTACTGAGAAGCAAAGGAAAAATGATCAGTTCCACTTTGAAAGCCATATATTTGCAGTGAGCACACTGCCTTCCTCCTCCTGCATGGGAGGAATGTTTACCCAACACTTAATGCAGATCCCTTTCTACGCTACTGAGTGCTAATTTGTCTTGATACACACACCCTCATAATTCATCCACTATTAAATAACTGTAAATTGGTAACTTTAATTGCTGAGATCGCAGCAGTGCAGTTCTCAGCATGTTTAAAAGAAAACAAAAAAACCCCCCAAAACCAAAAACCAAACAACAAAAAAATCAACTCTCCTGGGGTCTCCCCTCCCCAGACAACAATGTCAAGTTTTCAGGAAAAGGAAGCATGGAAGCTGAAGACTCAATTAAATCTGAGCAGTTGAAATTCCTTGTCAAGGTGGAAGTTACTTCTGGGGCTACAACTTGTTTTGAGAAGCTGCTTGGATTTTACAATATACTGGTAATTTTATATATTTATATATAAATAAGTGGTATTTTACAATATACTGAAGGTGAGGACCTGAGTGTAGCTCAGGGGTAAGGGTAGCTGGAAGGCTGGTAGAGCTTCTCAATAGAGCCCTGACTTTGAATGTCATACCAAATGATTCCAGCTGTTGTGTGAGGCTTACGTGGTCACTGCATTGTTCTTCCATGATTACAATATTCTTGCCTCTCAGCTTTGCAGCCTGTAAAATATTTCTGCATCATTGAAAGCAGGAGGTCAGACATCACAGGGCCTCCTGCTTCTCTGCTCTTCCAGCTGCAGTCCTGGCTTGGTGGTCGCGTGCAGACAATTGAATTACGTCAGTTGCATGCTTCTTACTCCAACAGCTATGAGGTATAACTGAGGTATAACATTTTTGTCTTTTTCTGACAGCTATCTGAATCTTGTCTTCCCTCATCTTTATATTTCCATCCTTTACTCTGGGGAAGTTCTTGGAAGATAAAAATTCTGAGCTCTTTTTCCTCCCATGGAGATAAGTTAGACAGTTCCTTTAAGGAAAGTGACCATCCTGCGGATGCTGCAAGGTCTCAGCTTCCACAGGGAAAAGAAATGTGACATCATTATTTCAGCAGCATTAACATCAGGCCAACAATAATATGACCATAGTTCCCAGTGATCTCTCAGTGAGTTTATATTATTCCTTTCTTAGATACCTCTGACAAACAATACAAAGAAAAGGCAGGGATATAACTTTGGGAATGACCTTGTCATTGAAAGGTGAAATAGAGGCTACTTATCTAACATTTGCTTTACAGGGTTGTGGTAGGACTGCTACTTAGTAAATGGGGTAAAGCAGGGGCTAGAAGTTGTGGGCTTGTATTTGAACATTGGTTCTAACTTTGGAGCTTTATACAACCTTTATTCTGTCTCTGGAGTGCTGGGAAGTGTTCTGTGGATGCTGTGAGTCAACGGTGCTTTTGGTATTAAACATTTATTGCATAGCTTCTATGTTTGCAAGCATCCAGATCAATGATTTAAGCTATTCCCACCAGATCTACATTTCTATTAACTTTTTTTCTTTTGTTTCACAGAAGATACCTGAACCATGGTTTCAAACGGGGAAGCTTTCTGTTGAAAAATGCATTAGGAAAACCAAAAAGGTATTGTGCAAGGGAAATTCTTCTGACACAGGGAAGGAGCCATGGACAACACCATGAGGAAACCTGTAATTTGAGTGTCACATAAGTTGCAGAAGACATTTGTTGGGGAAGCAAGGCAAACTAAGGCAAAGCATCTCCAATTATCCTTCCAACAACTGCCAAATGCAGCAGAGAGCAGAGTCTTTAAATAAAGTGTGCAGCCACTTTCTCCAGAATGAACACAAAGCTGCATCACAGAATACCACAACTCTAGATGTCAGCAAGACAAGGAACTTTCAAGAAGGAAAATGCACATCAAAATTAAAACATCCTGCAAGTTCAAGGAGTTTATTATTTCAAATGGGAGGATTATTTTCACAACAATTTGTCCAGTCTCCATCTATGTCTAGTAATAGTTATCTCTCTATTTTCAAATAAGAAAACTAAGTGAAATGACACAAGACCTAACTACAGACATGGCCAATTGTCTTTGATAGCAATGACAACACCTATATCAGCAAATGTGTAAGTGCCCTCCCCTCATTCTTGAACTTCAGTAGTCTTCTGATAATGTATAAATCCTGTTAGCACTTTGCCCAGAATTCACAGAGACACCCCTGCCCATATCCTCCCTGTATCAGCCAGCTCAGACAGCTGGCAGCTGTGTAATGAAAAGGAAATGAAATTTTCCTGTTAGCAGCCTCCTCCAATTTGGGGAAACAGGGACAGGCATCACATCTACCTGCAGTACTCTCAGGCCTCCTCATATGTTAAAATACTTTCTTAGAAAGACTGGTTAAATGTGACTCTTAGTAGATGGGTGAAACCATGATTCAGACTGTGTGGCTGGACCTTTAACATATTCTTTTTGACTGCCTCAGAAGTTTCTTGGTATTCAGGTCTCTATCACTAGCTGTAAAAAGACAGGAAAAGAAAGGATGCATTTGCTGAAGTTCAGCCCCTACAAAAATAATCTATAAGACCAAGTGATTGAAAGCAGCACGTTTTTGGAGTATACTTGTGCACTTCAGAAAAAAATAATCAATCTCCCAATATTAGGATGAGACTCTTAATATTAAACTTTGAATAATTGATTTAAACTACAACTCAATAATCACTTGGAGCAATTTGTAACTGAAAAGAAAGTTTAACATTGCCTTTTCAATTAACAAGTGTGTAAGAGAAAAGTAAAATGTGAATCAAATAAAGTGGAGCGCTTTTACTTTTTTTTAGGACTTGCATAATAAATAATGTTAGAAATATTTATGCAACTAGGTCTTGTTTGGCTCTCACTGAACAAAATATTACCAGCTTCCAAACAAATTATTTCTTTTGTATTATATTTATTTAATCTGTCCTTGGTTAAAACATTTTAGTTTAAAGTTGAGTCATGACTGTGAATACATCTGCTAAAATGCAGTGTTGGAATATTTTGCTCAAGCTCCTTTAAGTTACTGTGAATTTATTTCAGATCAAATGAGATTAAGATCTCCAATCATAAAGTCCATTGATAATGTAAATTCATATAATGCCGTGATTACACCACTCATGACAGTTTGGCCTCAACATGGGTAAAATTTGACTTACAAACAAAATGAAGCAAGTCTCAGCTGTGGATTTGATTATAGGTGCTGCTCTACCATGTCTGTCCACTGAAATTGTATTCTGGATCTGGGGTTTGTTAAAAAATGCTCTTTGTCCACGACCAACTAATCTAATGGCGAATCAGCTTCAAAAGTGGCAGCCACCTACAGAGAAGAAGAAGGAGAGGAAATGATCCTTAAGTTTTAACATGCTTCTTTCTATATAGCTATCTAATTATCTTTCAAATAGCCCTCTGCATTTTTAGTTTCCACATAAGATATGACCAACTCACACTGTAACATTTTTCAAATTTTCAACATTTGAAGAAACTAAAATATTTTTTCTGCTAGAATCTTTCTCAACCCAATTTTCCACCCCCTGTAATTATCTTCAAAAATCCTCATTCTGAAGGATGGCACCCTCACACATATTTCAGCTATTATTAACCACGCTGTCGTTATCCCTGCTGACATCGTGGCTTCGGGCTGTGCTAAGGGCCTGCATAATCTTGTTTTCAGAGGCTTCTCTGCCTCTATGAATGACAGGAGGAAAGGAGAAGCCAGGTAAGATCCAGGATTTCTTCGAAGATTAAAGCTCTAGAAAGTGTGCGGCAATCCAACATCTGTTCCTTTGCTCCCGGAGCTGCGGAGCTGTGCTGCTGCTGCTGCTGTGCCATCTGCCAGGCGGCCGGGGGAGGGGACGGGGCTGCTCCTGCACCAGGCTCTGATTGAGCCTGTCTGCGTGTTTGTGTTTGTTATGCACTGGGAAAAATTGATTGCACACTTTGAGCTTGGGCAGCGACGCCACGTGTGGTGTGTCAGAGGAGAATGTGGGTCGCTTTACCTGCTTGCATCTGGGCAAAGCACGAGGAATAAATAAGGAAAGCAGAAGGCCACACAGTTATTAACATACAAATAGCGTCCATGCTTCATGTGCAATTCACAGCAAAGTCACACACCATTCTGATTCTATACTAGCAGGCAGCATTAATGTAACGCTGAGCTTTAAAGGAGCCTTGGTTTGCCCAGCTGCAGTGACACAGACCTCTGCACCCCCAGGAAACAGTCTCAGAGGGAGGCATGAGGCCTTCGTGCAGTTTACCAGGCTTTAGCCCAGGAAAACTAGTGGTGATTCCTGCACCACTTGATAACTTATCTTTTTATTAGTATAGAGAATAAATAATTTTCCTGTATATACTATTAAGGCATTGCCTGTTTCATCCTCACCACTAAAATCTTTCAGCATACTCTGCCTCTGTGTGCAGGGATTGTGCAAAGTGTCCATGTGTAGGGGCAAATCTTTTGGATCAGCTCTGGCAGTATCTCTGTCCCCCAACTCATGCAATGAAGAGGTACCAGAATGAACTTAGAACACCTTGCATGAAAGTGCACATGTGTATGTGATGTCACTTGAATGATGTGTTGCTCTTCAGAACTGGGAAGAGTTCCTGCCCCAAAGAAGTGACACCTAGACAAAAAAAAAAAATTAACATGCCTGAGTTATGAGCACTTTCACAAAGAAGGAACTGACATCAGACTTGATTTCTGAAGTGTCTTTGTCACAAATATTTATTTGTCAGCAGGAAGGATCCATGGCTCTGCCAGGAACCCACACAAAATATACAGATCTGCGTTAATGTCTATCTTCTTCTTGAAGGAAGATATTTTAAATTTGCAGACCTTATTGGATCATCTATATAATTGTTCCACACCAGAATTAAACTATTCTAAATTTTCTCTGAATCAGATGTTTTCTGGAAGTTTTGGCAATTCCAGTGACTGGTACCTGAGTCAGAGCTCTGAGCTTCTGCACATGGAGAGCCTGATGCGACAGCTGGAGGAGACACTGGGCTGTATGCTCTGAAGTCCAGACATGCAACTGCTGCTCATGGAAACATTCAGAATCTGGAGGCAAACTAGCTAGATCCAGGACCAGTCAAGTGTAGTGGTAGCTGAAAAAGCATCCTACTCATCTAGGACACCCAGCTGCACGTTTACTAGGCTGGAGAGAAGGCTGAGACTAGTTCCTGAAGTTGCATCCACGCCAGTGTGTTTACCAGTGGATGCTGCAGTTTGCACAGCGAGCAGCTCTTGTGCACAGCAGGGAGTGAATTCACTTCAGCGGGTCCGCCAAGAGGCTCGTGGTGAGCGAGAGTGGAAAGTGCCCTGACATCCCTGGAAGTCGATGCGTGTGGGGTGGCATCTCCGTGCTGTTTCAATGCAAGAGCAAAGCAGAAAATGAGGCAAGGCTTAATAAGGCAAGGTTTTCGCCTTTCTTTCAGTTCCTTTGCAGCGAGCAGCCGACGCTGCCTTCACGCCGGGCTCGGTGCTGCTGTGAGCGCAGCCATCGCTCGCTGCCCGCAGCCGCAGCGCGGCTCCTCCCGCCCCCTCCCGCGGCGCATCAGGTGAGCGGGCTGCGCGCAGCATCCTCTTGCCATTTGCTGGAAGGCATCACTCGGGGCGGGGAAAACAGTGGCATGAAATAGGAAGACTTTCTCCCTTCTGAGGCTGACAGCCCTGACAATCTGGCCCTATACTTACGGAAAAACAAGGCATTCAATTGTATGCCATTTTGATGTTTCTGAATAGCATGTCTCTGGAGATGAAATTGTAATCATCACCAGAGCTACAGATTAGCAACTGATAGAAAAAATAGGCATATCATTAAGCTTGCACGCTTGCTTGTTATCTCACCACTTCTCATTCAATCCTTGTCTGCAAACAGAAGAAGGGAATCCCTGCGCGGCTGCACTGCTGGGTTTGCATATAATCAGGTGTCGAAGCCTGCCTTGCTTAGACCTTTTGTTCAGCTGCGATCCCTACCGGATTTTTCCTAAGATTTGTGCTTTCACCTCTGGATAATAACAAATAGCTCTTTGTCTCTTTAGGTTTGTTCGTATTACTATATTGACAATGTAATAAAAAGATATACAAAGAATCCTCTTGTTTCCCCCAGCTACAGCAAAAGCGGTGGCAATTATTTCTGATGTGAAGCAGGATCTGAGACTCCAGTGGGTAAATGTGAAAAAATGTAATTTTTGAAATTCAGTTGTAGAAACAGAATAAATATCAGTTAAGCTTTATGAAGATATACTTCATGTTTAGGAAGGCCTTTGTTATTAGGGCATTTATCAGGTGGTATAGTGGTTAAAATTAATATTTTTAAAGATATATTGATTGTAGCGGTGATGACATTTTGAAAAACAAAACAAAACATAATTGACTTCCAGTAAGTTTTTCAATGCAGCATGATTGTAAAAATAGGATATTTGAATGATTCAAACACTTTTATTGAAAAGGTTGATGTTAAATGTGATTTTGATTTTTTTTTTGTGAGGGAGGAACATCAGTCTTGGTTCTGAAGATAGTTAAAGGCTTTACATCTGCATTATATTGTGCTTTTAGCAAAGATCCCAGGTCCTTTGTGCTACCCTAGTATTTTCTCACAAGCAGTGCTCACAAGCAGTGCAGAATCCTGTCTCTCTGTTAGGAAGTGAGGCTCCAGTGCAGCACAGGATGGCCTTTCTGCCATCTGAAGAAGAATCTCTCTCCCTTTCTCCGTTTCAGTCATAGCCTAGCCTGGTCCAAGTTTTGCCTGAATCTTTCCTTCTCATACCTTTGTGTGCTTCTCACTAACACATAGGTACACCCACTCCATCATATTCAGGATAGCTGCCTTTCCAAATAGGTCACATTTCTAAGTATGGGCACACATGCCTTTAAATTCTGGTGGTGATGTACACCTGTATTTTTGTCTCAAAAATTACTGGGGCTTCTCAGGAGGAGCCTAAATCAGAGATGACTGTTAATCTCATCAATTCCAACCTACCTTAATGTGGTACCTGGTAAGGAAAAGTTCTGTGAAACTGGGTAGAAAAATGTCCTTGTTAAAAAAAACAAAAAGGAAAAAAAAAGAAGAGTGGGAAGCTAGGCTTAATAAATCAAAGGCAATATTGCTGACAAGTAAGAGTTCATGTTTCCTTTTAATGAGAGAATATGGAATTCAGTTGTTTGGAAATCTGTTGGTGGTTCTGCTGTGGACTCATGACCCAGGACAATTTTAACAAGCTCTGAAAATCCTAAATAATATTTACCTGCATCTCAAAAGTATTGTGAAACATAGTCACCACTGTGAAACACTTTCAGATACACAAATGGAACACTGTCTGTAAGGAGTAGATTTCAGTGAAAAATTTGGTTTCACAGATACCAGTGGGAAGTCTGCCACTGAGTTTGTGGGGCTAAAACTGACTCCCATTGTTGCTTTGGTGATGAGGACAAGAAGAGAATTTGGACAGGATTTGGTGCTCTGTTGTGTGAGACAGCTCAAGAGCTTAAAGGAGTCATCAGCTCCCAGGTTTGTGCTGTGAAGAGGAACTTCTGAAATGCCAGCCTTTATGTTTTCCCTCCCAAACACATTTTTTTCTGAGGCAAGACTATTATTGGAAATAAATTCCATGGAAATCAGCTAGTACAACTGGTATTTGTACATCAAACATGTAAAAAAATGATCAGGGGATGAAGAATGCTATGTGTATTACCTTGATGCCTCATGTAATTTTTAAATATCCAGTATTGCTGGCCTTGAATATTCTTTCTTTCTTTTACACTGTTTTAACTATTACTATTTTTTAGTCTCTTAAGTCATCCACTGCTTTTATTTTTAGAGGATTCACTTCAGGAAGAGAGAAGTTCACCTTAAGAAATACATATAAGTACCCCTAAGTGTTGTAGAAGCTAAATTCACTTTCCTCATTATACTGGCATAATTCGAAGAGAATCAACTCAACAACTTGCCAGTTTGACACTCACATGCCAAACCTTAAATTACAGATCTAGCTCATCATTGATGATTATTATTAAATTGTGTACTTCACAGATACATCTGTAGATTCAGACAAAATGAAAAAAAACCCTAAAATACCCCAATACAAGTTTTCAGATGATATGAATATTACGTGGAGGCCAAACACTGTTGCTAATGCAAGCATTTTTAAAGTTAGCTGCATATTTCAGCATTCTGAATAAATTTATTTTTATATTTTCAAAATTTAGAGAGTTTCTCTGAAGTGTTTGGAAGAAAATAGAAAAGATTAAAATATCTCAGTGAGCTCTACTTGTTGCTATAAACTTTAACTAGAGCCAGAATTTTATTGGTGTGTCTTGGGTTGCTTTCTCTGTTCTTTGGGGGTTTTTGTTTGTTTGTTTTTGGATTTTGTTTGTTTGATTGTTTTTGTTTTGTTTTGTTTTG
>VWZV01008637.1:476915-509623 GCA_013397155.1 Irena cyanogastra
TTTTTTTTTTTTTTAGGAAACAGTAAAGTATTTGAAACTTCAGCTGGAAATTACTTATCTCAATTGTCTTTTGGCATGAATTCATTTAAACAGCTTCAGCTGGAAAAAGCTTCCAACCAAACAAATATGGGATCATAATCCACAAACCTTTGTTTCCAACTGACAAGAAGCTTGGGGATCCCCAGAGCTGCCTTCTGTCCTGCAGGGTGGGCTGAAGCGAGGTGTGTGCAGCTGCTGCTGCTCCGTGATGTACAGGTGGGGATCTGCTGGCCCAAGGTCCCCTTGACCTGCCAGGTGCCCATCAGGGCCTGATGCAACTCCCAAGATCTGGCGAGGGCTTCCTCTCTCTCTTCTGCTGGTGCTGTCCAGTCTCCCAGGCAACACAGTTATTTCCCAAGCAACACGTGTTTCCTCTGAGAGCCCAAGCTGTACAGTCACTTTCCCAGGCCATGGGGGGCCCAGAAACTGGGCTCCTGACAGCTTTTTGAGAGAAAGCACCTGCTATTTCTGATTAGTATGTAAGCTCTCAGAGCTATGCCTTATTTAATTAATTTTGGCAGCTAACAGAAATGACTAAATTAAAAAATGGGGAAATCAACACATCCTTTCTGCAAATCTATTGACTGATTACCCTGAATAAATGAGTTGCAAAGTGAGTTTCAGCTCCAGGGAGGACATGTTACGTGTCTTTTACACTTCATGATTCAAACTGAAATTCAAGCTGTGATGGATGAACTTCTATTTGAAGCAGAGATTAGCATTTTATCATTTTATTTGATTGTAATCCTTCTGAACACAAACCCAAATTGCCCAGAGATGTGGTGTTTCCATTCTTGGAATCATTCAAAATGGGACTGGACATGGTCCTAAGCCAGCTGCCCCAACAGACCCTGCTAGACAACCTCCATGGGTCCCTTCCAGTCTGAACTAGTCAATGACTCAGTGAGAGCCCTGCTTAGCACTGGCTTAGTCAGCAAGGCAGTATTAGGTCAAAGGCTGGGCTTGGTGATCTAGGAGGTCTTTTCCAGCCTTAGTGATTATGTGGTTCTATGCATAAGAAGAGGAAAAAAATCAATGATGGTTTTTTAAAATACTAAAACTAAAGACCATGAGTGCATTTTTGATATGACAGTTACTGGAGTGAGAAAGTAGTTGTTGGGCCAGACTTTGTAATATTTAATATTACAAATATAGAACAGAGAGCTATTTTCTGGCTCAGAGCTATCCTGTGCCCTGCAAATGTATGTAGAAGACTTCATGATGATTTCTCTACATGCTACTGCCAAACAAACCTCTTTATCAAACGGTTTCTTCCAACAGGAGTTCTTGTTGTTATTAATAGCATGTGGCTATTAAGTGCATGAAGAATTTAATGTTCTAATTGAACCCAGAGTGCACTCAGGTCACAAGTTGATTTCAGCAGTTTTGTAATGCCTTATCACATTGTTAATTCCCTGCTATTAATGGTAACCTTGTGCACTAAGTCCTAATATGATCTTGCATGGTTTGTTCAGCATTTGTAAAACACAATAAATGCAAGTAGGTGCTTGGCAGGGAGAGATCTGTCAACAATGCAGTGTTATTGACTTGTAATATAAAATAACATTTCCATTTTCATAAAGAGGCTTTGGGGCTTGTTACTCACAAGTTTTTTACCTTCTTTTTTCTCCCTTCCAGTTTTGTCAGTGAAAGAAGTTAACACAGAAGAATATGGTTTGTCACTTTTGATACTTGGCTTCATGTCTTGCTAGAAAGTCTCCACTACAACTCAGTTCGAATGTTTGATTTGTTCCTTTTAAATTTTAGATGAAGATGCAGTGAGATTGAAGGTAAGAAGCTATCACCAGGAAAATATAACTCATTGAGGGGTGTATTTTTATGCAAAATAGGAAATTCTGATAAGGTAAGATTCTTTTTTCTTGGCTGAAGCATTAGAAAATTGGTTGCATGCAGTTCTCGTATTGCTACTGGAGAGAAACAGGTGCCTGTTTCAGGTCATATTAGGTATCTAAGGTGACAGAAAGTAGTTCTGGAGATGTTTCTTCCTCCCTAATAGCCTAAAGAACACCAGCTTGGGCAAGGAAACTACTTTTAAGCATGTTGAGTTGAATGAGGTAAAACATACCTCTGGAGATTAAAACAGTGATTTTTGTTCTTGGAATTTCTCCCCAAAATAAGTCCTGCCTCTTCATGATTTTTAGCCCAATTATTGAATCATAGAAAAATCTGAACTGGAAGGGGCCTTTAAATGTCAGCTGGTTCAATGCTCTTTTCACATCAAGACATGCAATTGAAAGTAAATGTTACACAGGTTTTAATCTGGTAAGTACCTATTATACTGTTCTTTCATTGAATACATGTGCTTATCCAATTTTAGGTTTCTTGAGATGTGTCTTCATGGTTTTTACGGTTTTAAAAATTCCTTGTGCATTTTTATGGCTAAAAGCAGATATAAGTCAGATTTTCTGCTTTATACTGTACTTAGTTTTTGAACAGGATGCTTTTAAAATTAAGATAGGCAATGGATGATTTAAAGGGAAAAGGACAAATGGAAGAAAGTTTACACCTTGGGCTCTTAATCCTGGATTATTGCAGTTGTTGTTAGCATGAACACTGCTTTAGTAACAAGCATATCAGATGTACACCCAACTAACCCACATATGTTCATTACATATCAAACCAGCAGTTCCCTTGGAGACCTTCTGCTCAGACCTGAAGAAAAGTCTAATGTTCTTTGCTGGTGGCACTAAAATGTGCCCTAGACCCAAGCAGCATAGTAACAAGCAGGAAAGCAGAGAGAGACACTTAATCTGGTCTATACATGGGATCAGCCTGGTTACAGTTATGCAGGTTGTAGGATGATATTTCTGGGATAGCAAATGTTAGAGCAGGAAAGAAATAATATTTGCAAATCCAATGGCTAAGTGCTCTAAGTTTAGTCACAGGAACACACAAGCACAAACAATGTCTTACTTTTTAAAATTTTGATTTTCTGTGGTGGACAAGAGTTCCACATTGAGTGACTGCAATGCAATAGTTCTGATTCCTTCCCCAAAGAGCTTGCAAAGGACAGAGCAGCTACACACTGTGCTAGTGCCAGTCTTCCTAAAGACAAAACCTATTTTTGTTTATGTTCTGAGAACACCTAGGAATTATATTCTTTGCTTGAGAGCCTTGGAGCTGAGGTGCTGGAGGGGAGGACAGACAAGACTGAACTGGAAAAAAACCTGAGGATACAGACAAAATGGAGATTGTGGAGCCCAAATTCTGAGCAAGAGGTTGCCAGAGGAGAAGGACTGTGGTCCCCACATTACCATACATAACAGTATCTGTATGTCAGAGTGGAACACCTGCACGCTAAAAGTGTTCCAGTCCTCAAGCAGAGCGGGAAGAGTTGGACCCACCTAGGGAATTTTCTTTTCAGAGGGATATGAGTGAAACAGATACTTCATAGTGTGTAACTCCAAGGTGAAGATGAGTTCTATGACTTTAATCCATTTGAGACCTAGAGAATGCATAAAAGCAAAAGATTTGCTGTTAAACAGCTTGTTCAAGGATATAATTTTATCCATTTCCAGGAGAATCAAATAAAAAAAAAAAGAAGGATTTCATCCATGCAGAAATACACACTTGTATGGAGACTGGGGAGAATATTTTGCCTTAAATTATCAGTTGAAAAATCAGTTGAAAGGTATGAAGTGCCATAGAGTCAGCCATTTAGCTTCTTTTTGGCATAGTAAAGTTGTGATTTCCTATGGATAATGTCAGCTAGAAAGGTAATTATCTGAGTTAAATATCATCTAATGAAAGCTCTTGGTAGGATAGGAATACTGATGGGATATGAAAAACTGGCTTTCTTTTCCCTATATGATTTCTTAGATTAATGCTTCAGTCCTGCAGAGTGCACATACCCACCCCTCCCATCCCCACATCTTGCAGCTTCAAGGACACACGGATGCTGCATCTAGATCTTCAAATGACTTAATGATAAAAATAAGCTCCATGCTGGTAACCAATCTGCATTTTATTTTGGTTTCCAACGTTTACATTATTAAAAAATACCCTAAAACCTAATATAAACCAAACTGAAAATAACACTTATATTTCTGTGCACCTGGAGATGCAATTCAGTATTGGCCAGGCTTTTCCTGCCTGGGTGTTCAGCAGCAGGATGTTCTATAGAAACTGTTGCTTTTGTGGAACTGCCACAAAGAGAGGGAGAATGGGCTAAATATTTTTCATTCTTAAACCATTCCCACTAAAGCAAGCAGCAATCAAATGCTTATCACGATATTGACCTACTTGTGAAGTGCTTTGGGATATGTGTTGTTATTTAAATGCTGCCTTGTTATTATTTTTATTTCATTTTAATTGCATTGTTATGCGCAGAACTTTTAAATCATCTCTCTCTCCAATCCAACATCTCCCTGTATGTTCTCTGTAGAACAGCACTTGATTTTTGTAAAGGCAGGGTAAAACATTTTCAGTCACTTCTGAATTAGAAGATAAAAAAACGTACTTACAGTAAACCAAAGTCTCTTTTCTTCCTCATTGTTAAAGCTAACTGTGATCATATGGATTGAAAGGAGACAGAGCAAAAACCTGTGAAAATTGACTTGGGAATAATTCCCATTATGATGAAACACCTTTGCTTGAGCTTGGCAAGGGGAAAACAAGGTTATAGGTGCTCAATCGCATCAGCTAAAATCTGAGTAGAATCCCTTCAACACCCTTACTGTGCCCTACATGATAATCAGGGTTAGCTGGTTTTCATTAATTAGGGGTTTGGGCAAGGACTGGGGCTTGTTCTTGGAAAAATTTGTGCAAAAGACAGTCAATGACACATATTCATAATTCTCCAAGGCCTGAAGCCCTGTCTAAACATAGAGTTTGTATTGCTTTAAATAGTCAGGTTCATTTAAAGTAGTAAAACTGCAAGTCACATCCCTTCTTCCCCTTCTCAAGCCCAGCTATACTGATGTAGTGATTGTACCAGAGTAGTTGATTCCAGTGCAGAAAGGGAAATGAACAAGCTATACTGGTATTAACATGTATAAAATGGTATGATTCTACCTATACCAAAGGTTCAAATGGACTGTGCATAATGTTTAAAAATAAATCACATTCTTAACTGCAGCAGTTGAACTGATAGGGAAGCAGTTTTAATAGGAAATCTATTTTAGGCTCAGCTTTCTTTCTGTGAATGCCACCACTAGCAGCAGCAAAGGACCATAGAGGGGATCAAGCACAGAAGTATTTCAATGCCATTAGCAATACTGGTGAACACCTCACTGATTTTAAACTTAGAACACATTTTGAGAAGGTTTAACCAAAACAAGAAGATGCTTTCCTCTCTTTCTGACCATCCAAAGAGCAAAGATAGGATACTAGTCCTACCTTTAAGAGCAGAAAAAACTATTCTCTTTTTTTTCCCCTTTTTCCCATAGCTTCTGTGGATATAATATTTAACTTACTGACCCATTTCAGTCACCTCTAGACAAGTTCAATATTATGAGGGGTTGTGATCATTTCTCAACACACAAGGTACCACTGTAAATTTTTGGAAATCACATTGCCACTGATCCTTGAAACGCCTAAAGAATGTGTATTACATTTACTCTTTTGATAGATTATGACCAGCCAACATGACCTTCTGCACACCACAGGTCAGAGAATTTCATCCTTGTCAGGTACTTTTCTCATTCAGCAGTTTCTTCTTCATTAGAGAGCATTGTGGAACATCGACACAGCTCCAGAAAAGCGATATCCCAACAGTCAGGTATGAGGAAAGCCAACAGCAAAAGCACCAGCACATCTGTAGGTCTGTTTTCTTACATGAGTCCAAGAGGCCACACGATTTGTGAATGTGCCACAACATTTTTCTTTTGGGTTTTTTTTTTGTGACTTCTGACTTCAGCTGATTAGTAAAAAACCTGTTTTCTTCAGGGTTTTGTTTTCGAATTAAAGGAATGCTAATTTACTATTTTGTATCTTTCCATATTTAGTTCTCTAATATTTTAATCATTTTTTTAGCCTCTACAGTGTGGTGAAAAACTAATTTATGTGTGTATTATCAGAAATTGGCACTGGAAGAAAGAACTGCTGAAAGTTCTACAGAAAACTTGTCATTTGTCTTGATATTTTAAACACTTCTTTTCACAAGTAATGTTTTTCTGAGAATGTTTCTGGTTTTCTGGAAGATATAGTATTAGTAATCTTAATGTCTAATGAAATCAAATTAATGTGACTGATAGAACCAGATGGACAAATTCTGATCTTTTCTGTAATTACTCTATGGAGTCTAATGAAATTTCCTTGGATTTGCAGCATGAGAACTCGGAGCAGCCTGTTCCCTGATTCTTGCTGCTCAAGTGTGTCCTTGCTTTCTCAATGTGGAGTGGACAAACATTTAATCAGCTCTTAGACTTGATGTTTTGGTCACCATGTTGTCCATGTGTCATACCCTCTTTAATCTGTTTAATTTGCTTTTGAGGTCTTTATTCTGATTTAATAACTGATTTAATAACTCCAAAGTGAAGAATGAAATATATACATGAAGGTATTGCAGCTGAATACTGACTGTCCTCTTTTTCAAACCTGAAGAAATTGATTAATGGGGGATGAAAACCTTCAATTAAAAATTTGTTCTATCTTTGTTTTTCCTAAGCAGATTTACTCACCTGCAACTGCTAGTAATAGTTCTGGTATTCCCATCATGCTTTACTATAATTCCCACCTCTTCTTGTATATGTGTAGCCTTTTCACACTAGAGAGATGGGGCTGAGTAAGCACTGACACCAGTCTGTGCAAAATAATTTTTTCATAAAACCCCCAAAATTTCACACAGAACTGCTGAAGGATGTGGAAGAAGGACAAATCTAAGCATTAGATTATTACTTCCTAAACACAAGGACAATTCTTATTGTCTTTAATAGTCTTATTAAAAGCCTTGAGTTACCTGTGTAACAAGGACTGTATGATCAGGCCCTAAACAAGTTAAAAAATGAGGGTACGTGGTATTTTGTGATTTCAAATATACCACTGTGTACTTACAAAATATAAACTTTACAAAAACTAAACTCAACACATAAAATGTACAAGACAAATATTCAAATAACAGCTTTTCAACTGATTGACCTAAAAAATGTCACAGTAAAAGCCATCTATAAGACACACATTTTCACTTTACATTTTTAATGTATCCTGCTGACTGCACGTTGCCCATCCTGCAATAGCACTTGCATCGAAATCAACACAATGAAATGTGACGTGTCAGATCAATGAAATGAACAGCACTTCTCTATGTGTAATTGAACAGGCATGCAGCAAGTTTATGCATTAAGAATTAACAGAACAGATAAATTATATTTTTTGGGCCCTTTTTTTTCCTGTCATTGATAACAAAAGACTTAGATGGCACACTAAACAGTAATATATCTTTTTGTTTCTTGCTCATTTTGATGTCTTGTAATAATTATTATCAGAAAAAAAAAATGAAAGAGAAATAATTTCTTAGGACAATAAAATTTTTGTCTTTCTTATTTCTACTTTTTCTTCTTAGCATGTTTAAGATTTTTTCTTCTTTACATGTTATACTTATTTGTTGTACTATGGTTTTGTCCTCTGGCGAAAAAACACAGGAAAGTATATTCTACACATAAACGCTGTCTCTGTTTTCATCTATTAAAATGAAATGGTAATTCCATTTAATCTATTAAGGCCATTTTCTTGCAATTATAAGATATATATTGCATACGTTCTTGCCTTAAAACCCCTCCACAATCTGTTATTACCCACTTTCAGAAATGGAGGTGCTACAGTTATTCTCACTCTTTGCTTACACAGGATTCCTCGAAATATCACCAGTGACATCACACTTTCAAAGAAAAGACAATGACTTAATAGCCTTTTTAATATAGATATTGTTATTATTTTGAAATCTGATATTAAATGTACTTCCTTCTTGTAGCACTAAAAGAACAACACGTAAATTAATCAAAGCATTGCTGCTTAAGGCTTTGAAAGCTCTTCTATACATTCTGCGTACTTGAGAAGCAAGAAGTAATTAAATGGTTCCTTTCTTCAAACTAAGCTAGTCTTTAAAAAAAAATTAAATCACAAAACCACAGCCCAGTCTCTCGCAGTGGAATCTTTTGTGCCTGTGGACAAATACAGAAGTAAGCATTTTTACAAATATTCCTTCCTGGAGAAAGCACATTGGGATTTAATATTTGCCCCCAACAACGGGTTCACTTGGCTAAGCATCACTGAGCATCAATGTTTAAATCCTGCACTCTCATTCAGAGCCACTGCATTTCCACAATATAAGTGCATGAGACCACATGCTGGTATTCTCCACAAAAGTCACTTGTTATTTAAATCAGAACTACAAACCTGCTCCCTCACCTCCCCCTCTCCAGCCCCTAGAGGGGCATATTCTCATTAACATTCTTAATGTTAATTGGAATTACATGTGCACATCAAGAAGAGAATACACCTCCAGATGCGATATTTGCAAGCTTCATATTGAGCCAGGATGTGTTGAAATAAAACACAACATTGAACACACAGTCCTATCTTGATATTGAACAGTAATATATGTTTTTACACACAAAAACAGGTCTTACACACAGAGAAAAATAAATTAAGTGTGCTACATCCACAGCCTCCATTACTGCAGCATCTGATCTTGCTGTTTCTCACTCACGTGAAAAATCCTACTGCCTACGAGGTGCAGATAGGCTTATGATCCAGCACATTTTTCTGTGATGGAAATTAGTTGCAGATCTGAACAATTTTAAAATGGTGACAAGACAGCATGGATTGGACTCACTTGTTCAGAAAAGGAGCTTCATGGTTCACTGCAAAAATTAATTTTTAAAAATTACAGGTTAGCACCCATATTTTCTAACCTTACACAAATAATGCAATTTTGTAGTGAAAACTTCAAATTCTCAAAATATGATATTCTCAGAAATAAACATGAAAAGTATAAAAAGTAACAATACTAAATACACTTCACAAAATTATTTTAAAATTCACTGTAGCTTAACAGTTTGAATTATGTTTATGTTACGTTGCCTACAATTTATGTTTTCAAAATGTAAATGCAGAGTAGATTAGAAAACAGCACCATCTGAAATCTGGAAAGCCCAAATAGATTAGTTTAATCTTTGCAGAAAATTCGTGGTGGAATAACCTTTTCCTTACTGAACCTTTCCAGTTCCATGAAATGGGAGTTTTCTATTGTTATTTTTAAGCAGTTCACCCAACAAATCATAAGCATCTCCAACAGAATTAGATAGAAACTCAGTCCTAGAAACAAGAGACAGATTTGAGTCAAAAGGCATAAACTGAGGTTTCATTCCTTTGAAAAAACTCTTCTAAAATTGTTACAGAAACATACATTGAAATAATGTCAGATTCCATCAGAAATCCTAATAAATAAAACCATGTGCTGAAGCATCTCAGCTAGAATTTTCCAAGGCTATAAAACACATACATACAAGTCAGACAATATCAAGGAAAATGGGGTTGGAGCTGAGGAAAATATTCATTTAGTAATGATCTCCCTTCCTGTAGTGACATGCTAGGTTTAAGCCCCTGACATATTGGAAGTGCTCATGTAAAATCTGATTTGCCTATTCTTCCTTGTTATCAAAGATGGTCATCAAAATAAGGCTTGTTGAGGAATAAGTAATGCAAACATCACATCAATCTTGCTAATATTATAGGAATATAGGAGAGATGTACACAAGAATATTTTAAAAAAAGAAAACCCAATCCCCTCCCCACACTACATTAATATACTGAATGCCAGGTTTCAGGTATGTTGCAACCACAAATGCATAGAAATGAGACAGGGAAAAAAAAAAAGATAAGCCTTTCTAGGTCATCTATTGCATCCATCTGCTGGAGTAAGATCACTACCTACTGTATACATGCTAGAGCTTTTCTCAGTCTGATTTTAAATGTCTTGTTTCCATCTGTTCGATTTGACCTTACCTATTTCATCTTGGATAGTTAAAATGGCTGCTGTATAGTGCAATAATTCAGGGCAACATCTAAAAATTTTTAAAAATCAGCATGCAATAGTCTTCTCATCCTTAGAGCAGCTAATTTTTGAAGACATGTTTACCCACAAAAGCTCAAACTGGACAAACGATGCCTATAAGGCTGTGCCGTCTGTGTGCGAAGCATCATCTTTTACTGTATCTTATGGATTAGATTCCGAGCTAATCAGTCAGTTTCAGAGCTGAACTGCTTTGGGTCCATCTTACAATGCAAATATTGGGGGGTGGGGAATGTTCAAACGAAGTCTTCTGCAGTTAATGAGTTGCCTTTTCCATTCTTATTAACTAAAATACTTTAACCACTTTGGTTTTTTAAACTTAAACAACTATATTAGATGTAATCATTATTTTATTAACATTTTTCTCCAAGGATTTTTCTTTCTGATTATGAGTACTTTGCAGTTTCAGACAGTATGATGGATGCTACTCTTCTATGACAAGAATTTTAACAGCCCTTCTTCAGCACTCAATGCACACCCAATTATGCGTCTGAGCTAGTAACCTTGAATTTATGTTACCATGGCGACAAACTGGTCATGCATTATGGATTATCATTGAAATTCTACACCCCTACCTAGCATAATGAGAGTTGGGGACTTAATCAAATCAGCCATTCTGTGTGACACAAAGTGAAGAACTAGCTCTTATTGTTCAGCCTGGAGAAAGGAAGCAGGCCTGATGGAGTGGCAGCTGCAGTGCCGCAGCCTGATAGATTGCCCTTATATACATTTGTGAATGTATAGACAGATGGTTTTCAATGCCTGGAATTTCTGGCTTAGGAAGCAGCTGTTCGGGTAACCTCTGCCGTCTCACCTTGTTGTCATGGAGCACGGCGGGGAGGCTGAGAATGCGGCCGGGCGCACTGGCAGAGTGACCGAAGCTGGGCTCCCCTCTCCCCGCTCCCCGCTCCCGCTCCCCGCTCCCGTCCGGCTCCGGGGGAGGCAGCGCTGCTCGGGGGAGCGGCTGCAGCCATGCTCGGCCGTGCTCTCAACAAACACTCCGAGCCTGGCCTGCACAGAAAGAGACAGCGACATTGCTGTGGGGAATCGTTCCTGAGGATTTAATCTGCTCTACCTCTCCTCCATCGCCTAGCAATCGTGGTGTGACGTGTTATTCATGCACATTTCAGCAAAGGCACCCAGGTTTCAGGTTGCCATACCGTGTTCTGTCTGCCTGAGACAGAACACCAGCTTTGCTAAGGTCACGGATGAAAAAGGTTCAATGCCAGAAAATCAAACCAAATAGATATAAAAAATTAGCAACCATTATAGACTTCTATGTGCCAGGATTATTTTCTAGCTTGCAACTGAAATTTCACTCCCTATTCTGAGAAAATCTAAAGAAATTGCCGTGAACTCGTTAACTTCCTTTTTTTAAACGACCTTGTAGTAAAACTGCAGCCTTTTTTAGAAGAATTGGTCCATAATACACTCTCGGAAAGGTTAAATTTCTTTAGTGTAGCCACCTGAGTATTATGTTCCTCAGCAAAAGGAAGCTGATTGATAGAATTACTCATTTGTTCTTCTCTTTTTTTTTTTTATTATTATAACCATAACATCATTATTTTCTTCTACTAAGTTTTCCATCCCTCAAATCTTCAAAACCTTTAAAGTTTCAAAGCTTCTGATTCTTCTTAAATGCATCCTTGCTTTTCTAAAATACTGATTAACCAATCATTCCATGCCACCCATATATTTTGGAAGTCTAGATATTGCTACTGCAGTATAGCTTATTTACTTATTCATACGTGTAGGGTGACCATCACCATGGTTTCTGCCCAGGGAGCTGCTAATGTGTCTGTCAGCCTTGCCATTACAGATTCACCAGACCTGTGATTTCAATGCATGCAACATTTTCCCAGAGTAAAACCTGGTATGACAAAAACGTCTCAAAGAAATTCTTTATTTTAGATCTAACTGCTTCATTAACACTACTTTTCTTTCTCCCAAACTGTCTGTGTTTGTGTTTTGATGTATGAAGTGAATAACATGCCTATGTTATGAGATTTAATTTTCACTATGAGTGCAGGAGGTGAATATTTTCAGCTAGCTTTTAGAATGAGTCAATATGCAGGTTATCCAGGAGCCTTGAGGAATCACACTCTATCATCCATCCATCCATCCATCTATCTATCTATCTGGATGGGTAAGTAAAAACAGTCCCTCATTTTCTGTGCAACTTTTTGCTTCAGAAAGAGCCCCTACTGGTCTGTGTTGACCCATGAGATTGCAGTAGCTCCCTGGGAGGCTTTGCAGCCTGTACACAAATGATTTGTGAACTGAAACCTCCCAGGAAAGCCTAGACACAAGAGACTGCACCCACTCGGGAACCTGGTTCTGCAAGTCCTCTTCCAGCCAGAGCTGCCTAGGAAATGCCCTCCTTTGGGGGTTTATAATTTATGATTTGTTACTGTCGTGTCTGTAAATTTGTCTTTAAAGCACACTGACAGTGGCAGATTGCAATCATTGCTTGCTTACTAAAGTATATCAGGAAAGTTTCAGAATTTCCTGAATTCAGATACTGTTTTTTCCTAAAAAAAACCAAACCTAAAAATTCACAAAAAATTACTAATTTTCAAAGATGCAAAAGTGTCTTTGACAACACAGTGACTGCTTGTCTGAGAGTAAGGAAGAAAATTCAGAGCTAGGAATTGATGGAATAAATAAATAAATAGGCAGATACTACTACAATATTTGTCAATTAAAGAATGAATGACGTGTTTTAATCTTTAACTTACAGTGCCTGGAATTTCCTTGTGTTTATAAATTTAAACCAAACCCTTAAATCTGATGTTAAGATCAACTTTATTTTACTTAAATTAAATCTTTTATGGCTGAGTAGATTTCACTGTGTGGGCATTTTGGAAAATGATGTTACAGTTGGGTCTCGCAGAGTGAGCCAAGAAAAATACCAGTGCAGGCTTTAAATTAAAATCTACAGACAAAAAATAAGAAATTAAAGCTTAATAACGTGGGCACAGGGAATCAAGTGCTTCCTTCTGTTCAAAAATATTCCACAAAAAAGATTTTTGAATATTTTCATTATGTTTTAAGAAATCAATTTTTTAATAGGGCAGGCTAACTTCAAAAGCAGAGTAACAGGACGGTAAGGAAAATGACATTAGACTAAGAATAAATACTTGGGCTCATACTTGATTTATGACTAAACTTTATACCTCAAGGAAAAAAGAAGTTTGTGTAATACTGTTCCAAATATTATCAGCAAGGAAAGAACTAAATTCGGAGTCTATTTTTCCAACCTTTATTTAGGCTAAGTAGAATTTTTTTAGAACATACTTCTGTTGATCTCAGTAAAATTATTATCAGGAGTAATTTTTTCCTTAACATAATTTATGCTTCCAGAGTAGAATCTGAATATCAAAAAATTAGAGTTTCTGAAACACAACATTCATTAGCAAGAGAATATAAAGAAAATTCTTCTGAGCTGCTGCTGCTTTGCTTTTACACCAGCTTGGGTCAGGCTTTGCTAACAACTCTGTAGCTAGAAATAAGCCATAAGCATTTCCTTGAATACTTTAACCCTGTAGATTTAAAATATTGTCTCTTAAAAGTTTTAATCAAGGANATCCATTTTCTTCATAAAACAACTTAAAAATTACTATTTTGTGTGTGGCAGACTACCGCATTTTTCACTTGCAACTTCCAAAAAGGAGAGAGAACTGTAAAAATCTGAGTTAGTACTTTCATTTTTTTTTTCCTCGTGTTATTCATGCACTTTCTTGCAGGGGCAAGAAAGCCCAAATAAATGTATACAAGGAAGGATTTTGCAACCATTTTACCATCTTTCTGCTGCTGTTGTGTGGCCCAGCAGCAGCCACAGGGCTGCAGGCTGGGACCTTGCTGGGCTGGGAGTGTGGTGGCTGAAGTTCACCTCTGCACTGTCTGATCTTCCTGGCCTTGGGTCTTCTCTCCACACAAGGAGGCAGAAGAAAGGACACACCTCTCGTCTGTCTTCTGCCCTTTTCAATGCAGTGACAGCCCAATTGTTGGCTTTCTAAGGGCTCAAAATACAACACAAAATTCTTAGCTTTGAAGGCTTTTTAAAAGCAATGTGGCAGGGGGAAGCTACACTTCATTAATTTTAGAACAAGAGATGAAGAGCTGTGTAGGATACAGGTAGTCCTGGAATTTCAGAATCTGAGCAAAATGATTTTTCCATTTCTGAGGGGCTATGACAGTTGGTGTACCAGTAATTGTAGGCTTACTTAAAGCCCCCACCTCTGTCTGAGTACAGAAATCCCCTGGTTTGCTTTAATTCACCCACCTAGTCACAGCCAGTGGAACCAGATGATGTGTTTCCCTTCACTGTGAAATGCATTTAATCGCAAGAGCTGAATGCTTGTGTAGTGAGAACACTTCTATAATCAGCTGTACCAGCTTTCTCACTTCCAGGATCTGACGGGTGCACTCATGAAATCTTTTTGCTGTCACACTGAGATGTTTCATTTCTAACAGAGCACAGCTGATGAGAAACATCAGAGTTTATGATTACTCTGACAGCAGGACTGCCACAAAAATATAATTAAAATTGTCTTCTTTCATGCATACAAGATGTTTAGGATGGTCACCTGAAAAGCCCACCCTCGACATGCCTTTCTAAGGGTAATTCAAAAGCCAAGTATTTACTGGTATCATTCAAACCACAGCTAAGTCTCTCCTATTGTGTTTTGCTTGGACATTTGCTGCGAGCTGCATGCACTCAGGGTTCTGAAGATGCCAAGTGTAACTGGCCCCAGCCATGCTCCCCTCACCCTGCCCATGGGTCTGGAGCCCATTTCAGCAAACCTCAGGGCTGTCAGTCTCTGCCCAAGCAGCACCTGCTTCTCAGCTCTGCTGGTCCCCTCAGCTCAGCACTAACAGGAAGCTAAGCCTTTTTTTTCTAGTTTAACAGAATCCTTTAATATCTCTATGAAGTTTTATGCTGCATATTTACTTACTATATCATGTTTTGGCATGTTGAGACACATGAAATTGTGCAGAGACATCATTTACCAATTTGTGAATCCTGTGCACAGATGTGTGTATGCACATCTCACTAATATATATGAATGCTCTTTTGGACACTTTTTTCCTCTATGAATACTCACACTTATGTTTTGTATAAACATTTGGGAGTTTTGTTCTTCCTTTAAGTCATTCATTTGCTTAAGATGCAAATGTATCTACGTAGTTGCATATACATTAAGATGCTCCAATAAAAGCAAGCAGACAAGGAAGGAAACACAAACAGGGAGAGGCTGTTCCTTGGTGTGCTGCTGGCTGAGCTCTGGCCTTGTCTCATGGGTGAATGCCTCTGCCTCCATGAGACATCCTGCCTAATACTGCTGGCTCAGCTCCAGCCACTGCCACTGATTTACACTCACTCAGCTTCTGACCCAGCAGGCCAAAAGCTGATTTTCAGAGAAAAGATGCCAGAGAGGAGCTAGAGGGTTTGCAGCATAGCAGGCAGCATCCAGAGGCAAGAGGCTGCTCTGATTAAAAAAATCCCAAAAACAACAACAATAACAACAAAAACCCAAAAAAAAAACCCCAAAAAAAACCCCGAAAGCAAAAAGTAATTTCTTTGGGAGTCAATTTGTGGCACAGTTTTCTGATACCAAACTACACAAGGCAACTGAGATGTCAGACAACCTGCTGCATATTTAATGAGGCTAATTGGGGTAGCTGAAACTTCAGTAACACTGCAGAAAAGAAGCAGCTTGTGATGGTCATTTAATCTGGAAATAGCTTTAAAAACTGGAATATGTGTCCCTGAGGACAGTCTCTGCCAGATTAACCTTCTGGACTCTGCAGCCCTGTGTGAGATGGTGTCCTTTTACTTCAAACTTATAAGAGGAAGGCAGAGAGGACAGGCCTGGGGACAGTCTAAGGAAAATGCTTTACAAGGAAAGACACAGAGAAGGCAGGAGAGCTGCCTCTCTTTTTACTTTAACAACTCTACTTGTTTGGGGGAGTTCAGAATTTAGTTTTAGAAATATTAAACACATCATTATTTCACTCTGGTTTTTCATTTAGCAACTCTCCTTATGTAATGGAGTAATTTCAGTTATTGTCAAGACTTTTATTTTTAAGTAAATTTGCTTCCAATGAAAAAAGGAAAAACTTTCAAAATCACTTCTAGCTAGGCACAGACACAGTCCATCCACTTTTATCACCAGTACCTACCACTGTGTAATTCTCTGCCATACAAGCCACTTAGATAAATACATTGACACCGTGGAGTTCAGTGTGTACAAAAGAGACCCATGGCACACTAATAACAAATAAAGTAGAGTGGCATTAAACATGTCACTTCTACCAGTGCTGAGTGAGTGACACCTATACACATTTCTTTTCACACGTAATTAGCTCTTCTTCCCTCTCCAAAAGGTGGTTTCATATCTCTGCAAAGTGTAAAGAAAGCATTAGGAAAATTAAAGTACAGTAGACTGTAGAATAAATATTGTATAATAGACTAGATTTTAAACATCAGATTTATACAAAAGCGTTGTTGTTTCATGTGAATAGGCAACTAAATACGGAGATGCAATGAATGAACAAATGTAGATACTGGATTTCTTTTATACACTCTCACTCCTACCTCACCATATATGTAACGTGATACAATAAAAGCTTTCATTTCGTATACAATGACAGAGCTTAAATAAGCAGGCCAGTTTCTTATAGACAATTCTCATGAAGAAGTTTGAAAACAGATACTCAGAGCTTTTCTAGAGGAAATTAAAAAAAAAAATGTTTGGGGGAAGAGCTGTGAGAGCTGATTTTTCATTTTCTGAGTAAAATAAATGAAAATTTCTCTCAAATATAAACTTATCAAGTGTTCTCTTTCCATAGATACGGATTTCATCTAGGAACAGGCAAAAGGAAATTATTAATTGGCCTAGTTACAGAACTAGTAGTAGAGAGGAACCTTTGTAGAAAGGAGTAAATCTGGTTTTGCAGTGCTCAGAAACTGTCTGAGCTCTTTACTGAGGCAGAAGTCACCCTAAATACTTGGGTGATGGGCAATTCTCTATTTGTAGACAGTGGTAGAGTAACTTACACAAAACAAAATTCTAGATCATCTAGGAAAGGGCTCCTGAGTGCCAAAAGAGGATGTAAACAAAACCTCTAATCCAAAATTTTGGGAATACTCTGAAGTATGTGGGATAATTGGTGGAGACACATGATCCAACCACAGAGATCACAACAGCAGACTTCATACACAAGTTAGTGCAAGGGCTGCCCAGTAAAAATGATGGGATAGCATGTGTAGGACTCATGGCAGTGAAACCAGCAACCCAAGAAAATTGGATTCAGATTTTACTCATGTCTATATTAATCATGCACAGCAAGTTCTGTTCAGAGCAGCCCCAAATATTGTTACAAATATTTGAACAGGTTGGAATTTCTATTGGTGTCCTGCTTAAAGCCTTTTGACATGCTGGTTTTGAAGACATGGTAATCCAGACAAATAGATAGTCCCCTCAACAAGCCTGTGAAATGCAGCTTGGTGTTGTACAAGCCTACAGAGCAAGCCCAACACTGCCAAAAATGTCTGAGACTTGCTGCTGGACCACAGTGCTTGAGTACTGTGAGCAGGTGGGCTCTGATGTGCAATGGGTAGAGAGGAGTGTGTGCTCAGCCATTGCACTGAAAATCCACAGGACTTTTAGGACTTTTCAACAAGAGAAAGATACTACAAGTTATGAAGTCCTGGCTGCAATTCCTCAAGATTTATCCAGCATTTATCTGTGGGGGGGAAACAGGCACTTGGCAAGGGGAAAAAAAAAAAAAAGTTAGCACTCAAGCACTCAAGCACTCAAGCAATAATCTTACTTCTCTAGCCAGCAGGTCAGCCAAATTTAATGGAGTTTTCCTTAAGTGAAGAAGCATCAAGTGTTCAAGTATTTTATGTTTTTTACATAGTAACGGTGATTTTAAAATATCTGTAAAAGGAGAGAGAGTGGTGTTTGAGAAATATCATGCTAACCTCTCTTGCAAACAAGTTGCCTGTGCCTTGGCCCACCAGTGGTGCCTCTGCCTGGGTGCTGGGGATGTGACTGTCACTGACTGCAATAGGTGGAGTGCAGGGATGCTGGAGCAGAGGCTGTGAGCCTGGCCTAGAGGGCTGCCCACAGGGAGGAAGGGATGACCTGGATCTTACTATCTTCAGTTTTAACTTGCTTTTCCTGACTTCTAGGTGGAGTACTGTTTATATTTCACAACAACTGTGTACCCTACTCTCCATTTCACACCCTGTTAACCCTTGGGAGAGGAGAGGAGCCACAGGCCCTGGTGGAAGCAGCTTGTGTCAGCTCCAGGTCAGGACTCCATAAAAAAGATAAGAATGTAATAACTCCAGGAGCTACCTTTGCTCTCCTCAGGAAAGAGACATATGTTTATAAGTAATTTTCTCTTCCTGAGTTCATTTCTTAAAAACAAGTGTCAGAACCATGGCATTTCTTGTTTCCTTCCCAATATGTAACACAACACATAAAAACTCAGAGGTTTTAAAACAATGCACTTTGTTTGCACACTTCAGTTAATTGATACTTATCCTGTCCTGCAAGGAAAAAAATCTCATTTTGCAGCCTCCTTCCACAGTGTTTAACTTTTATATAAATATGTGCAGTCCTCATGTTAGTTTTTTTCCTCTTAACCAGAAGCAGTTGGGTGGAACATAAATTGATTTTTTAAAGACATGATATAACATTATGAGCTATTATACAATAAGAGAATTGGCTTGTGTCTCCTGCCTTATGTTCTTTAGATTGGGACCATCTTACTGCATCAGTGAGTCTATCCCACTGTGTGACCTGCATAGCTGTAATCATACCTTGGAGTCTGATTACAGTAAAAGCTGATGCCATCGTGAAATTCCCTTAAATATTTGTGTTTTGAGACTTGCTGAAATGATGCAATGTCCTTCTTATCTGAAGTGTATTACCTCAGTGTGTCTGTGAATCAGCATCATTAGATCTGCATGAGTTCATTCTTAAAAAGGATTAAAAAGTGTTCCCATTTCTGGGGATGGGAGACAAACAGTGCTAATAATAATCTCAATTCATTTAGAGTTTATGACTTTCCTGTCCTTGTTCTGCTTTTCCTTTCATTTAAAGTATCTATCATTTGAGAATAAAACTTGCCCATAAGGATGGACAGAGATTTTTGGTGTCCACTGCTGTTTTTCTGCAAGAAATTCTTCAAAATTCTCTGTGTAGAAGGGAGTCTAGAGTGTATACATAATATACACACACACACACACATATATATATATAATGTATATTCCTCCTGGTCATTTTTTATCAAAACTGGTTAAATTGATTTACCTGTGTCTGCTGTCTGAATGTGCATGATGTGAGTACTGCAGATAGTAGTTTACCAGAAGGACAACAGAAGAAAAAATAACATCTACTCTGCTATATAAGTGCCAACAATAATTCCAGTTAAAAGTATGCTTAACTTTGTACTGAAGCAAGATTTTGTTATTGCTGTTGTGTTTAATACAAATAGTTTAATTTGTAATGTATTTTTTTCAGTTAGAGAAAATTAATGTAATTCAGTTTCAAGTACAAATTACATTTTGTCTTATTTCTCTATGTAGAATTTTAAGGCCTTATTATTTAATATGGCTCTTCCTGGAAAGAAAGAATTGTAACTTTTCAGTGTTATAGATCTCTGAAAAAATCTCAACATTTGCACTTGCCCCAGCATCCCAGAACATGGAAACAAAAAAAAAAAAAAGTTGTGTGTTCTTCTGTAATGAATGTCATGTGATATATAGAAAGACTTTCTCTGTGAATGATAGGCTGAAACAAATTTTATGCCCACATTTGAATTCATCATTAGTGGTCACTGTGGATTAGCTCAGGAAAGGAAGTGTATATTATTCTTTATGTGAGCTCTAAAAACTCTTGCCAATGTGAATCGTATGAATAACTCTACACTATTCTCTCACACTGATCAAGATAACAAGATACAATTTTCCCCTTGAAGCACTTTGATGGTATTTGTTTCCTCTGACTAAAAGTTTTTCTCATGATCTTTTACTTCTATTTACTTCGATTGGAGTTTTGACTTTCAAAAGTATTAGAGCTCCAGAATTTTTCTGAAAATTAGAATTTTTCAAAAGCATTGCTACTATTGCCAGTTTTTTCAGGCAATCCAAAAAGGAATCTAATATAACATTATTTTGTCAGAAATCACACGACAGTGTTATACCACCAGCCAGAATGGAAAGAGCTAGACATGGTAATCAATATCACTGAGTTTCAAATCTGGATTTCACATAAACATTGTAATTACTGTATGTTTAATCTATTCTGAAATAATTTAAAAGATTTTAAAAAATCAAAGAAAAAAAGACTTTTGGCTGTATGTCTGGTCATATATTTTGATTCAAGTATAGTTTTTCTCAAAATCAAGTTATTCCTGATCCAATTGGGTACCTCAACATTTGCTGTTTGACATTATCACATGTAATCTCATTCACATTACTGTGGGACTGAAAATGTCACTTGCCTGGACTGACTGATACTGTAGTGGAAATCCAATGAAACTACTTATGGAAGGAAAAACTACACTTGCAGTGAGTATGAAACATCATAGATACTGAATACGTTTATACATGCATAGAGTGATGTGCTTATCTTTACTGAGCTTTGTATCAGCTCTGCTACCATTTGTGATTTTTTTCTTGCTAAAGAATAAAAATAAATAAGACAAATATAACCATACCAGTGAGCAAGTTTGTTGTACAATGTATGCATTTCTTATGAGTGGGGTTACATGTATATGGAAAATGAAGAAAAGGTGTGAAAATAATACTTGCCTTAACTACATTACCCCGCTCATCCAAAAACAGTGCTCAAGCTGCTAGTGCTATATGAATACAACCTTCTAGGATCACTGATACTTTATTTTGCCTCTATTTATATCTGTAAGTCACTTCTCTGTCATATTCAGATGTGACCTCCTTGGGGCAGAAGTCAGCTTTTTGCCCTATATTTGAATAGAGGTGTGCTCTGTGATAAGATCTCTGTGTGCTGGTACATAAAAATAATAAAGTTACAAGGCACTTTGAAGCTAACAAGATAAAAAATGGCATTATGAATGCTCTAGATTTCTTGGCAAGGAATGGTTATTGATACAGGCTCAGATAACCATGCCACAGCTCTTTAGCATTTTATTTGGGAACTATCACAGCAAGAACAGCTTTCAAGAACCACCTCTTTAGAAGAAAGGAGATCTTTCAAAAAGTCTGAGGGACAGATAGTGAAGCCTTCAGTGCCATTAAACAGTATTGGATTTTATATCTGACCTCATTTCTTCTGTTGGAAATGAGATCTCGCTGCTGGCAGCTTTCCTGTCTGGTGAACTCATCTAGAAAGAGAAGTGGAACAGGGTCCTGATCCACAGGGGCTGTCAGTGCCATTGTGAAATCCCTTCCCCTCTAAGACACTAGAAAACACTATAACACTGACTGACCATACTGCAAACCCAAACAACTGGGAAAGGGCCTTTAAAGTTTCTAGGGAAAGGGAGAGGTTTGTTTTAAAACATAACAGTACAAAAAGCTATTAAAAGGCACAACTTTGTTTATATACTTCCCCCTTGTAACAGTGCAGTTATCAGCTCACGAGCTGAATAAACTGAAGGAAACTTCTGTGTGAGTTTTCAGTGAGTAACACAAGGTTTTTTACTCTTCCTTCAAGAAGCTATATTATTCATTTCAGGGCCTTACTAAATCAGGTATTTAAACTTGGTCATGCTACATAAACATGATATGAGAAAAAGTAATTGCTTATTGTAATGTAGTCTAGCTAAAATTAGACACTGATCCTTCAGTATCTATTTAGCATAGGCCATTAATTTTTAAGAACTGTTTTCAAGTTGATGTTAAATGGCAATAAAGCAAAATGTCATTTCCAGAACAAGTATTACAGATGTAAGGCCATATATTTAATACTTTTAGTTTTGCATTTTCTGGATTTAAATATTACATAGATTCTTCAAGGGTCCCAAAAACAAATGCTGTATAGCTGTTTTTAATATTAAAAAAACAAAACAAAACAAAGCGTGATACCTCTAGAGTTCTTACCCAAGTAAATCAGAAGGGCACAAGAGATATGATGTTTTCAAAATTTTTTTGTGAGGAAAAATGTTAATTATTTGAAGACAAACTTCCTCTTGGAATTTGACAGGTTTTGATAGTGTTTTTATTTGGAAAGACTGTTTAAAAGTGATGGCAGTGTACAATAGTCATCAGTTGGAATATCCATCTGGCAAGTGAGAAAGGATCATAAGAGCAAGTTGAACTTCAAAATGGGTAAGTTACCACAGGTACTGTCCAGAGTTATTCTACTTAAAGGGAGTTGTTTCTAACTGCAAAATCCTTGCCTCCTTCCCTTCAGTAGTCAGCTACCATCAGAAATAATTGTAGATACAGAGTAGGTTGTGGAATTGCCTGGTTGTGGAAAATGTCACAGCTTCCTCTGCAAAATACAGACAAAACCCCCCATGTTGCAGCTGTGTTCAGGGACTGTCAGAAGGTGTCAGAGGGTACATTCACTCTCCCCCAAAAAATCTGGGTTAATTTCAACTTACACAACTGAACTGACTGAACAGAGAAACGTCAAACTGCAACATCCCCAAAGCAGTGTTTTGTTTTCCCCCAGGAAATCTGTGTTGTCAAATTGGAATTAATTCATAGACGGAAAGAAAGTAGCCTCGTGATAATGATGGATAAGAGATACAACATGTTAGGAAACTGTTCATGTAGCCAGGAAGAGCTTAAAACACCTAAGGACAGAGGAATTGCAAGTGTCCGAGGAAAATCCCTTTATCTTTTGTGAAATCTGTTAAAATACCTTTCTACTAGTATCCCTCTCTTACTCTCACTCGTTCCAAGTAGGAAAAGACTTGGGTATGTGCTTGTACCCTGGGCTGTTCTGAGACCACTGCAGCAGAATTCCCTATTTCTGTGGCAACTTGCAGCTATGCTGCATTCTAATGGATCTCTGTATTGCTACAGCTGAGGTTCCCAGTGGGTGGGAACACGCCAGACAGGGGACCTTTCCTGACAGGCAGGAATGAATGCTCTGCAACAGTCCGTGGACTTTAGCTCTTCAGAAAGGAAAGACCATTGATCTGCCTAATGCCCTTCTGGCTGAGAGTTATTCTGAAAGTTGCAGAAGGTATGGCAATCAGAAGTGGATAATGGTCTGCTGTTAACAAACAGACCTATAGGAATTGCGTGTTTAACTCAGAATAACATACAGCTCTTCGTCATTGTGTGCTTCTCTCAAAAAGCATTGATATTTTCCAAGTGTCCCATTGCCTGAAACAAATGCCTCTGAAGCCAAACAGAAAAACAAGCAGAAAGAAGACTCATGCTGGTCTTGGTGTTGAAGAAACTATCTAAACAGCCTTACTTTCTATGTTCAGTTAGAAACAAAAAACTGGTTTTCTGCAACTTGTTTCTTTCTCAGTACCTAATCCATTGGTAAAAAGAGCTGAAAACAGTCAAAAGGATCACTTTGCCAGTCTCCTCAGGAGATAATGAATGCTCAAGTACTTCACTCTCCATGATGGAAGCTATGATAGAAGAAAGAGTTGTTCCATGGTGTTTCTGTGCCTTGGCTGCTTTCTCTTTCCCTCTGCTCTGCTCCATCCTCCTCTGTGTTCGCTGCAGTCTCACCAGCAGCTTAAGCAGTGGAGAGCTTGGCAGGCTGCAGGAAAAGAGCTGAGCTCCCCCACCAGCACCACCTTCCACGGTCACAAGTTCACCAGCATTGCTAGAGTTTCAGACTGAGAACCAAATGTCTGTGGGACCTTAAAACAATTTTCCTGTCTGACTCTGGCGGCTGCTCCCACTCATTGATTTATGCTTGTGATGCTTGGAGCTGTGGCATAAATCTGGTTATGTAATAGAAACTTGATAACAGAGAAAGTCAATACAGGAGGGCAACAGAGCTGAAATTACACACTGGCATTACTTTTATTAACCCTTTCTTAGTTCACCTTAACTGCCTCTCACAGACAACTTGTCTGAATTGAAGAAAAAGGCTTTCTTGGTACTTACAGCAATGCCAGATTGACAATTCTTCCCTCTGTCTTGCTGGACCAAAGCAGAAGAATTTTCTAGAAACATCATCCTTTTGCAACAAAAAGCTTTTTATATATTTTCTTCAGTTAATTATATAATGAAAAATGACCATTTCTTTCACATCAGGCAGAATTTCTCTATAAACAAATTGTTTAAACAAACCTAGATATTTCATACTTCAGAGTGTTCCCAGCTTGGGCAGATTTTCTGTGGAAAGCTCCTTTACCAGATTGTTTGTTTGTTTGATTGATTTTTGTGGCACTTGATTAATTCCTTAGCCACAATTTCACAGCTGAGCTGCAGGATCTGTGAAAGCAGGAGGCTTGGCAGGTCCACAGAAGAACTTCTGACTGCTACAGTCTGCATCATTCCTCATTTTAAGTGATAAAGAAACATTAAGCTTGCAGTCTTCATTCATACATGAGACTTCCCCTTTATGTTCTCATAATCTGATTCCTGCTGTTATTAGAAACCCCGTTGTTATTAGAAACTCATTTATCACAGATCTTTTTATTCATAGCTTCATTATTTGAAGTCCTGATGGTGATACAATTTCAGTTTTTCTTTTTCTTTGACTGAAGCTAGGGGATTTGCATATTTGATATGTGGGATTTAAGAAGAAACATGGAGATGAATATGAATAAAATCATTATCTGTTCTTCAAGGTGAGCTTTGCTTCTCATGAATATAAGAAAAAAGTATTTGATTTTAAATGCATATGTTCTTTATAAAATTCTGGTAATAACATGTTCCTTCTGTTACTCAACATAAGATGACTTGAATCATCAATAACTGAAATATATGTGAAAAACATTAACAGAGTTGATATAAAACAATATTTCATTAGTGTCCCAAGAGCAGCATTAAGAAATATGAAGCTAAGACTGTTACGAAAACTTGTCTGGAAATGATTACTTGAAGACTGGAAGAAGGCTAAAAATCCCACTTTGTCCAGGTGCTCCTGAAGTTGCTTAGCAACTGCCTCCTTAATCATGTTCTCCAAAAAGGGAGGTTTGACAGAGGATAGTAATTAGATGGTTTCTTGAGGAGGGTCAAGACCTCAGCATACTGTAGGCAGGATGTCATTTTGCCCTTCAAATAGAGGTGTTAATGAAATGTCCATCCACTGGGAAAGTGCTTCCTCACTGACTTTCATCAGCCCTGTGGTTTCCTCACTGGGGCTCTTCATTTGCTCCTGGGACAAGGCACAGCCAAAATCAGCCATGGATGTGCTCACGACCTCTTGTTCTGACATCCCTGGCTGATAGCTGACAGCTTCAGATATGAATGATTTTGCCCATCAAAAATATGAAGACAAATTCACTAATTTCCTGTGGCACAGACAAGGAACTGGTAGGGAACTCAAGTCTCCTGATCAAATTTGCCAAACATTTTTTAACTGCATGCATCACAAATGCAAATAACTATTCAGACAGAAATTTGGAGTAAAAGAATTATAGTGAAGTACATCAGGAAATGTGATTATTTGGGGGTGGAGGGTGTTAAGTCTTTGAGAAAGAGTTTCCTATCATCATAAGAAATTCCAAACTGTAATTTTACTCATGAAAATACAAATACAATCTTGGTTCCCATGGACATAAAAAAATGAAGTCCTCTTCAGTAGCTGGAGAAGACTGAGGGAAAGGTCACACTGAGCTCCTTGGCTGTATCTGTCTCCCTTGGCACTGAACCATCATTGTCATTCAGCAACTGTTCAAAATATTCCTTGTTCAGTCTTTTACTAACAATATACAGTCTCTTCTTTTTGTGTACCTATGGAGTCTCAAGACCAGCTGAGCTCTGGCATTTCTGGTACCTTCCTACATGTGCAGGTAACATTTACTGAGTTCCTCCTATGCACTGTGTCCTTCCTTCTGCCTCTTGCTTTTTTGCACTCCTTCTCACTGGATATGGACAGACCTCCTTATCAGGTCCAGGAAGGGACACCAGGACACCAAGTTAGTCTGTCTAGGCTAATTTTATAAATGCACAATGTATCTGCTCATTAATGAGTCTCTTAAAAATTATATTTGCTGTTAGCTGTGAGTCCTATTCTGTATTCTTTTATCTTTTCTTTTTTTTTTTTTTTGCATCTTGTTTAAAAACCTGACTTACTTTGTAATAGAGAGCTTTTTTTCTTTGTTCCACTTCTGCTTAAGACAGCATAAGACTTTTAAAAATTTTATTTATTTATTTATTCATTACAAAGTAACACTTCTTTCTGAGTAATTTGTAATATATTAGAGGTTTTCCTTCCTTGAGTTTAAATGCACTACAGACAACTCTTTTTACGTCTGCTGGAATGGCTTTCATAATGTTGCAGAATATTATTGATTTATTTCCAGACTTTAACAAAGGCACTTTCCAGTTTATTTGAGGCCTTAAACTTCCTTATCTTTCTCATGCTTCAAATATATTTGTTCTTCATCCCTCTCTCCATTTTCAGTTTTTCATTTCAATTAAACACCTCTTTGTAAAATACTTGTGTGATCTAGATGAGAAATATATATTTTACCTTGTGCAGCATTATAGTAGAAACTAGAATATTTGTAACACTGTGCAAAGGAATGCCCAAATCTGACAAAACTGAACTAAAATGTGGTTTTCAAAGTCATATCTGCTTGCAATTTTTAAACTTAGTACGTGTGTTTTTGCTGGCTGATCATACATAGAAAATAATAAAAATAACCAATAGGTATAAAGCCATCATTGTTTATTGCAAAACACCCCTCATGTTTAAATGCTTTCTCACTTTTCCAGGTCAATGACTGATCTCATTTCCAATGCCTGTAAAACAGAAAGATCCAAAATAGACCTGCAAGATGCTCTTCATTATCATTATTTTTAGTGTTACTACTCGTTTCAGATTGTAAAGCCCCTTGAAGAAGATAAGCATTCTGCTTTTTTTAAGGAGAAATGTTGTTTTGTAGCAAAGTCAGAATCGACAGATAGAGCTCCAAGGAGCCTGTCTTGCAATGCAGTCAAAAACATTGAAAGTTGTTTTGGAAGGGTGCTTCCACAACCTTAATCAGAGCCACAATTCTCTAAACTTGTGAAGGGAATGTTTCAATGAAAGGTGAATGTTTCAATGCTTTGTGTGATTTAGGATATAATTGTTTATATTAAATTGAAAAAGTCCTCTGTGTGCATTGGTGTATCACTGCACAATACTAACTTATTTGATGTGTACAATTAAAGGTAATCAAAATGCCTGTTCAATTCATCAAGAGAGGAAATAATATGCACTCTAATCAGAGTTCTCTATAGAAAATGTTTAATTTTTATGCTGTTATTCAGGATATTTTGAATGGAGGTTGATTTAGTAGTTTTGTAGAGTAAGACTTTTTGTTATTAAAATAAAAATTATTCTATATTCTTTTCCCTTTTTTTCTTTTTGTTGTATTTCCTGCTACCTGAAAGTGCTTTATTGGTTTATTTGGAACATTTGAAAAAAATAAGCTCATTTTTTACTAGGAAAGTACTAAGCTTATGACAGAATTTTGTAAATTTAAAACTGAGGAAGGCACAGAACAGTAGAGCAAACACTCAGAATGTTTTATCCACTCACTAATAATTAAGAAAGTATTCAAAGAAATCAAATAAACAGCTATCTCAATTAATTATTTTATGTCCTTTCAAGTACTGAAAATCTTTTAAGTTCATTGCAAGGATTGGAGTTGTAGGTAATGGCTGAGAGTTCCTTCTGGGTGTAAGAATTTGTGGGCAGTTAAGAGAAAAATAAGTAGGGAAAAGACACTGTACATTTATCATCTACCCAACCATCATAAAAAATACAGACAGATATTTTCTTATGCGTCTTTCCTTCTCTCAATGCCCCCCTTAAAATGGGCAATAATATAATTTTTCCTAGGACTTAATGGCATTTCCAGTGCCTGCTGGAGACAGGAGTTTCCTATGAATGACCACAGCCTTTTACAGCTCTCAGGCTGTTTGCAGGCTGCATTGTGGGGGGGTTCTGTCTATTCTTCAGGGAGAGTGGTTACATGGGTCTGACATTTTTGCATTTAAGGTTTGTGCGTTAAATCATGTACCATTGCACCAGTAACACAACCATGGCCATGAATGCTCACATGGATAAGGACCATTCCTGCAGTCAGTCAGTCAGTCAGTCAGTCAGTCAGTCAGTCAGTCAGTCAGTCATTCCTGCCAGTGAAGGTATGACACTCAAAAATGCCAGGGTGGGCTTTCCATTTCAAACTTCAACATTTCCAAGGTGCTTAAAATGGATGACCTCATCCATTGCAGTTCTCATCCCACAGAACTTGGGTTTTCTGCAAGGCTGTGAGAGGAAGATTAGGTGAGGATTTGGGCTCACCTAAAGAGATGTCTTTTTCTCTATTTCTTTTTGACTGAAGGCCTGAGAATCTCTAAAATAGGTGCCCTGGTCTGCCTTGTTGACATTCCTAATTCATTAGAGTATTTAACTTAACTCTCTACCAATAAAAATACAGATTTGAACCTACTAGTGTTAGATACTTTTTCTTGGACTTGGATTATTCTTAAAGAATTTAGGAACTAGCACTTAGTACACTACAACCATGTTGGTTTTCTTTATTATGATCATCAGTAGGCAGAGCTTCAACTGCAGCTTCATTTTAATAATCTAATCAAGACATACACAAAACTCTGCAGGCTAAAAACGTAAAATCTACCTTTTATTATCCTTGCTTTTCAAAGTATGATGCACATGTAATCAGTTTTGTTAATGATTGCAAGGGATTTTGTTAGGTAACATATTTACTAGTAATAATTAATCATAGATCATATTTTTGTTATAAATATGATAATAATTTCCAACATAGAATCAATTCTCATGAAATAATGGGAATATTGTAATTATGCACTTACATTGGTATGCATTTTATAATGAGTATCTATGAAACTTATATTTTCCATTCCACTATTATTTTGCCTCACTTATGGAGGAGCAGTATATTCCAATTACCTGGTAATTATCATTCTTACACAGAAAATTGTATATTGCAACATATATTCTTTATATTTTATTCAAAATTAAGACTATCTAAAATTGTTCCTTTCATTTGTTTGAGTTACTTTTGTGGTCCAAGTTGCTTTGTGGTATCCTAGAGTACAAATTACTAGTGAATCAGTTGTTCTTTATTAAATGGCTGATTTCTAAGATAAGAAGTTTATTGTATAGAGAGAATATGTATATGATCAGACAGCACTAACTGGATGACCATCGAACGCATAATGCCATCTGCCCTCTTGTGACTTTTCATACATCCACAGGCTTTTTCAAAGGAATGTTCAACAGAGTGATTAACTTGATATATGCCTGCAATCCAGTGAAGTTAATGAAATCAAATATGGATGGAAATCTACTGCATGCAAGCACACAAAACTTAATGCAGTGGTTAAGGCAGTTACTGCTGACTTACTGGAAGAAGTACAATGGATCTAAAGTGTAAAAGCAGCTAAATAAAGAAAGTCAAAAGAGAGAAATAACAGAAGACAGGCCAATGTTGGAGACATAATGAAAAGGAAATAAAACCCAATACACATTGTGTTCACCTCTTTAAACTTCCTCAGCTCT
The DNA here is from genome assembly GCA_013397155.1 of Irena cyanogastra. Classification (NCBI taxonomy): domain Eukaryota; kingdom Metazoa; phylum Chordata; class Aves; order Passeriformes; family Irenidae; genus Irena; species Irena cyanogastra. Next base: position 506,676 of record VWZV01008637.1, read on the forward strand.
TAATAGAAGAACTATGTGCTACACACCATCTGCCAGCTGTGAACAGAAAGAAAATCACACATACAGGTACTGTAAAATACAATCTAATTAGTGTACTAAAGCTTAATATATTTGAGAATTTTTTTTGGTAAATATAAAAACAATTATAATGGGACAAATCTATTCCCATGACAATATAATGAAGAGGCTTATGCTTCTGTAATGAAATGTTTCATTATTCTGCATCATGCCTTGCTGAATATATAATATAGTCTCATGTACAGCAATTAAAATGGTAATATACAGGAGCAGACACACAGAATCTGAATCACTACAGAGCAGCTAGCAGACTACTGAGATTTACAAACTTTTTCATGGAACTGTCACTGTGAGATGTGGCTCGCTCAACATTTGTGGCTTTAGATAGCTCACTTCAACAACAAGCAGTAAAACCTTTGCAATATATCCAATAGTAATTGTTTCTTCAAATTAAGGAGAAAAGCTGTGTAGCAAATCCCTTTAATGTATAAGCAAACACATTATTTTTCCAGCACTTAGGCCATCCACTCCACAGGCTTGCGGACAGAGCTACAAATCCACATTGAGGGAGTGATGCAGTGATGCAGAACAGCTATGGAAAGCAGTAAATTTTCTTGCATTACTTGCGAGCATCAGTTTCTTACTCCTGGCCATTCAGGAATTATGAGAGACCCTGTGGGAGCCAGCCAACAGAGGCCTCAAGGAGGAGATCTCTGTCTGAGCAGGTTTTAGTGTCCATGATAAGCATCACCATTCTCTTGTTGTTTTAGGAGATCAGCCTGAGATCACAAAGGCTCCCCTTTTGTGTGTGAGTCCAGTGCAGTTGTTTTTACACTTTTGAGAAGGTAGCTTTCCCCTGAACGTTTATGTAATATTTAAGTTCAGTTCTTTAAGAATGGCAAACCTCCATAATTACTGTAGAGAAGTTACTCTTAGCCCTTTGATTTAGATGCCATGTACCCTTGCTGTCAATTATAGATATGACTATCACATAGCTAGGAACTGTAGCAGAGGGCCCCTTGGCCAGATTGTCTTAGACATCTCTTCCAGCCTAAATGATGCTATGAATAAGCAAGGAGGACCACAGGCCTGGAGCCCAGTGGTTAGATACTTGTCCAGTACAAGGTGTGCTCTGGTTTCACTTGAGTCACATGAGTGTTCCTGTTTTCTTTGCAAGGAAAATATATGAATACTCCAAGGACTCATAACCAAAAATATACCCCAGAGTACCATACTGTGAAACCCACATTAGGGACATGCTGTAAAACCAGTAACAAGCAGTTCTAGATGAAAGCCTCTCCAGTGGAGAATTGCTGGATCCCAAGACAAGACCAACAAACCAGTTTCCTGGAGCTGATTTTTAATAACCACTTCAGGAACAGACCAAATTGCCTTGGAACTTAGTTGTAAAATTTAGACAATTTTGGCAGCCCTGTCGGGGTGAGGGAGCTATGTTTCAGGTATTGCTGTACCTGACTTAGGTCTCTGGAGCCAACGGGCTGGATGATCTCCTGCAGGCTGTGCTCTCTTGGTGTCAAGGGCTAGAGCAGTGTATCAGCTGACATCACAGTGCCACTGCTTCTGTTGGAGCATCTGCTTTGGTGTTTTGTCTGCACGAGGCACCACAGTAACACAGCAGCAGAAAACACACTGTATTTTAACCAACAGCTGCTCGTGCAAGGGGAAGATTATCAGGCCTATTTGCACAATGCACTGTATGAGCAGCCTTCTGATTACCCCAAAAGCAACAAAGAGCACTCTGGATTATAAGCTGTACTACATATTTTATGGCCCTAGTGACCAATATGAGACTAAAGCCACTGAAAGAATAAATGAAACACATTCATACCCATAATTAAAATAAAACATTACCTTTTTTTTTATAGGCCCAGTGCTTGTAAGCTCCACTCTAATTCTCCTGACAGCCACCTCTGGGATACACCATGTGGTCACATCTCCTTGTTGGTGCATAACGTGCTTTACTGTGGTTTTCTTTTCTTTTACTTTCCTTTTTTAAGTAACCCAAACACATACATTTGAAAGTCAGTACGTTCTTGATGTACTGTTAAAGGGAATATCTGGGACAGTATTTGAGAATGATAGAAACATTTTAGCTACTCATGTCCACTGTACTTGTCAGCTACCCCAGAACAAACCAGATTTTCCATAAATTATGTTGCCTTACTACTAACCACGGCAAATAATTTTCTGGGAAAATTTAAATTTTTTTTCCAAATTGGAATAGAGTTTTAAAAGGTTTTACATATTCCTTATTATTAAACTCTGTGGAAACTTCTTTAAAACTGCTTGCAAATACAAGCTATCAATGATTTGATTAATTTGCTGAGAAAAGCTTTTAGTGTGCTACTTGACATTAAAAACATTCCCTGGAGAACTCTTGGGGATAGAGGCAGAAAGAGAAAAAAAGTGTAATAAAAGTATATAGAGAGGGGTCATTTTCCCATTCCCAAACTGGGTAATGCTGAATAAACAGCTAGAAGTGTCTTACAGCATTGGCAGCCATGGGCTGACAGGACAAGGACAGTGAGATGAAAATAGGAATAAGAAACATAGGGGATTGGAATGTCTTAGATGAGAAATGTCTGGGAAGGACTAATCTGAGATCACACAATGCTGGTGGGAAGAGACAGGTATTGAAAGAGAAGTAGTAATACTTGGAAAAGACAAGTCTGGAACTCCATGAACACTTTCCACCTGTGAAGTGCATGCTGGGAATTCTCTCCTACTGCCAGATCTATTCCCACATCCACTGTCTTTACACTCCGAACATAAGACTGTGTAGATGCACAGTCCTGTGGGTTTGCTAAGAGGCCAGTTCTGTTTCAGTCATCTTTTGTAAGCTTTATTTAAACAGGTTTTTTTTTTTTTTTTTCTTTTTTTTTTTTTCTCTAGAAGTTAGCAACCTGGTT
>VWZV01008637.1:509634-739196 GCA_013397155.1 Irena cyanogastra
AAAACAAAAAACTCCCAAAACTTATTAAATTACTAAAAATTCAGGGAAATTGTCAGAATGTAGACTTCTTCAGAAGACTTTTGAAATGTGTTATTCTTGAGAACACTATTGAAAAAATGTCCACTTTACATTCTAAAATGTAAATTCTAAATTCTATAAATTAAAAAATTGTATTAGACATTAATATTCATTTTCAGAAAAAAACCAAATGCCTGTTGTTTTACTGTTTTTCTGTGTCCTGTTGTGTTTGTGGAATTTGCTAGAGATCAAGAAATCAAAGTTGGTTTACTTTTCTCAAGATTTGACAACACACAAGCCTTTTGGAAATAGAAGTACAAATGTACATTGTATTAAAATACAGCAAGTCCCTGTATGAACAGGTTAAATTAGCTTGGTGTGTTGAAAGTGGGTTAAGTTTATTGGAGTGTGAAAGTTAAAGAAAATGAAACCAGAATAGGCAGGACTCTGAATCTTTCTAAAAATAAACAGGACTGTAATATACAGCTTGTTTTAGCTTGTGGTGAAGGATAGTGGTTAGGGAGAGTGATCACAAGGCTTTTGTGGAAATGAGGTACACCAGAGTATGTTAGAAAGAAGAGATCCAGAGCATAACAAACCCATTGCTCAGTTTCTCCCATTCCCCTCTAAATGCAACCAGTGCATGAAGTCTCATCTCACTGTCACTGTGGCCTGAATACTTTCCAAACTTTGATATGTTCCAAATTATTATAAATTCAGCTTCCCATAGAAAAGTCAGAGCAATGTAACATGCTTTTGGTGTGAGACTAAAAGCAGACATGGCTACATCCCAGCTGGTGGAAATGTGGTAATGAATTTCAAATAAATTTCAAACATTTGTTAAACTCCTCCCGAACAGTTTTACTTTCCACTAGTAAAATATAGATGCCATAACTGAACATTCACACTGAAGATTTTAATTACACTGAGACTGAAAATAGAGTATAATATAGAAATAGTCTGTCTTCTGTTCCACTAGCCTGCTGCCCTTAAACATTTCAGAGTAAACTTTCTGTTTCTTTCTCAATTTCTCAATTTATGATTAAAATCTACACCTTCATAGTTATTGAAACTAGGCTGATTTGTATCTGATGATCTGTCTCAGAGCTTAAAGTCTTAACAAGTGTATTATAAAAACTCCTTAGTTTCTATTTTATAAATCTCTAAGTAGATTTTTTTGAAAACCAGATTTCACCAAATCTGTATTCATATATTTATCCACTGCATTTGTCTGTCTTACTGGCTCATGTTAATCAAAAAAAATAAAAATGAGGTGAAGCTCAAGCAACAGGAATATTTGAGCAGAAAAGGGCCTGCTATGCCAGCTCAATATTTAAGAGTGAGCCAGGAACTCAAGTCTTTTCACTTCAATAGAATTCAGCTGGTTCCTCCCAAAGGCGATTTTGCCTGTGCGTACTCAGAGCAAGTAGCAATCATAGTAGTTTGTAATTATACTGAGTTTAATTACATATAAAGTATGGGAGCTGAAACATTTGATTTTGACTTGTAGAAATAGAATCAGCATGTCCTATTTTCAGTTACCCACTTGTGTTTTTTGCTTCTTTCCTCAGTGTCCTGAAATGAAGGACACTCCATCCAACATCTATCAGCAGGGGAGGAAGGGAAAATGTAGTAATGCATATTATACTTTTGGAAAGTCAGTAAATTGCACTAGCTGCCAATGAGTGCAGTAAAGATTCTGCTTTTCATTGCTTCCATCTGCTGGTTTCCTTTTGTGTTGAACGGGTAAGACAAGCAGAATCTCATCATGTGGAACTGGCAAAATATTATCTAACAAGAAAGCAGGACTTTCCTATTTTGTATCATAACTAGCTGTATTTTGTTCATAAATAGCAAAACACAAAGATATTTAAACAATATTGTAAGCTGCTAGTATGTAAGTTTACTAAAATTTAGTGTGGTATTTTTCAGTTTCCTCAAATTTTTTAACTAAGGAATCTTACAAAGGAACAAAATGAATTGGCTTGGTTTTCTGAAGCATGCTTAAAAGGTTATGTGCTCCTTGAGTATAGCCAGCATCTTAAAAAAGAAAAAAACCAAAAAACTTTAATTTAAGACATTAATTAGTTGTTTAGCTTTAGGCATCCGAGTCTTAGAAACTGCAGCTTTTTGTACCAGTTGTAAAAAGTATTTTAGTGAATTTTCAAACATGTCAGCATTTCAATGAAATACCACTGTTTATTAAACTAATTTGTTAACTGTTGACTGTCCAGAACTACGTGCATAATTTCCTTTTGAATTGCAATGTATATGATTAACCAATTTCAAATGTTATTTTTAAAAATTTTGTGAACTTACTCTTTAGTGCTAAAAAAATCCTCTCTTTTGACAGTGTGCAATATCCTCATTATGCAGACATTTGAGTGATAGAGTTATTCTCTTTGGATGAAGCTTATAAAACTTGAATGTCTGAATATCAATTGGATGTGCTGCCTATCTGTACACAGACAAGATTTGTTTATAAATGGGCACTCTAGGATACCTTCCCTCCCCTCCATTTCTGTTTTAATTTCATAAAGAATAAAAGGAGACTCTAAATCATCCACATTTCTTGAAAAAATGGTCTTCAACAGATAGGATGCAATTTATTTGACCTAACTGTAAATGTCGATAATGCAGATGCCTATATCTGAAGTAGCTGCCTTACATCCCCTCACATGTAATTCAGGGAAAACATTTTAGGAGAAGAATTCAACTTACCTATCTTAGATGCTTGGTTTAATGCAAAAGGAATTATTCTGAATAATTCTGGCTCCTCTTTATTATCTCTAGTGAGCTTATAGGCAAATAGCTCTGGTATAAATGTGTTTTTCACGCATCTGAGTTTGGGTAGGGGCATCCTGTCAGGAAGCAAGGTGATACTTGTTAATCTCTCTGTTGTCACCAACAGCGATGACAAATGGAAAAACAATCATGTGTGCCCTTTAAAGTGTTTGTGTTTTGAGAAGCTAGAATGGGTCATAGTTACATAGAAAGAAAGATGATAGGAGTTTTTCAACAAGTTTTGCTTATACAGTTTCGTTAAATCATGCTGCTCTCCCGGCCTGAAAACTCGAATGCAATTTGCCAACCACAAGAGAGCAAGAGCAGTGTTTCAACCTATTAAATTGTGTAATCAGTTAACTAATCCAAAGAACTTTTAGGACTTAAAATTAGGATAGAGAGTGGTTTGGTTTTTTTTTAAATTGAATTTATTAATCATAAATTTAATTGCAAAAAATAAAAATTTACATTCATTACTATACTGCTACAACAAACAAGAAGACAAAATGAAAAAGAGTAGCTCTAGAATGAATTTTGGGAAGACGTTACCAAGCCCATCCATACCTCAGAGAAAATTCTTTTCACTCTTTCCACAGATATTTCTATTTAATGTAATTATATCCATGATCTTGACCTGTTTTTCATCTCAGCCTCATCTGAGTCACTTGTGTTGCTAGATGGGTCCAAACTAAATAGCCAGATGATAAATCTCAGCGTACAGCTGTAGCAAAAGTCTTTATGCAGGTCTGGTTATCTTTGAGTTACCTTGTATTTCAAGAACCATATCTTGCCTCATTATATGGGGGAAAACCCCAGCATTCTCAGGAGTTCACAAGAACTTGTCTCTAAACAGGCTGTGATGGGGAGAGACTAACCCTGACAGTGTGAATAACAGGCACCAATCACTATGCTGTGGCAAAGCTCTTCCTAGCTCCTCAGAACCCCAGAGGGACATTACCACAACTCAAGAAGCCTGATATGAATATTTAATCTATCGAAAATTGGGTGATTATGCAGATACTGTGCATCTGGGAGAGTTGTTCCCCCAGGGGCTTATAAAAATAAATACTACATCTAAAATGTAACAGCCAAAATGCAGGTGGTGAATTCTCTCTCTGTCACTTACTAGCAGCTCTTCTTGGCTTGTCCTGATGTGCCACTGAAACAAATGGTCCTTCTCTGAAAAACAATTGCCGAGGTAGATGCACCATCCACAAGGGATCAAGGGGCTCATCACTGGAATATGAGGTGTTCCTCCAAGCCATCTACAGCGTCTGGGTGATGGGTTTGATGATACAGGGAATAGTTTATAGGTTTTCTTTTTAGTGCGTGGTGTATTAGAGTCTCACATTTTAATGAATTCCATAAATAAAAGATGATGAAATGCCAGTGTTTTGTGAACTACATGCAGCTAGTTTCATCTTGAAATCCGGCTACATAAACAATGTTGTAACCAACATTTTTTACCCTGTCTTCTGTGTTGATGTTCTTGGAATTACTAGTTAAACAGCAATAGATCACTTTCATTACCAAAAATAAAATATTGAGCTAGCATCATTCTGTTTTCTGTACTTTCACCTCAGCTTCATCAGTCACACTGAGAGCAATTGATCTGTTCTGGGTAATGGAGACCTGTCTTTGTGTGGGAAGCAATTTGTTGCTCTAGCTGAGGCCTTTGGCACACTTCACTCTAGTGCTCTAAAAGGTTGTGTAAAGTGGGGGCATTAGGCTCCATGCCAGTCACCTCGCTGTCTTCTCCATAGCTTTTGGTACCAGATTTCAGAAAGGTTTAGTGGAGAAGAGAGGAACTGAGACCTAGACAAACCTGCAACAGGAGGATTTTAACAGTGGCTTTTAAAAGAGTGCAAATCATCCAAGAAGCTATCTTTTTTTCCCCCTTTTTGGATGAAAATAATGAAACATTCATCAGGGATTCTGGTTCTGTCAGGAACAAACAGCAGCTTGATGAGCTTCTACAACTGCTGTTCGAGCACATACCCTGAGGAAAAACAGAGAATTAATAGCTTATTTGCTTTGCTTGGTGAGAGAGAAGCTAGGGCTTGTAGGAGAATAATTCAGCCAGAGAAATTGCTAATAAATACATAATTTCTTGCTTATTTTCAGAGAAAAAATTATTTTGACTTCAGATAGACTGATCTTTGTGAGGCATAAAAACATGCAGCGCAAAGAGGCTGCTCCTGATGGTAGAGGCTCTTAATCCCTTATTAAAAAGTAGTGCTGTGCTGCAGAAACATTCAGGATATTGCCATGGAGAGAGGAGAAAGCTCGAACAGTTTTTTCTCCCCATCAGGTGTCTGGGCTGGAGCAGAGTGTCGCACTGCTGATCAAAAGCAGAGTGTTTGTTCTTTAACCTCTCTGCACTCAACTGCAGTAAAGAAGCAAAGGTCACAGAGCAGAGGGGTTACTCTATCTGCCACCCCAGCCCAGCAGCTAAGCCTCTAGCAAACACATTAGTGTTTAATTTGTCATCCCCGGTGGTGCGGCAGCAGCGCTCCCGGCCGAGCGGGGAGATGTGCGGCAGGGAAACCATTAGCGCCAGGGCTGGGTCCACGTTCCTTGGGTTTGTTACCTTGCCTTGAACGCTGGATTTTAGCACACAGCTTTGAGGGGCAGTCGGGAAGGGACAGGAAGGCAGCGGCCACACCAATGAGTGGCAACTGCCGGTTCTCTAAACATCTCCCCCTCTTCTCTACCCTTGTCTCCATCCGCCCCCGATCTGCAAACAAAGAGTGTTTTGATTGCTTGGATGACAGCACAGGAATTTGCCTTTTCAAAAGCACTCGCTATATATACACAACCTAAGTACTGTAACCAGAAGAACCTTTTAAAACCATCACGGGTAAATGGAAGCTGCAGCAGTCACCAGTTGCATTTGGAACGAGAGTTTCTAAGGAACACATAAACCACAAAGACAAGTCTGCCCATTAGTCCAGTGGCATGATGGGCAAGAGTCAGTAAAAAATTATTTAATAGGTTGCCAAAATAGTTCCTATTGCCTTTGGTTATGTTTGAATCCCTCCAGTGTCTCTGTTTGCAAAGTCCTATGTTTACAAAGCTGTCTGAAATATACCATTTAAATTCATTGCATCATGCACAAAAATCAATTTTCTTGTTCAGCAGCCAAAGGGCAGGAGAACTAATTTTTGTACATTACAGCATCATTTCAAACTGATCCATTTATGACAGGTTTTCAAACGTGCATTATGCCAAATTAGATGAAAGGCACCACAGGGTGATTTCATACATTAAAGGTATCTGGAACAGCAGTCATCTCTCCTAAAAGGAGAAAAGATTTCTGGGAAGTCTGAGAAGCATGCAGACACGTGAGGAAACCTCCATGCTGCAGAACTGCTTAGTTTAAAGTCAGTCCTCCAAATTAAACCATATTTTACAAAAGTTGCTTCCCTGAAAATACATGTGCTTTTTAGTTTGCCCACCTCCCGCTCCATATTAAGAACTTATTTCTTACGTACTCTGTTTTTTCCCTTGCCCTGTCCTAATCCTGGTTCTCTCATGTCCTGCCTCTCTATTCACTTGCCAAACTTGTTTTTCAGTCTGTCAGTCATTCTGACTCTAATCTGTTCTAAACTTAACTCCTGTCTACCCAATACTCCAGGTCCACAGTACCAGAGGTGCCACTGTCCTCCCAGAGCTCTCCCCCAGTCTTCATCTGACCATATGGGCTTTTTGATCCACCTAACTGTTCCTTCCCCTGCTGTTTCCTAACTTTGTGGGCACCACTTATTCCTACTCTTCATGTGCTCTGGAGAAAGTTCCTGAACTACTATACTACTCATGCTATTCATGCTACTTACAAGTACAACTTTTATAATGTCTTCTCTTCTGGCATTCACAGTAGGTGTTCGGGTTTAATTTTTGTCCTCTCCAAACGTTTTTTTTTTTTCAAGCTCTGTACAACCTTCAGTTTTCTTTGCTTTCTTTGCTTAGCCTTTGATCTTTCTGGCATTTCAAAAAGTAAGACTCACAGGCTCATGAGGCTCACTCTTTACTACCCCTTCTCTTTACCACTTCCATTACCATTCCCAAATGTCTCAGCTCAAGACCACCTACTTTTTTCTCAGTTCAAGCTTGCTTCTTTTTTGCCTCCATCCTGTCACATTATCAATCACTTGCTTTATCTGTACATTCTTCTTCCCTTAACTATACCTTGTTGAGCTCTTTGTCATTGCTGCATCTCACCCATCTCTTTTGTTCACTGTCCTTCTCTCTCTGTCCTCACTATGAACTGGGCTCTCTCTGCCTGAGGGCACACATGATGTTCTCTGACTCCTTCCTCATTGCCATCTAACCTTGATTCTAATCTACAGGTTATATAGAATTTGCCTTTCCAAAAGTACGAAGTTCCTTATTATCTACCTGTGAAACAGACTTTTCCATCATGGTTATCTCCATTCTCTCTCCTGAGTTCACTCCCCAGCTCCACTTAACTAGTTCTTTGTGGAGTAAATACCTTTTCACTTTTTTTTCTGCTTAAGATCCCACTTACAGAATCTTCTTCCCTCAATTTCCACTACTCCTGTGGTGTTACTGGCTTACCCTTTTCTTTATACTGGTTCCTTACAGACAGTGAGTTTTTACATCATTCATGCTAGTGGTTCTCATATATTGCTGAACATACACAAACTCTTCCTGGCCTCTCAATATTTTCTCATAACTATCTCAACCCCTACCAAAATTAGAGTATTCATGACAAAATCCCAGCATCTTATTTTCATCTACCTCTCCTGCTTTTCCTGATTTTCTGGCAGCTTTTGTTGAAAAATTCTTAATTTCAGATTTTCTCCTACTTCTCTCAGTTCTTCCTCCCCATTCATACAGCTCTCATCAAAATTAATATACTTGCTATTAAGGTAAGATGTAAAATTCCTCTTCTCTCTTTTTCCTTTCTGAATCCATTTTCTATATCTTTATTAGTGTTAGACCACATGTGAAGGCAACATCACAAGTTTTGAGTGAGGTTAAGACTGTAGAGTACTGAGTAGCCATGGACACCAGGCTGTATGGATTATTGTCTGGGATTTTTGAGAGCTGTTTTGTTCCCGGTGCAAATGAGAGTTAGGGACAGTAGATAATTCTACGTGGGTCTTTCATAATAACGATTACTGCTTTGTTTAAATACTTACCTTACCTCTAAGCCTCCATTCGTTTTTCCTCTTTTGTTAGACGCTTTCTGCAGCAATGTTATCTCTCACACTCTGATCATTAAAAAAAATTACAGTAGCATTCTTAATCTGCAGGCTTGTGTCCTAACTCTAAAGCCAAGCACTAAAGCCAGGATTCTACAGGCTTCTTCTTCCCACTGATTCTCCTGAGCACTAGACAAATGGCAATTAGGTAAAATCTCTAATTTTGGCTGCATACCAGAAGAAACCTATAAACTGATTAAGAAAAGGTTCAGAAACTTTGGAGATTAAAAATTATATGGCAGCCACTAAAAAGCCCTCCATTTTGTTGCTCCATACTGTGTTACTCCAGTTTTGATTGCAAAATTGATTTTCTCTTTTCAAAATGTATTTGCAATATCATTATAAAATAGCAATACTGAGGGGAAAATTAGGGTTGGTGCAGCTTAGTGAAAAAAGAGTCTCAAGGTGTCAAGAATTTAAAAGTGTTTATTTCCCTTTATGGGACTTCTTTCAGATGGACAGATAAGCTTTGGAGTGTTATTTAATTCTTTGTGAAGGAGAAACAATCACATCTCTTTGACCATTGGAATGTAAGTTGGTGTCACCCCATTCAGATCACATTCAAAGCCCTAATTACCCTGCTGTAAGAACTTTATTGTCGTTTGATCAGTATCTCACAACACATGGTTATTGTATATACTGATTTTATCCTATGACTATTTTAATATAAAGGAAACCTGCACAAGCATCTGATTTTACTGATACTATTAGTGATACCTAGCTGTTTTATTGGTCTTAGAAGCCCAATAACATTAAATATTGTTATATAATTTGTAAGGTTCTTAGTCCATTATATGATAAGGAATGTGCTAAATTCATTAGCAAACAAAATCTGGAGGTGATATGCTATACTACACAGTCACTCAGATGCAGTAAAAGCCATTTTAGTTACTAGAAAGTCAAAACTAAGAAGACAGTAAAATCTTTGCTATGAAGCTCTGGTGGTTAATTAACAGACAAATTCTGATTTCACCCTGCTGTTTCAAAATGTAAGTGTTTTTATCCTAAATTAATTTCTTGCCCACAATAAATAATACTTTAAATTTCCTGCTAATCTTATGTAGATAGCAATCTAGCCTTTCAGTTGGCATTTGGAGGATAGGGACATCTCATATTTACAATTAGTTTGGCATTTTAAAAAATATTAATCTTTATATAGCTTGCCAGCAGGATATAGAACGAGGGTTTGGGGGACTTTTTGTAATCATTCTCGTGCAGGATTTGTGTTTCATTCTCCCCATGATTTCATTGAGCTTAACAAAAGACAGAGTTTAGGAGACTTGTTTGGTATTTAACTTGATTATTTAAATAAGAGATAAGCAATTGCCATTACAGCAGGTAGGCAATAATTTCCTGGGGTCAGGGTCTCTCCTGTCCTATGTACACCTCTAGTGTTAATGGAGCTGAACGTGCACACAGGCATTTTTAGAAGGGAATGTTAAACAGTCCCCATTTATTTTACAGTGTAAATACTTACAAGACAAAACACAGACTTCAGGAGTCAGTCTGAAGACTTTAAAGAAAGAGCTTGAAGAACAAAGAGATTTAACAACCCAGCCATTACTTTTCCCTCACAAGTTCTAACTTTAGAACTGCAAAACTGTCCTTAACCATCACAGTGCCACTTAGCTGTCACCTAACCATCGTGAGGTAGGGTCCAGGCATCAACTTTTTTCTCAGCATTTCTTCAGTGGACTAGCTGAACTCTCCTTTGAGAAACACAGCACATCTCACTACACATACAGGGAGCTTAGGTACAGATGCATGTCACCAAAAACTAACTCTTATTCTAAATTCCCTAAATGGCCACCGACCAGAAAGGTTGCTTGTTCAGCTGGATGAGTATCTGTAACAGTATTAAGTGTTAAGAGTCAAACTTTGTGTGCTCAAGGACGTTTGTGTGGTGCAGCGTGACCCCAAGAGGAGGAGTCTATCAGTCAGAGCCACAGGGTTACACAGGACCTGAGCTTACAGCAGGAGGCTGTGCCAGGGGAGGTTTAGGTTGGATATTAGAAAAGGTTCTTACCCCAGAGGGTGTTTGGGCACTGGAACAGGCTCCCCAGGGAAGTGGTCACAGCACCAGCCTGACAGAGTGCAAGAAGCATTCAGATAATGCTCTCAGACACATGGTGTGACTCTTGGGGCTGTTCTGTGCAGGGCCAAGAATTGGACTCAATGATTCTTGTGGGTCCCTTCCAAAGAGGATAATCTATGATTCTATGGCAATTTCTTCCTCTTTAATACCACTGTATGCCTCTCGTTGCCTTTCAGCTACCTTTCAACATTATAAAGGTGTGTGTTCCCCTAGTTTTCTAGTCTGAATTGATGCCTGCAGCTGCCACTGAGCTGAAAGTCGAAGTGCAGCAGGTGGTGGATACTGTTATCAAGCCAGAGCACTGCTGAATCCCAGAGTTGAAAGGCTCCCATCCCACATTATCGTCACCGCTTCAACCAAAACAATAAAGCTGACTGAAGGATTTATTGCTTGTGCCTAGGGCCTCACTTATAAAGTCCTCTCCCTGTATATCTCCCCCACTCCCAGGTTAGAAGCAACTTAGTCCTTTTCACTGTTGACAGAGAAATTTTAAGAAGCTTTTGATTAGTTCTGAAGGCAACTTCTACAGTTTTAGTACCTGTATTTTCTAGAAGAGTGTGGGATTTTTTACTTCAGGCAGAACAGGTTTACAAGCTGCAGTAGCTGAATACCTTAAAGATGCTTTGCAGACAGTTCTTCAAAGATCTATGACTTCAGCAGAAGGAGCTTTCCTGAGGCAGCCAACTTTACAATTGCTTTACAAAGAAAGACTATTGCCATCTTGACATTTATCAGTAGTAAAAAGTATGTCTCAGGGAGGAAAATATTGTGACAGAGTTCAATCTGCTCAGCATTCAAATGACAGAGATTTTACAAGTGTTTACTGCTTATCAAGAGTAAAGGTTCTGCAGACTTTATTAAGATTGCGTTGCTAAATAACCAAGTAACTCTTGGAAATTTCACCCTAATGATTCTCGAGGATGGTCCTTGTGAGAAATTACTTCTGGAGACTGGAACACATGGTCCAACACTGTTGCCTCTTCTTGCTCCTAACAATTCTCCTCAGCCACTGCGCAGAAGATGTACAAGCCCTTGTCGGGCATGGCTGAAGGTCTTCCTGTGCATGGCACTCAATTTGGATTCTTGGTTCTTTCTTCCTTTTCACAGTTCTACAGAAATCTGTGTAAATGACATGTGAACAAGTTATGCAGCTTGGAAGATGTGAAAAAGAAATGTAACAATGCTTATTAATCAACCAGGATTTATTTACTATAGTGATACGACAAGATTGTGTTAGATAGAGTGATATTGTTTATCTTTAATAATGACCTAGAAGAAGTAATAATATGCTAATAAAACTCCAGGTTTCATTGTGAAAGGTATTCTTCTGTAAATCCTGTGAGCTGAATAATTGTCTCTGTAGTAGTAAACCAGGACAGAAAGATACAGTAACCTAAGTGTCAGGGTACACAAACATGCATACCCTTGCACACACACACACACACACACACACACACACACTTCTTTCTTTCTTAGAAATCCAAAACTTAAATTCCTAAACTGAAAAGAATGTTATAATCAAAGACATATTGAAAGGAGTACAAAACACCAACAATCTACCTTGAAAAAACTGGTATTCAAAAGACACAATATATCAAGATATAAAAACTTTGCAGAGGCTATGCTTCACCTTCAGAGAATGCATATTGTCAGCTATAAAATGTCATATATCTCAAACCAACACATAAAGTTTCTTACCATGAATACAGAGGTGTTTATCCTTTGTTATAGGACAGCTTGTTAAGATGCATGAAGTTGTCACTCTAGCTAGAAGAGATATGCTTCATTTTGCACATAGAATATATATAAAGAGAACAGTGAGACTACTTTATTTGACAGTTCAAGTTGATCTAGAAATAGTGAAAAACCCTGTCTGTATCTTGGGATTGCTCGTCTCAATCTCTGGACAGATTTTTGTGTGAAAATTGATATAAAGCTTTTCCACAGATTCTTTTTTACATATTCTAAGCTTTCCTCACAATATGTGAGCATTGCATTTAAAATTATGAAGTTTTCTAAGCAAAGGATTTCAATGAATAGGGTGAAAAACATATGAGTGCATTTTGCCTGGTATCTATAGCTCATTATCTGAAAGATCTTATGTCTTTGACATAACAGACAATGAACTTCCTTCTGCTTTTAGTTACATTCATATAAATCTGGAGTAACACCTTTGGAATCTGAGATGAGTTCTGCCTCAGTCTCTTTAGGTGCTGGACCATGGCCAATCCTTTTACCCTGAATAACTGCCTCCAATGTTGGGATTGTATTCACAAGTAATCCTTAGAAGGTGCATTAGAAAACAAAGCTCTTAACTTTGGGAAATGCTGGACAACTAAAGTCCATGTTATATTAACCTAAAGTGTAGCCCATAGCTTTAAGGAAATATATGTAACTGAGTGTCCTGTGCAAGCAGCTGAGGAGGAGACGTGCCTGCACAGGCTCTGCAGCTTGCAGCCTGCCTGGAATGAGAGGCTGCTCCTGCTTCTCAAAAACAGGCAGCATCCCTCTGCTCTTCCCTTTGCATGTGTCTTGGTTTTAAACATACCTAAGTGGAATTAAGATACGTATCACAAGCATGTAGAGCTTTAGACCACCTTGTTAGCCACTGCAAGTGACTGCACACTTCATTTTTTCATTCATTCTCTCAGCAGAGAGATGATAGGCCACTCTTTTCACACATCAGTTTAGTTCTGTGATTTTGAAACCATGCTGTAAACCAGGTTAATAAAATAACCCAGATTAAAAAGAAACTGAATAAAGTACTAGAAACAGAAGTTTTAGAGTCACAATTTTACTGCCAAATTATTTCGTAATAAGCAACAGACTTCCTTAAATTTTTGCAGAATCTACCACTTTGCAAGTAGTTCTTTGAGAAATATCTATGATGTATAAGTCCACTGATATCTGCAGGTCAAAAATTGTGCTGTAGGGAACTGACTACACAGAGATCTAACAAAATGTTTGAAGCTCTTCATGTCAGGATCAGAAACATCCTTCTGGCCTTTCTTGTGCATGTGTGTAGAAGTGTATGGGCTAAGTTCCTCTCCATGATCATTTATTTTTGTGGGGAAAAAAAACCCACACATCCAGCATCATTTTCTAGTCGTGTGAATTTTGACATTTCTTTTTTTTATTAGGAATATTTCCTGTCTTTACTTGTACATCAAGCCTGAAATGTCTTTCCTTGCATTTAAGGGACAAATGCACAGGAATTGCATTTCCAAGTGCTTAACAGCTCATGTGTAATGTGTTTCTCTTTTCAACATTCCCACCACTCAGCTCACAGTCTCATTAATTTTTCAGGTGAAGTTTTGCTGATATGTGGGTAAAGCATTGAAAGCATTGAAAAATATTACACTATATAATTTCTCCACTACAAGCTGCTGTTAGGGTAATTTACTTAGTGTTAGTACTCCACACTCCAAAAAGTAAAGGAAAATCACATTTCTGGAGACAAGAGCTGGTAAATCAGTTCTGTACTAGCTCAGATAGACTTTTCCAATACAAACCTAGCAATAATATTAAAAATTAAAGGGGTCAAATTCTCTAGAGAGCTTTTTTTCACAAAGGGAACTGAAAGACTTCTGAGCTTCTGTTTTGGGAAGTAAAGGGGAAAAAAGTAAGGTAATAAAACTGAAAATGTCACATTTGAATTGATAATGATTAAAAAAAGAAATAAAGGCCTTTGTACCATCCAAATCACGCTAAAGCAAGATTTGGGGGGCTCTGAAGTTGTGTGGGTGACAGGGGCTGCCTTGCAGCACAGGACAGTGCTCCATTGGAAATCAGCTGCCAGGCCCACTGGCCACTTGGTCTCTTCTGGAAGCATTTACCTGTAATTAGAAATCATTACAGCTTGAAATAGTACTTTTTAAAGCAAAAGTAATTTTCTATGAAGCATTCAATATCTTCAATCCTTCTAGGCTTGTCAGAATCACTGGGCCAAATTCTGACATCCACATGTATGCTAATTTATACAGAATTGTGAAGAAATTGCAGAAAGAGCAGAGATTTAGCCTGAAAATGTTTTCTTAAGCCCTAAACTACCTGTTGAGACTGAATCTCTCTGGAATAAAATGACTTAATTCTATCTACTTCATTATGTTCTGGATGAGGCCCAAAGGACTGCACATTTCAAATGTAAGAGTGTACCTTTATTTTTCACCATACATGCACCTGCCATGGAAACCTGAGTTTCTTCCACTTAAGGAGGCAGCAGTTCCCAAAATATGGTCAAATAACAGTAACCTGCATCTCATAACGAGCAGAGCAGTGACTGAAGGGGACAGAAAAATGCTGCATGGAATATTCTGGGACAAAGGTTATGCTCATGGCATGAGGAAAGTGCTGAGTTTACCAACACCTTGCAGTCAAGAAACATGGTGAAGATTTGGCTTTGTCTCCCCAAAATATCTAAACCTTAAGGAAAGATTTGCTGCAAAGCTGCCTTCTCAGTGACTGAATTAAATGCCCTGTGTGCCAAAGCTTTGGTGTCTGTAGTGCTTGTGATGGAGAAAAAACCCAGACCAGCCAATTTAAAATATTGCTGAGAGATAATTTAATAAAGAAACCCTGACTGGGGCAGTCCATGAACTGCTCAACACTGGAAGACTTTTTCTTGTTTTTAATATAAAAACCAGAGCTGAATGGCAGATGTGTGTGTCCCTTAGCAGCAGTGTTAAAATCTTCCAGTGAGTTTGGGGAGGTTTGCAATTTCAATGTGGGCATGGTTTCCTTTGGGTCTTCCTAATGCTTCCCAGGTGAGGCCATTCCTGCTGCCCACCTGGAAAACCAGCAGTGGGGTCACTGTGCTCCCATGCCCGGGACTGCTGCACAGATGGGGGCTGCTGGATGCTAAAAGGGTGCATTACCTGCCCGAGTCACAGCGCAGCCCCAATCACTGCGGGCTGCTGGGTTCGTTGTCAATTAGAGTGGCAGTGATGGCAAGCAGCAGCTGTGACAGATGGCCGGGCTCCAGCCACCTTGTGGGCAACGGGATCGGAGCCAATTCAAATCTTTTTTTCCTTCTTAAAAAAAAAAAAATGGAAAAGGAAAAAGACTCTCAAACCCCAACATAGTTGTCTGTTACTTGCAACGTGTAAGGAGGAAGTATCATACCTACAAAGGCAGTATTTAAGTATTTTTATGTTCTCTATTAACCCTTACTTTTAGCTTTTTGAAGTCAAGATTTTGTTTATTTATTACTTACTTCAAACATGTTTTAGCAGGATGTTCAACCCAAAAGATAGTTTACTTTAAACCTTAGTTCTGAGGGGAACTTACAAGATGGTTTGCTCATAGCAACCAGTTTAACATCGCTGTTAGATTCTTAGTTGGAGAATTTTTTCACCCAGAACTGTACCAGCCCTGTTTCTGAACACAGCACACTAAGGTAAACCTAAGACTGAACCTATTGTCTCTGATAAAATCCAATTCTGTTTATTAGCTTCAGGTGATATTTACCCTGTGTTAAAAACTGGAATCATAGCACACTTCCTAATCTCATCTGGGCAAGAGTCAAAGTTCTCTCCAAAGGGCTTACATTGCTTTATTTCCAGGTGATTTGGGGTGTTGAGCACCTCTTCGTTCCTCTCTAGGTTCACCCACTGCCAGTGCTCTTGCATGCACCAAAGAAATGCCTCAAACTCTGTCTCAGTCACCAGTATGGAGCAATCAGCAGAAATGCAGCCAACATGGGTCACATCTGACAGCATTCTGCACCAAATTACACTTCCTGCACAATTCAGGCTGGACCTCGAAGTGCAACACTTGTAATTTGGTCAGATGTGTGCTTGAGGTTAATTCACACCATGTATGCTACAGCAGTAGCTTTCTGAGGTGAGAGGGAATACACAAACAGAAATGCTGGTGTACCATCAGAGGAAATTGCCTCCTATTTCATCAGCAGCCAATTTGAAAACACAAGGGCGGGATAGTTTAGAAATTGAGTGAAGATTGTTTGAGGTTGGAAAAAAGTTGTTGTCAGGTAATATGTATAAATCAAAGGAAACACATTTAGATTCTTTGTCAACTAAATTGCTCATTCTATGGGCACAGTTAGAGGAAAGCAAAAGAAATGAGTGGATTACTTTCATGCTAGCTTTGAACTAGGCCCTCTGTAAGTGCTAGGACAAATGGATTTTCCTCTTAAGACACAAGCAGCCAACCAGAGACTTCCATCCAAAAGACAAAGCATTTTCAGCTATCCAGAACAAAGGAAATCTCTTTTCATAGAAGAGAAAAGTTGAGGTAGGCTAAACACAAACAGAGCTAACAGGATCTGGGCACACAAAATTAGAACAATATGTTACAAATCAAAGACTACGAAACAGGCATTCACCAAATACTGAAAAAGAAAAGAGAGGAAAAACTTAAGCAGAGAAAGCCCCAGTAGCATTACTAATTACTATACATTTTGTTACTTATATTATAAAGGTGTCTTGAGGCCCCTATCTAGAGTTAAAATTTAAGCTTCAGTTACAAGCTGCTGTGTGTCTTGTCAGTTAATGCCCTGAAGGCAGTGAGAGAAAGGAAAAAAAATTAAATTTCTGGTTGTTAATAGTGTTGGCAATTGAGTGCAGTCTTAGGACAACAAAAAGGATTTTTTTCAAATTTGTTTGTTTTTATTGCTATTAATTCAAGCTTTGTGATAACTTTTTGCTAACAATAAAATAATTTCCTCAAGCTGAAATCAACAGTGGAAAAGGGGCTTAATGAGCTCTTACTGCTTAGTATTTGTGCTGCAAAGGTTTGACTGACTTACTCAATGTTCTCCTTATTCATTAAATAAATAAAATAAACCCAGGTTGTTATCCTATTATGTTATAGCTTTTATTGTTTTTGTATGGGGAAAGAAAAAGCTTTTCCTTTGCTTAACATTTGGTGCAGAGGTTGTTAGTTTGTTTTTTTTTTTTGGAGAATGACAGAACAACCTTTCTTCTCAAGTATACTTAGAATTCAGCTCAGTCTGTCAAAACCATGATTACAGCAGGTAAATTCTCAGCAATCTGAAATTAGTGATATATGCAGAGGAGATGATCCCTTATAGCTTTATTTTTGTTTTTCTGTGGACTATTCTATTCACAGTGCACACTGTGAGCAGCCACTGTACCCTTTCTCAAAAACTCCAGAAAATTCTTGTATTCCAGGTAGGCAGAAAAAGACAGACATGAGAGGGTGAGAGAGCACCTGCTGTTTGGGTTTTTCAGGCAAAGACTTGGTGCACAAAGAGAATAAAGGAAACATCTGTGGTAATACAAGTAACTTGAGCAAAACAGGAAAAGAAATGCAGTTCTTCCAGGTTCCTTGTGGGCATCCTAATCATACAATCACTTCTCATATTTTGAAGGACAAGCAGGTCAAATAGTGAGTGAACAATGCAAAACCTTTAAAGTATTTACATTTACTTGTATGGATTGTGGCTCATATCTCATCAAGAGATAGAATGATATTAAGAAAAATAACTTACTCTTAAAAATAATTGTTCTAATGTAAACTTACAGAATGGATTTGGAAGCAGTTTCCTATATCAGATAAGAAGTGGATCAGAAATCCCTTCCTTACCTAAAATAAAAACCATGCTCTTTATTTCATTGAAATACTGAAAGACAAATTATTTTGAAAAGTATTGTTAAAAATGCCAACACATTGTTTAATAATTATCATTCATTCTACTTTACAATCAAACGTTTGAAAATGTGCTTTGCAATAATTTTAGATGTACCAAGGAAGTTCTCCACTGATTAATTATATCACATCTGCAGTTTTAGGCAGAAGTTGAAATCTTTACAAAGGTAAACGTCAGATTTAAAATGAAAAGATACTTTTGACGTTAAACAGGTGAATAACTTCACACATGAGAACCATTCCATTTGGCACTATTCGTGTGTAAAATCACATATCCTTATGCTGGAGTTTAATCCTGCTAATCCTTATTTTGGGCTGGGTCACACTGCTAATTTTTAAGACTCTTCATCCATTTCAATAGATATTTCTGGTTATGATGAAAAAGAGCTTTTTGAACTTTCAAAAAAAATATTGTCAAGAAAACCTCTCAGTCCCTCTCTTTGACAATAAATAGATAGATAAATCAATAGATAATTTAGTAGTTAATTGATACAGACAATGTACAACTGAATAACCACACTGCAGCAATGAAAAAAAGAAGGCAAGCCTGCTTTTTTATAGAAGGGCACTCAGTGGCTCTTTATTAACTTGCAGCCTCTGCAATATCTTGTATACTGTTGACATTCCTTAGCTTGGGCTAACAGTAACATGATTACAGCACTCCCATCACACCCTTCACTAGCTCAGTCAACTCTATTCATGTGTCACACACCTGTGCATATTTGCAGTCCATTTAACTGTGCTGTGAGAAATATTAGCTTTCAAGGTGGACTCAGTAAAGATATTTCCCCCCTACATTTTTTGTACTTCATGAGCACTAAGGAAATTGTTAGGAAGTCATAGGCCCTTCATCTTGCACAATTCTTGTATTTGATGCTATAATGGTATTGTATCAACTTCACTTCTCCAAAAAGGTAGGGATGGAAGTACATCAACAGCAACCATCCCCTCTCTGACCCCACCAGGCAGTATTTGGATCTTCTCTCAGCTGAGCCAGATGGTCTAATGAGAGACAAAATTTCTTCCTCTCGTATCTGAGATTATCGTGTATATTAAAATATTACCACCCTGAACGGTCAAATCTCACAGGAGCATCCTTGTACCGTAGGGAGACAAAACTTTCAATGTCTATACATTTCAAAATTGTATCAAAAACCTGGGGAGCTGTTTAAGGAAATTATGAGATCATAATGACATCAATTAATAATTTATGTTAACTTTTTTACATTCAATTTGAATATCTTTATTTGGTTGTGGCAGAGGAAATGCAGTGTATTTATCTTTTAGTATTAAAGCCCTCATCTACATAGAGAACCCAGCGGCTAGAGGGGATGCCACTATCTGCAATCTATTGCAGTCTGCACTTAAATGCAAAACAGTTTTTTCCTTAATGTCTGGATGTCCTGCTGTAAAAATATGGTGGTCCTGGAAGTGTTTGTGTTTAGTCACAGATGGGAGATATTTTGACAGTTAACTGTCTGTTTTACTGAAACAATGGGCAAATTCAGCAAAATTTAATCCCAGAGTTGAATTAAGATTGAGGCTGACCTGAACTCTGTCATCTGACTGCTGCAGTTCTAGTCTCTTCCATCACTAATTATTCATTTGATTTGAATGGGTACCACAGCAATTCCAATTTAACCCTAAATTTATCTCAGATAAAGCCAAGAAAAAGTGCTCTTTGTTTTTTGGTTTTTTTTTGTTTGTTTGTTTGTTTTTTTGTTTTTGTTTTTGTTTTTGTTTTTTTTTTTTGCAAGTGTAGGTAACAATTATTCTTTAAGACAGGCTAGTTTCTACTGGCCTCTAGGCTAGAATAGTCACAATTATTCAGAACTAAAAGAAACTCAGTGAGCAGGTAAGATATCTACTTAAAGTAATCTTTTACATAAAATACCTACATGAATTGCAGATGCTGTTTAGGTATCAGTGCTGGAGGAAACAAAATTTCGACTTAAGCTTTGGGTCAACTGGTAAGCTTAAAACTACTTTGAACAGAAAAACAACGAACAATTGGTAACATCCTCTCTCAAGTGCTTGGTGAATTCTCCTTTCTCATGTTAATTCTCAAATGGCTCGAGGACACCTGCTACAGCTACTGAAGATATGCAAAAGCCCTAATTCGTGTTTCAAAGGCTTGCCTTCATCTGTTTCCTCATTTACCTTTGTGTTTAAAGCCTTTTATTACATCTTATTTCACCATTAGGGGACGCTGTGAGTGGATTTACTATTGAATGAACAAAAGTGGAGAATTAAAGGTCTAAATCCTGCATAACAAGCATGGAGAAAAGCAAGGTAGCAGCTCCTGAGTAGCGAATGGACTCCCCTTTTCTTCCATTCATAGAAAGCAATGAAATCCATAAAGACTTTTAAAACAAGGTCTTTATAATTTTAATGTGAGTGGAAAAGAAAATATGTTATAGATATTAATTCATCACAAGTTGGTATTTCACGAAATGAACAGATAAATCTTTTAGTATTGCCATTTCACTGAATAATACCATAACGTCACTGAAAACATTGCTGGATTACTGAAGTGGGGGAAGTTTTAAACAACAGCTCTGAGAAACAAAAAATAAGAAGAACTGATACAAAATTAATTGTTTGCACAAAACCCTTCCCAATAGCAGCGTACTTTCATTTTGCCTTGAGTTGGTAAAATGATTATGAAACTTGAAACAAGACAGTACAGAAATGATCTATTATTTCTTCTGAGATCACGACTGAAATGCAACCACACCTGTAAGTTTTAGGGAACAGAGGTTCTACAATTACTCAAGGGAGAATCATGTTTCGACCCTTCTATGTCTAGACACTTGTTTCTGACAGTGAAAGACTAAGAAAATGAACTCAAAAAACCAATTTGAAAATTATTAATTTTTCACTCCAAATTTTTAACATTACCATAAAGATGCTGAAAACATAAGAGCTTAAAAAAGTAACTATTCAGTTGTGCCTATTTAAATTTAAAAAGTGCTAATAAAATTTTTTTTAAGACTCTTTTACATGAAGCATCTGTGCGCTGTTCTGAGCAGAAGTGAGGTCACAGGGTATACTATTTTGAACTATCTATAGGTAAGATATTGTTACAACTCAGTCACCGGAAAGATTTTGAAATACTTGTGTTGCTACAAGATGTGTAGAAACAGAAATGGTGTAATGTAATTAAAGAATTTTCAGATTAATTTAACAACCTTTATGTATGTGAGACTAAGACATCCCTCAGATGCTTTCCTTCACAGTCACTGGTGTAACTGAAGTATATCCCTAAGAGATGCATGAATTTCTAGTCATACTGGTTGGGAATTTGGCCAATCACTTTTCACATTTTTTAAATGAAATTCAAATATATCTACAACAGAATTTTAAAGCAATTTTATTATGTTCTAAAGCATATAACATTGCTGTAATGAAAGCAGTACCTTAAACATCTTTAAAACCTGTTGAGTTTGACAGTTTAGATGACACATCTGATCTCAACAAAGAAATCCTTATACAAGTAATTGATTCCGTAATTGCAATAAGCGAACTTGGAAACCTAAGGCAGGATTTCGAATAATATAATGATTTAGGTTAGAAAGGACTTTAAAGATCATCTAATTCCAACTCCCTGACATGGACAAAGACACCTTCCACTAGACCAGCTTGCTCCACACCCCATCCTAGCTGGCCTTGAACACTCCCAGGAATGAGGCATCCACGGCTTCTCTGGGCAACCTGTGCCAGTGACTCTGCTCTCCACAGTAAATAATTTCTTCCTAATATCCAATCTAAACCTACTCTTAGTTTGAAGCCATTCCTCTTTGTCCTGCACCACAGCTTGGTGTCACCTGCAAATTTGCTGAGGGTGCACCCGATCCATTTGTCTATGTCATTAATGCAGATATTAAATAACACTGGTCCCAGTACATTTGTCACTGATGTCCATTGGGGCTCTGGGCCATTGACCACTACTCTGGATGCTTCTAGGAGGATCTCTTCCATGATCATCCCAGGAACAGAGGTGAAACTGACAGGTTAGCAGTTCTCAGGATTCTCCTTTCTACCTTTTTAAAATATGGATACAATGTTTCTCTTAACACCTTAAGGTGATTCCCTTAAATCTCCTTAAATAAAGGTGATTTATGGTCATCTTATTTTATGTTTATGATGTGGGAGCATACACCAGATATGTTCAATCACCTGAAGATTATTTTAGAATCAATGGATTTGGACCATGTTCAATTAATCAAATACAGATGTCTCGGTGTAAATTGTACCATGCCTTGGGATCCATTTATTGTATTGACTCAATCTCCAGTTACTACCTCAGCAGCCTCACATGACTGACTCATGTTTTACTGGCTATATTGTGAGCAACCATGGTTGTGACTCTCACCTCTACTGTCCATACTCAAAGTTCTGTTTAAGTTATTGGTAAATCTGCCATGAAACGTCAACACTTTGGTTTACCTCCATACACAAAGAAAAATGTCTCTCCATTTCTCTACAGGTTTAGTGTTAGAAGCAGAATTCCATTGAAAAGTGCCTGTCTTGATACCTGAGTCCTGGTGATTTCCCACAGAAATTCCCAATTATATAGGTTTCTTGGTCCCACCATTGCTTCAGCCAGGTATAACTTCATGCTGCATCTGGAGCTCCATGTCTCTTGAACTTCAGCAAAGCACCTAATCTCTGATTTTAAATGTCTTCACTTCATGCAAGCTCATTGTTCTCTTGCCAGCTAGGATCATAAATTATAATTTATTACAATGTTAAATATATCCATTAGTCTCACAGTTAAGCAAGACTGCAAAACAAAGAAGGAAAAAGAAAATCACTGAAAATCACCTTGTCAAACTGGCAGGAAACCCAAACAGCTCCAAGCATGTGATACCGTGAAATGAAAGAGAATAGCAATATAACTCACAATGAGTTTCTCCAGCAAGACTGAATTTCACAGGAGCTATTGACATCTGCAGGAGAATAAAGCCTCCTAAAATTATCTATTTGATAATACCCAGAGAAATAGTACAAAAGCACCTGCCTGCGTTTTAAGAATGCCCTTGATATCATTTCAAGTGAAATCCATGGTAACAATTTAAGATAAATTATTCCTTTCCCCCTAAGCAATTCTGAAGCATTAGATTCAGAAAAGCCCTGTTAGGTCAGAGTAAATGTCCTCAAATCCTGCCTTGGAGAGTGGCCAAAAACAAGGGTAGAGATTAAGAGCAGGGCAAAGCTGTAGCAATGCTTTTGCAGTGATTTAGTGCTAAGGGGCCTCCTGAGGAAAAATTATTGTCTTTGCATTTAACAAGTTCCAGTAGCCATTGCTTCTTTTAATTTATGCAAGTTTTTTTCCATACCATTTTTTTCTTTGAGAAAAATAGAAAGAAACAATTCTGCATTGAATGCTTCAAGACACTCATGACTTTATATCTCTTTAGTTATATTTCTATTTTAGCACTTTCTGTTTTTTCTTTATGGGTTTTAGTCCCTCCATTCTTTCTTTATACACAAGTCAGTGCATAATTTTAACTTTCTTTCTGTTTTTTTTCTGTATATTTTCCAGTCAATCCATACTCTTTTTAAGTCAAAGGAACCAGCTGTCAAAAAAAGGACATTCATCTATGCTAGAACATATGCTAGACTTATTCTCTGTTTCACTATTTTCACCCTTAACATTCTTAACATTTAGTTAGAGTTTATTTGGCCACTGGTGAGTGTTAATCTGATGTTTTAATGGAATTATTATAAGGCGTGTATATATATATATATAGATATATTTAATATCAATAAAATTTGTAGAAAATATATAATTATGAGGAAAAACCTATACATTTCAAAATATATACATGTGTGTATATATATACCTCAATATTTGCTAATATTACTTATTTTAGTTGCCCATTTTAGTGCCTTCCCAGGAGCATTTCACAGCATTAATTTTTATATCAATTTTCCTCCTTAGCCAAAGAGGCATGCTGGATACTTTTGTGGAGCAATACAAAGCAGAGACCAAAGCCATCTCTCTCTCTCCACTGGCTGCAGGAAAAATTGATGTAGATTAAAAGCCTAATTTAGCTGATGTCTGAAACTGTGTAGCATGAAAACCACTATCGTCTGTGGTGTGCTGATGGATGAAGATTCCTTTGTTTGCTAGAAAAGCACTTCCATACTTCTCACAGCACATCTGCAGATGTAGGATTAAAGTTACGTCAAACTAACAGAAAGTCTAAGTGCAAAGCCTAAGTGGATCTCTGCATAGTTTACACATAATCATGCAATGCTAGGTTAAAATCCCTCTTTCCATCTCAGCTTAAGTAATACAGCAGTTCGACCTCAGTCCCTTGTTAATATTTAAAACATTTCCTCTTGCTTCCCTGAGACATCTAATATAGTTATCTTTGACCTATTGACTGGCCTTATCTATATCAAGTATTGTTCCTTATGCTTGAGTAGTCTTGTTCAAATCAATAAAGGTAAAGGTGGCATAATCTGCCTCTAAATGAAAGATGTTCTTGCATATTATATTCTCTGTCATGCTGGTTACATAAACTTTTTCTAATTTCACAAAGAAATTAGGAATGCATTTTAGTGGAAATCCCCTGCAAGAGCCAGTTTTGCCTGTAAATGTTTTTTTCATAAAAAATAAGCAGTTTTGATATTATCTAGCACAATCTTTTGGTATTATCTAGCACTATCTGTACAACAGGGTTTAACACATCAGCTGTGTTAAGTTTCAACTTAGTGTTGATACTTAAGCATCTCTGATTTGTGCTTCAAAAATAAGCTATGGTGCATTTGAACTCTGTTCATTTTATTGCACTTTGAAGTACTTTCAACACTAGTTACAAACAAAGTTGAAAAGGGGCTGCCTGAAATCTATGCAAGGTCAGAATACCTCCCTATGATTCAGTTTTTAAAAACATGTATAATACGTAGAGAAGTGCTCCTGGCCGGCCGAGAGAATTTTATTATTTCTTTATTAATAGCTAAAATTATTTATGCTCTTATAATCTACAATGTATGGCAAGATAGCTTTTGTTTAATGAGAAGCTGCAACATCTCAGAAGTCAAGAAAACATGCAGCAAAATATGATCATTTTACAGCTGTGTTATCAAAAGGTACATGTTTGTTGAAGTTAGATTGTGGAGGAAGAATCATCTATAGCAAAGGTGCCACAGCCTGGCAACAAACCGTGAAATTAGAGAAATTTCTCAGATAAACTGAGTTCGTTTTAAAATGAAGCCTCAAGGCTGAGGTTGTGTAGCCTGCAATAAAACAGTCTGCCCTCTTCTTCAGGGCCTCCTATTTCCTACCACAGGTCAGCATGGATTTCAGTTTTGCTAAAACTTCACTTCAGCAAAAGCCACAGGGTTTCGGAGTGCAAGGAACAGGGTGAAAGAGCAGTGACACCACTTGGTGGTATAATACTGGGGGCAAAAAGATGTCTCAAGATTCTGCTGCAATCTCATTTTCTGTCTTCCTTCTGGTTCTTATTCCTTTCCTGAATTCTCATGTGCCTAAATGCCATTTTTNCTCCTGAGGAAAAATTATTGTCTTTGCATTTAACAAGTTCCAGTAGCCATTGCTTCTTTTAATTTATGCAAGTTTTTTTCCATACCATTTTTTTCTTTGAGAAAAATAGAAAGAAACAATTCTGCATTGAATGCTTCAAGACACTCATGACTTTATATCTCTTTAGTTATATTTCTATTTTAGCACTTTCTGTTTTTTCTTTATGGGTTTTAGTCCCTCCATTCTTTCTTTATACACAAGTCAGTGCATAATTTTAACTTTCTTTCTGTTTTTTTTTCTGTATATTTTCCAGTCAATCCATACTCTTTTTAAGTCAAAGGAACCAGCTGTCAAAAAAAGGACATTCATCTATGCTAGAACATATGCTAGACTTATTCTCTGTTTCACTATTTTCACCCTTAACATTCTTAACATTTAGTTAGAGTTTATTTGGCCACTGGTGAGTGTTAATCTGATGTTTTAATGGAATTATTATAAGGCGTGTATATATATATATATATAGATATATTTAATATCAATAAAATTTGTAGAAAATATATAATTATGAGGAAAAACCTATACATTTCAAAATATATACATGTGTGTATATATATACCTCAATATTTGCTAATATTACTTATTTTAGTTGCCCATTTTAGTGCCTTCCCAGGAGCATTTCACAGCATTAATTTTTATATCAATTTTCCTCCTTAGCCAAAGAGGCATGCTGGATACTTTTGTGGAGCAATACAAA
This sequence comes from Irena cyanogastra, assembly GCA_013397155.1. Classification (NCBI taxonomy): domain Eukaryota; kingdom Metazoa; phylum Chordata; class Aves; order Passeriformes; family Irenidae; genus Irena; species Irena cyanogastra. The sequence goes on from VWZV01008637.1 coordinate 535,641, forward strand.
GCAGAGACCAAAGCCATCTCTCTCTCTCCACTGGCTGCAGGAAAAATTGATGTAGATTAAAAGCCTAATTTAGCTGATGTCTGAAACTGTGTAGCATGAAAACCACTATCGTCTGTGGTGTGCTGATGGATGAAGATTCCTTTGTTTGCTAGAAAAGCACTTCCATACTTCTCACAGCACATCTGCAGATGTAGGATTAAAGTTACGTCAAACTAACAGAAAGTCTAAGTGCAAAGCCTAAGTGGATCTCTGCATAGTTTACACATAATCATGCAATGCTAGGTTAAAATCCCTCTTTCCATCTCAGCTTAAGTAATACAGCAGTTCGACCTCAGTCCCTTGTTAATATTTAAAACATTTCCTCTTGCTTCCCTGAGACATCTAATATAGTTATCTTTGACCTATTGACTGGCCTTATCTATATCAAGTATTGTTCCTTATGCTTGAGTAGTCTTGTTCAAATCAATAAAGGTAAAGGTGGCATAATCTGCCTCTAAATGAAAGATGTTCTTGCATATTATATTCTCTGTCATGCTAGTTACATAAACTTTTTCTAATTTCACAAAGAAATTAGGAATGTATTTTAGTGGAAATCCCCTGCAAGAGCCAGTTTTGCCTGTAAATGTTTTTTTCATAAAAAATAAGCAGTTTTGATATTATCTAGCACAATCTTTTGGTATTATCTAGCACTATCTGTACAACAGGGTTTAACACATCAGCTGTGTTAAGTTTCAACTTAGTGTTGATACTTAAGCATCTCTGATTTGTGCTTCAAAAATAAGCTATGGTGCATTTGAACTCTGTTCATTTTATTGCACTTTGAAGTACTTTCAACACTAGTTACAAACAAAGTTGAAAAGGGGCTGCCTGAAATCTATGCAAGGTCAGAATACCTCCCTATGATTCAGTTTTTAAAAACATGTATAATACGTAGAGAAGTGCTCCTGGCCGGCCGAGAGAATTTTATGATTTCTTTATTAATAGCTAAAATTATTTATGCTCTTATAATCTACAATGTATGGCAAGATAGCTTTTGTTTAATGAGAAGCTGCAACATCTCAGAAGTCAAGAAAACATGCAGCAAAATATGATCATTTTACAGCTGTGTTATCAAAAGGTACATGTTTGTTGAAGTTAGATTGTGGAGGAAGAATCATCTATAGCAAAGGTGCCACAGCCTGGCAACAAACCGTGAAATTAGAGAAATTTCTCAGATAAACTGAGTTCGTTTTAAAATGAAGCCTCAAGGCTGAGGTTGTGTAGCCTGCAATAAAACAGTCTGCCCTCTTCTTCAGGGCCTCCTATTTCCTACCACAGGTCAGCATGGATTTCAGTTTTGCTAAAACTTCACTTCAGCAAAAGCCACAGGGTTTCGGAGTGCAAGGAACAGGGTGAAAGAGCAGTGACACCACTTGGTGGTATAATACTGGGAGCAAAAAGATGTCTCAAGATTCTGCTGCAATCTCATTTTCTGTCTTCCTTCTGGTTCTTATTCCTTTCCTGAATTCTCATGTGCCTAAATGCCATTTTTCTGCTTGCATGCTTGAGAGAAATTCTCATATTAAAGAGAGAGAAAAATTGCCAAACATGTCCAAGAAATCTTACGTTACCTTGGACTGAACCTATGAGTACCCATTCCTGTTTTCTCAGAAAGAAACTGAGAGATATGAATTAACTCATTATTGCAAGGATACCCTCCAGGAGGGTGGTTCTGCTTGCTCTCACATCCTGCCCTAGCAACAGCAAATTTAAATTGTCAGCCACGTGCTTATCCCAGGCAGGAAAGAACAACAACAGAGATGACAGCAGAAGAGCCTGGGTTACAAACAGCAGAGGCTGGGGAGATCTGTGATTGCAGGAATCTGCACTGGGAGAGTGGGTGATGAATGACCTTCAGGTAAGGCTTTGGATGAATAAGTAAAAATTTGGCTGGACTTGTGGCTTCATGATGTTTAGGATTTTTAAGGATATTCTCACCTAATCTTTTGCTAAGTGTGATATCTTCATGCACACATTGCTGTATGAGAAAAGGATAGCCATACATTTTATAAACTATTCATTTATTTTACATTACATATGTACACACGGGTATAGATTGTTTTAGCAGAGTAGCAATGGTTATTTCCTGTGGAGAGAGCAGGTGAAAACACTGGGCTCACAAGTGTACCGTACCAAGAGCAACAACCTTGTCTCGTTTGGATCCTCTTAGAACTAGATTCAGATAAATATTGGCAGTAAGAGATATTTTATTTATAATACAGGTAATAAAGGTGGTATTTTTTCTGTGCTGTGATCCCTAGATCCATAACAATTGACAAATACATCAATTGCATGAGGAGTTTTCAGCTGCATCTTACACAAATAGGCTCATATCAAATTTCAGTGTAACTCATCACAACATAAAAAGATTTTATTATCTTTATAATTAATAACTGCTGCAGTGCTTTCACTATTTGGGAGGTTAATCTTACTTGAAGCTTTTGATTAAAAGCCCAGATCCACTGTGGACTCTACATCTGTTTTAAATAGCAACAACACTGTTTCAAAGAAGTAGATAATTTTAGTGTGCAATACAAATTAAAGTTTCCTTAAGCCATTGTCCAATGAGGTTATCTGCGGTTGACTCTTTTCTAAAAATTTTTATAGAAGAACAAAACCATGTCAGTCAAACTGCATTTGCTCTACAAGATTGTAAATAAATAATTACCTTCTAGACCTTAGAAGTATATGGCTGGACATTAGATATCAGGCCTGGTTTTCATTTTACTAGAACAAACTAGCTTTGAAGCTCTTTAGTTTCCTATCAAGACACACTTCTACTAGTAACATATAATAACTTATTTACTTTGTCCCAGTCTGCTTTTCCCAAAGATAATGGTGACATGCCTTCAATTCCAGTACCAACTTCTTAGTTTGCTGTAAAAAACACAATAGGGATGGCCATTAATGGCACAGAAAACTAACTTCAAGGCTTCAGAGTACATGGCTTTAGTAGAAAATCAGTCGTGATTATCTCATCAGTGAAATTGAATTAGAAACATTTCTGTATTCTAAGTGCACCTGCCTGTAATCATAAGATGAGATACTCTAAACTTGCATAGTGGGTTTGACAATAATTAGATATCTGGTCTTCAAGAACTACTTTTATAAAGCAGATGTGAGGAGTTTTGGCCTCTGCCAATCAAAGTTATAAATATCCTCAGGGCTGGCTAGGTAAGTTTTGAACAATATTGGTTGTCTTAGTATGTGTAACAGTCTAAAGATACAGCATCTTTCCTTAAGTTAGAGTTTTATTATCTAAAGTATACTTTAAAAAAGCATGCAGTAAGGAATTTCAACATTTCTACCATCCACAACATCTTTAATAAATTTATCAGTTTCTGTTCCTTTTCATAATCATTCTGACTTTTAATATTTTGAAACTTAATCCATGTCTAGGAAGTTTAGAAAACAATCTTTCTAAGAAAACACTTTCATCTCAAGTCAGGCATATAAAATTAAGAACACTCAAATGTATGAAATGAATATCCACCTTATTCACTATCTTGCCTCCAGTCATGGCCTGTAAAGATAATTCACAGGAAGAGGAAATATGTCTTAAGAACTAAATGAAACTTTCAGTTCTGCTCTGAGTGAAAGACAGTACCTGTTCTTCATTCTGTATCTATTTCTTGTTGCATTTTGCTGGAGGCACGATTTAGCCTTGAAAAACAGCTTTTTTAATTCATTGTCTCAGTGTCTTAATTCCACCTTGTTCAGAATGAGAAGATATAATGAGAAATTTCTGCGTCTGTCTTTGAAGAAGGTCAGGAGTTCACTTAGGCTCAAACAGACTGAGCATTTTAAGGCTCACAGGGGCCAGCAGCATGCACATGAATCATGCAGCTGATATTACCTCTCTCTGCCCCCACTAGAATGACTCACTGACAGTGTGTTAGGGGGAAGGTAGTGAGATGCTCAAAATTGTGCCTTTAAAGAGACCATAGCTATTCTGATTCTGTACTTTACCTTTTCACATGAAGCTTGTTGGTATTTTAATATTGCTAGTATTCGTGGATATCCCCACTTTTGTAACTGCCTGCTCTTTCCACTTTCGTGTCAAACCATTACTCGGAGACTTCTAGGAAAGTGAGGAAAGTGAGGAACAAGGCTCTGAAAGTATGGAATATTCTTTGTAAAAATTGAAAGAATTGGAATTGGAAGTGGGCTGTGCATTGGAATTATTGGAAGCAAGAAGTGAATCCTTTTAAAGACCTAATTGCAGAGTTTCATGATTTTTTCTGTGCTGTGTTTTGTTGCACCTTGCCTACCTCTTTTACTATAACTGTACTCTGTATAACATTACCTGATCCTGTTCTTTGTGATACTTGGATGTCTTCAGTCTATGGCTCTAGATAATTTAGGACTCTAAGCTTGCATGGCTGGTTGAACTCTCCTCTTACCTGAAATCATTCTACCCGTACCTATGAAAAAGCACTGTCCTATTGCTTATATCAGCTGGATCCTTCTTCATCCTATCTTAGATTAACATTTTTCCCCATATATAGTTTAATTCAGAGAAAACTAGACTCCATAAACTACTGAAAAGTAATTCTAATAAGTAAAAAAAAATTTGATTATGATTCTAATAACCAAAACCTGTTGGGTTGTAAGTTGTTATACAGGTAGAAATTTAAGTTAAAGCAAATGAAGCCATAGATCTCCAGCTGCACTTTATGCAGTGGAGACCAAGTTCTGGACTAAGATATATAAAATATGTAAGGCCTTATGCTACCTGCTGTATGTATGTCAGTGCATACCACAGACAAATCTTGATCACATTTCTTGTACTGGTTAAGGAGGGGTATCCTGTCTGGCTCTACATAACCATAATTTACCTCCTTGAACACTGATATCCTATTCATGGTAATCTATAAAATGTGCTGGGGGAGGTTTAAGGGGGATATTAGGAAAAGCTTCTTCACCCAGAGGTTGGCTGGGCCCTTGAAAAGGTTTCCCAGGGCAATGGTTACAGCACCAGCCTGACAGAGTTTAAGAAGTATTTGGACACTTTTCTCAGGCACTTTTCAGGCACATGATGTGACCCCTGGAGTGTGCAAGGTCAGGAGCTGGACTTGATGGTCTTTGTGGGTCCCTTTCAACCCCGCTTATTCTGTGATTCTGTGAGACCAGCTGGATTCTTCTCATGTCACTCACCTAATGAGCTAAAGGGAGCTAAATGGAGTTGCACAAATCATGTATGGAGAAATTGGTTAAATGGGCTCCATGTTTGTGTTTTGGTGCAACTTCCATTGACTCCAATGCTGTGTATACTTAAAAAACAGGTGTGTTTCAGCTGCAAGTCAGATCTAAATCCTTAATGGCTTAAAATTACCTGAATAGGATTAGTGTGCAGATCTGTCTCCAAAAAACTAGTAACTATTACACTATTTATCTGATAAAGTTCTAAGCCTTCATCTGATCTCCACCACTTTGCTGACATTTCAGTTTGCTTTGGTGTGATTCTTTGAAGAAATCAGACCCATAGTCACTGATTTATATACTTTCATTGGGTGCAGCAAACCCCTTCATTGCCTTTATTTTATTCTAGGGCACCATGTAGCTTTATGCAGAAGCCTCTGTACTCTGTGCACATTTGAATCTAAAAAAAAATTGTAAAAGAATGTCTGTTATGTTTGCACTTTTAATTTAACACTGGTTGGGATATCTGCCAATGCAGATAGGCACTTTTCTGTGCACTGGAAAACCCAATTAGGACTTGTTCTTAGTTTGATTATCAGTCAGAAACATGCATACAGAAATATTCATTAGAGACCTACTGAGAGCTGTGATAAAGCAGCAGACAGCTGAATTATAGAGTCTGTCAGTAACTCCACTACAATTTTACATGTGCTTGATAAAGTACAAGTAACAAACTATCTAAGATGTAATTTGGAGCCTACTGGAACTGTACTTTATTATGGTAGATATTGTTCTGACTGTCTTCAGGAGGTTGGTAAGCGTTTCATGACATGATATTGTGCACAAATGATAAATCACCATGCTAAATGCTGCACCACCGTGCAGTGCACAGAGAGGTAACACACGTGTCAGCTGGAGACAGACCCTCAGCCACAGCCAAAACCAGCAATTTGAGGGTTGGAAACACAGTACATATTACAGAAGCTTAGACCCAAAACATTTTTATGTTTGAAGGATGATGACTCAATTGACTCCACTTCCACAATTCCACAGTTCTATACAGTGCCTAGAAAAAAAGGGAAGGAAAATAATTCCTCTTGGGTAATTTGTGTAAAATACTTCAGTTAATGTTAAATAGATATATTTTATAGCTTATAGACATTTTACTACTGGCCTTAACTTCTAGCAACCTAACCCATTGGCACTGCAACTCATGATCTGAAATGATATTAAGTTTTTAATAGAATTGGGAAGGACATACACATGGAACTATGATACCAGTCAGCTAACTAGATCAAAGTCTCTCATACAGTTTATTTAAAAAGCACTTGGGAAATCTGGTTCCAATAATGATTTCAATGTGTTTTCCTTTCTAAATAGAAACAATATCACATTTGTAAATGGAAAAAATGACATTTGATCCCTTTATTGAATGTGGTGTTTTAGCAACAGAGTTGTTCAAGCTATATAACCTCCCATCTAAAATTAAATTATTTAAGTAAATATTTTTTAAAAAGCTAATAAGAATGCAGAAGAAAAAGTCTGTTCAATATTCTCAACATGAACTAGAACCATTGGCACTGTATGGACTGCTATAGTTCCCAAATTGAGCAAAAACAGTAGTATTGTGCAGCATTTCTTCTGCCATTGAGTCTTATTCAGACTAGGATTTCTTATCAGTCTTTATTTCACAACATGTATTGTATTATCAAGCTTAAAATAAACACATACTAAATCAGTTACTAAACAAAACTGTTGAAATATCAGTATCAATTTCCCTAAGCCATGCTGGCTATGTGTGTGTTCCATAACCATACAGTATGCTCTGATGAAGGATTAAAACCAGTTCACTGTATGAAAATAAGGGAAAGACCCACGCCCAAATAAGCCACTTTACAACATGCACAGCTTTTGAGCAGAGCAGAATAGTAAAAGACAAATATTCTCTTCTCAACACCTTAATAATTTTCTGATTGGGAACTGTATGCGTATTTTTGGCATGGTAGCCCAAGATGCTTGACTGGCACATCTCACTTCAGTGCTTGTAAGCTTCACAAGCTGTGAAAGCATTTTTGCTTGGAATATTTTGCCCTGTCATTTAAGGTAACACAGTTTTCCCCAAGTTACCAGACAAAGAGCAGATGTACAGAAGCTATGTGTAGGTGTACATTAGCAGGTACAGGACGAACTGAGCTCTGTCTTCCCATGCTACTATTGGAATTGGAAATATGATGGGAAAAGACACCAATGTAGGCGGCTGCATCTAAATTTTTGATCCAGATGGTTCTAGCCACATGCTGCACCAGAGCTAACATACTGGACTGAAAGTCTGGAGGCTGACTTTACAGGATGGGGCTGAAAGGATGGTTCAAACCTCCCCCTTTTCTGCCTGTGTGTTCTTAACAATTCCCTTTTGCCTGGCCTGAATTTAACTCAGCTGCATGGAAAAAAGCCAGAGATGTTACCCAGCTCAAAAGGTGGACAGCAAAGAAAAATGATCAGTTTTCCATCAGGTCAAATCTCTTCTTCATCCCACTGTGCAATGACGTTTCCTTACACTGGTGCAAGGCAAGTAGCAGGGACTTGCAGACATAGCAAGGGTGGGTAGGGTTGAGCTGCTTTTCCTGATGGCACCAATTTAAAGAGGCATAAAAAAGGAACACCATGCATAATATACTGGCGTGGGTGCAGCACTGGACTGGCCCCTGCTAACTAGCCCAGGAGTAGAAAAGATTCCTTTTAGAGCAAGACCTAGAGCCTGAAGATGAAACCTTGTATTCTTCATTTTAGGTCACCCTTCTGCTCTCAACGATGGTCACTCTGTCTTGTACACCTGCTTTTTGGGAGATGTCATGACAACTTCTCCATATATAGTTGAAAATTAAGGAAAATTCACTTAGGAAAAGCACTTTTGATATGTGTTTAAATTTAAATGTTTTGCTGCAGAAGGATGGTCTCAGGTCTGTGGTCATTTGCTATCGTAAATCAAAATCTTCAGCCTTGATACAAAGTTCAAGTAATTAAAGAAGGGTGAAAAGGCCTGTTGGTTTATGGGAGTCTTGTTCAAAACAGCTCAGTTCTCCAGCACTTTGACCATTTTTGAGTATGTATTTAGAGCTTAGGAAAATGACACATTGCCTTGTAAACTTCCTATACTGTAAATCCACCCCAAATTTTGTGACTATGTTCAGTCTTCTTGTGCAAAAGGATGAAGATACACATTTATATGTATACCTGATTACATGGGGCTTGAGTGGGACTGACATTACGGTTAAATATGTACAGTGTAGGATTTAACTTTTCTGTCCCAAACTGGGTGGGACGATCCAGCTGCTGGAACCATATGGAGTCTGTAAGGATAATTGCAAACATGGCTGCTTACACATTAGGATAGTTCAAGTTTCTAATATTTTAGTGTTCCTTAATTCCTACTCTGGTTTTATTTTCATTCTAAAGAACCATACACTTTTATAGAACCACAAAGACACATATACCTCTATATTAATACCGTACCATATATTTCTTTTTCCAGCTGAATTTTACTCTGAGAAAAACAACAAAGCTACAGCTGAATACCACATGAAAAACATTTAGCCTTGCAAGCACTATTTATATATCAAAAATCTTTATGAAAATCTTGGGAGCACACTGCTGAGTAAAAACATCTGTCATTTCCCCTCCATCTACTTTTTCCCCCTTAAACAGTAACACCCACATTTCAAATGGCTGAAGAGTTTATTTAAGTCATGCTGAGCATATGGAAAGTCCCTGTACCATCCACACACAGAGATAGCAGTGAAACTCTGAAAAGCCCTAAAAGCACTAGAAAAACTGCAAAAAGAGTGAAAGAAAATACAGTCATCCTATGTCAGTGTTGTACAGTGGGTTTGGGGATATATGTTGAGTATAGTTCTAGGAGATGACCTTTTCCCCTCTGTCATTACTAAAGATTGTAGATGGGTGAGCCATCTTTCTCAAAATACTTATTTATGCTTTGCTGACAATGCTGCTTTTCATGTTTAAAAATAAAAATGTTCCTTATAATAGACATATAATTATTCATACTCTGTAGGCTTCAGTCTCAGTATGTGGAATATTGGAGAAAAAAATGATAGTCTGCCTTGAATAGTTTATGATCTGCTCCATAAATCTGTCATTCAGTATAAATTTAAAAAGCTGGCCAAAATTTTTTCTCTTGTTTGAGCCTGTTTTTGCTTATGTTGAGTATATATTGATAGTAAGCCTCCAACCTCTGTGGACCTGCTCCTGATTCATAGCGGTGCTCCCGTGAAGGAGCATGTCCTGTCGAACGTCTGCTTGGATGAGCTGGGCTACTTGGATGGGTGAGAGCTGAGCCACAGCAGCACAATGCCTGGAGCAGTGGGAGGACTGATGGGGTGAAGCAGCAGCAGCAGCAGCAAGAAGAATGGCAGAATGGCAGACTGGGCTCTGCCTCTTCACTGATGGGCAGATGAGGTCTCCCCGCTCCTGGGACTCTAGGAATTTCCCGTGGTTTTTAAGGGGAAAATATTCTTATCTTCAGCAACTGCATAATTCTTGATCAGACACTACATGACACTTATTTTTCCAGAACACAGGGACCTGGCCTCCTGCCAGGTGTGCATTTATGTGCTGCTTCAGCCTTGGCCTATCTGGAGAAGAATGTGAAAAAAGTGTTATGAATATACTGTATGGCAGAGTTCCCACAGGACAGTGCAAATGCTGTGTGTAACTCTGCTTCTAGGCCAGTTTTGCATTGGAAATAGAGATTCTCCTCCCTGTCTCCTTCTATAGTCAGTCTATACAGTTCTAAAGTCTGAAAATTTTTAGGTTTCTCCTTTTAAAAATTTCTGACAAAAGTTTGTTTTCTAATAATTTTCTTTTCCCTTGATAACTGCATGACTACCTCCACATTTCCTGAAGTTGCAGAGGGCTCTGCAGGAGATGAAATCATCTCTCAGACACACAGAGGACTAGTTTGTTGTCTGGAGTGACTTAATCCTGTCCATTAAGAAAGAATTGTAAACATTGTAGTTGCACGTGCTTAAGTTTTAAGAATGTTACTGTTTCTATTAATCTTGCATGATTAATAAAAGCAAAAATAATTTTAACCTGGGGACTTCTCTACATTTCATAAGAAAGATATAGATGAAAATTATTTTAGACTGAATTGAGAGCAATTATTAAGCCACATACATTGGTTTTAAGTATTTCTCAGCAAACCAGACACAGTGAAAGAAAACTGTAGATTTAGACAAATGTTGGTGTTTCATAAATATGTCAGATATCAAGATGTTTTCATCTTCTTAAAGTCTGCTGTGAAATTTCTATAAGCCTACTTGTTGAAGTTTGTGATTTTAGTCCCCACAAGTTGTCTTCTTTTCCCTCCACAGCTGTTAGACCATGATATGCACTGTTTGGAAAAGAACAGACACAGCTGGCTGTTTCTTCAGTGCTGTCATTGACCCCTACCCTATCCATTAATTGTCCATCACTGATGATAGCTGCTCTCCTACCTCCTCATCAAACACTTCCATATCCAGATGTGCCTAATCACCTCTCAGAGACATGATTGATGGAAAGCCAGCCACAAGCCCAGGTCTGGGCCATGGCATGGCAAAGCAGTTGTTTGCAGTACAGATGATGTGTTGTCCACCTTAAGCAAACTCTCCGGCTGCAGTAGTTGGCATCTGTGATGCATTGAATCTGCACAGGATGGAAGGGGAGGGAGTGGGAATTATTCTGTGAAAGATATTGGCAGGGAATGTGCTTTCTGTCTCAGAGTGAAAACTGAGGTGCTAGTAGAGTGAGCCACAGTGGAGAAGGAGATGCACAGCTGTCTGCACATTTGAACAGAACAAGCTGGTCCTGAGAACAGTCTTCTATCACCAGAGTAGAAATAAATCAGTCTGAAACAAACACTTCTAAGGCATCCAGATTTCACTCCATTTTTACCCAAATGATAAAAAACTGCATCAAGTATAGTAAAAATCATCAAAGTATCCTTCCAAGACTACAACTCCATTGTCTAGACCTCTTTTTTTTAGCAAAACTCTGGCACAGACTTGGCCCAGGATAGTGAGCACTTCTGGAAACAATGCTTGAGTGCCATTCAGGAGCCGGCACTCATCAGGGATCTGCTCAACATGAGACATGAATACAACCATTTTATTCTGAAGGCCAAAAATGTTTAGTAGTCCATATAGGACATACCAGGCAGTTGGCTTCAGCTCCAGAGAGCATATTTAACTTATCAATACAGATTTCCACGCTCCTGCAGTTGCCAATGGTCCCCAAAAAAGTGAGGAAAATTTCTTCGAACTGAAGTGCTTCTTCTTGTTTCCTGCAAACAACAGAATGGTACACCTCTACATATGTCTTAACACAAATTTTCACTTTAAGGCAGCACCTGAAACCAGGACACAGGCTTACTTGGATCTGTTTTCAGTGCCTCCGAAGAAGGTTAGATACTAAGTCACACACACATAGGTAGCACTGCCACTTGCAACAGACAATAGCACACAAGGAGGTGATAAACCTCTGTTCATATCAGATGGTTCATTAAATATCCATTGAACCCTGGTCAGACTTTGACTTAACTTTGTAATTTTAATATAAAAATATGAGCTTTTATCACAAGGGACACTCCACTGTTGTTATCCTGTTTAAATATTAAAGTAGACACACCTTCATTTACCTTGTAGTAAAAATAAAAGTAGATTTAAGAAAACGTAAGAGAACTGTAAGATTCCTAATCCAAGATAAAAGTCTCAAAAATCTATCAGCCAGCTTGTGCTGTTTCCCATTTCCCATTTCCCATGCAGTTGTCACTGTGGAAGCTGCGCTCTGCAGGTGGCAGTGCCTTGCTGCTACACGCCCAGAGAGAGATCCGGGGTTGCTGCCAAGGGAAGGAGTGTGCCTGCAGCTGCATGGAAAGGACAGCAAGCAGGGTGGGTGGTGGAGAACACTGGCAGCACCAAGGAAAGGAGGATGAGGAAGCACACTGCAGAGGTGGAGCATTAGAAGAGATACATTTAGAAGCAGAAGAAGGAAAATCCACATAAGGAAAACAAAGTGGAAACTTCCATCATGGTTGCTGCAAGGGAAAGGAAAGGGTGGAACAAAGTGAAGGATTATGTGAAGGTGAGGGCTATTTCAAAGTATTTCCCTGCCATGACTGCATAAAGAAGTAAAAGGATATGAGGAGGCTGATAGCTGGTTTTACACCTACACATCTGTGTCTCCAGGTTTCATTAAGAACACACTTACTGAATATTTTATAAGGATGGAAAACCTCAGCTAGATTTGCCCTTAATGGGCCATACTAAGAAAAGTTAACAGGTTGCCCTCCAGCCTTTTCCCTAAGCAACTCCACAGCCTTTTCCAAAGAAAATGAGTGATTTCTTTTGAATTTATGGTCAGTCAGCTTATCATCTCTTAATGCTTTGATAACACAGATGGCAAAAGATTTGATGGAGCAAATAAACAGATCCTAGACCTGATCCTAGTGCTAAGAAACCTATGAGCACCTGAAAAAAACCCCTGCCTTACTTTGGCAAATGGAAAGTTTGGAGTCTTTTTACGTGAAATCTCTTTTTTGGAGTATTTTTATCTGAAATCTTGGTCCAACTAATATGCATATCCAGTTACATGGTTATTCTTTGTTGCAGTTGTTCTCTTTTTAATTTTTTTAAAATTTTTTCTTGACTTCAGGGAAATGAAAAGAGTCCAACAAGAGGAGATGAGAAAAGGAGGGTGGAGAATGAGCTAAGTAACAGAATTGCTGAGTGTTTGTAAACTTGGAGGTTTCACCAGAGTATTTGTCATTGTGGATTTAAATTAATTTTATTTCTAACTCTTTCTTATGGAACAATTAAGAGCTCAAATAAATGAATAGCTGCATTTCATGAATTTCACCTCTTCTTAGACCCATAAATTGTCCTTTAAATATAATTGTTTACTAAATATTGAACAATTGTTTCAGGAGGGAGTTGCCCTGCAGTCTATGTAATTATCTACTTGTTCACAGCATTTTAGTTGTCAGCTGTTAAGTAAACTCACTTTATTTCTTGTTCTATTCTTGTTTAGTATTGAGTTGTTGTTATTAAGCAGTTTAAGCAATTATTAAGCAAAATTCTTCTGCTAAGAATTATGAAATAACTCTTTGCTTCTCAAACAAAATGGTTAATTTCACAGCCTGTTGTTGTACGACTGGAGAGGTATGTATCCTTCCCAGAGAAGATAGGGAATTGTGGGACTCTCTAACAGACCTTAGGGAGCTGGACAAATTGGCAGTGTACAGAACAGTTGCTCTGAAAACAATTGTGTCTCCAAACCATCAATTCTCATTCATATGTAATGTCATGATCCTGCTTCTACTGAAATAATTGGTAAAGCCTTTCCTAATTCCACTGGGACTAAGATTGGCCTTTTGGGCTTCCATTCTGCAAACACGCATGCACACACTGAACAGACCTATTCACATGATTAAGTTAAGCATGCAAATAAGTCTTTTCACTTGCAGTTTGTACATGACTAATGTTTGGGAAATGGAAGAGCTCCTTTTCTTCCTGAAACCTTTAGCCTAAAAATTCACTGTTTCCATTGAAAGTGAGTAAAATATATTGACTTATGACCAGAAAACAGCCCTATTTTTTTTTTTTTGTGTGTGTGTGTGAATGGATTTATTTGAACCCCAGATATGAGAAACAGTGGTAACAAAGGGCCTTTGTCTCCACACAAATTAGCTACAGGAAGAATTTCATTAAGTTGCTTGCTGGTCGTGGCCCTATTCTTTCTAGATGGGTCTTGAGAATCCAGAAAACCCTCAAGTAAATATATAAATCAAGAAAAATTTATTTGAACACAATAATAAAAAAATATGTTCTATCAATATGACACTATTCAAAATTACTTAGTGAAAATTAATATGTTTCCAGGAACAGAAATCTTTTTTTGGGGCAACATGTAATATAAAAAGAAAAAAAAAATTAAAATTACTAAAGGACTTCCTAGCTTTTATATCTCACACTACATGGTTATTTTCTTACATCTCTGCTCACTAACCACTCTTCTCTGAAAATGATTCACATCCCATTTTGTCACTTTGAAATCTGGTTAATTGTACATATTAAATTTCTTGAAGTACGTGAGAACTCTGCCCACTAATCCCACTAAAATAGGAGGATTTATGGTAGCGTTCCAAACCTTGAGTGAATGTCAATAACACCATTTTATCTAAGCAAATAAAGTTGTAGGGGATTTCCTTTTTATTTCCTGCTTTCTAGGAAATGTGCAATTCCTCTCTTTCAGCTGAGAGATTGACGGATATTGGAGTGCCAAACCAGTGAGAATTAGTACGGCATCGTTGCTGGGGAAAAGCTGTAGTCAGGAGATACATGGTCTCAGCAGCAGCTGGTGTAATTCCACCTGCTTGGGCTGGGACTGATTTTGCCATGGCTGCCCTGCAGGGTGAGCAGTGCAAGGGGGAGCAGCTGGCACAGAGCTAAACCCTTCACTCCTGCTATAAAGGTTCAGGGAGAGACCACGAGCTTCAACATGGACCTGTGCTCACAAACTCAGGGATGGGACATGAACCCTGGATTCTCCCTCCCACCAAAGGTTTGTTGGTACATTCTCTGCATGTCTAATGCACACTGTATATAAAGGGCTTGGGGCAGAGGATAAAACCACCACCTCCCTTGAAGCACTTTGTATGAGCAAAGTACATATGAGTCTGTGATTTCAGACTTCTGTTTTCACTTGTTTTTCCCTCCCCTTTTCTATTGAAATTAGTCTTGGACTCTTTTCTACAAGATGTCTCAGTTTCAACCACTTTTTTTTGTTGCCACAGTAACATATGTGATGTGAACAAATATTTTCCAAGATCACAAACTTCTCTTTATTCCAAGGTGGGTTTTGGGTGGCTTCTGAGCTAAAATATATTTGGTCAGATTGGGCTAAGGATTTTTTATCTTCTTATCAGCTTTAGCATTGCCTGTAAAATTTTTAAAGTTTCTGATATCCACAGCTATGAAGTACAGCTTTGATCTGAACTTCCGATGAGATGTCCAAGGATGAGACCATAGGTGTAGTTTGGGGTTTAGGAAATGGGGACTTACCCTCTAAATATGTACAAATTCGTCTTGCTGACACACATTGAGGTAACCCAATTTCCAAAAGTAGGTACAGATAGAGAATCAGATCAGCAGTTACTAAGTTTACTGTTTGTATTCTCACCTCCATAGCCCAGAGCATGGACTTTGCACTGTGGAGAGCCTGAGGTGCCTGGCTCTATTTCCAAGGACATTAGCATTCCCAGTTCTCTGCTGGTGGCACAAGAAAGCTATCGCCTTATTTATTAAACACAGACTTTAAGAGACTTCTGGGAAAAGTTCTGTTGCCTCCAGAGTGTGTTGTGAATAGCTGTCCTCACAGTGTTTCTGAACAAAACAGCCCTCCACAGTTTCTAAGTTTCCAGAGTACTTCAGCTGATGACTTGAATGGCCTCATCTCTTGCTGTGCTCCTCTGTCACTTAAACTCAGCTGCTGGCTGGGAACTGAAATAAGCCTTTAAGACACAATTGCAGCTCAGCTTACAAAGAAATTGAAAAGTGATAGGAGTCAAGGTGGATTTATAAAAGATATTAGCTGCAGAACTTTGCTTCAGGAGAATTCTCAGTGCTGTTGAAAACTCTTCAGTAAGCATAGAAAAAAGCCCAAAAAGAGTCAGAAGCAGCTTTTGATTGGGGAAGAAAACTAATTAATTATATGTAGAGAGAATTACCTTGGCTACCAAATGGATTTTGCTTTTTCCAGTCTATTAAGTCCTAACAGGTGGATTTCACCAAAAGGCACCCAAGGCACATGCATAGATGGATGAATTCCTGGGAGGGAGCTGAAAAGGGAACTGAAAACAAGCGATTTGCCAGGTGCACCTCAGGATAAATAAGCCTTCCAAACCTGACTTTTTTCTTTGATTGCAAGTAAGCATAGAAGATTAAAGACAGCAGGTCTCAGACACTGATTTGTTATCCTCCAACTAAGAAGCTTAAGTTTGCAAAAGTGTCAAAGGCCTCTTGGGCTAAAGAATTTGGTGCTGGAGCTTTCTTGGTTACTAAAAACATGTGGTCTAAAGTCAGTCAAAAGCAGGCAAACACCACAAGGTTTGTCCCAATTTTTAAAACAAAGTTTTTAATGCTTTTGTCTTTCCATATGTAATTAATAGGATTGAAGATGCCTGATCAGTTTTTAGAGTTGAGAACTTTTTGAATGTCTGATAGAAAATAATTAAAAATTCTATTCTTAATTTTCAAGAAATTTAAAATTTCTTGAAAGAGACAATAGACAAGTTGGTCTTTTTTCCTTTACTTTTTTACATGCCTTCATTGAGGAATTTGTTAAAATACATTATTGTTTATATCTGGCCTTCCTGATATAACTTTAGGGCCAAACTCAACTACTGAGAAAGTGTCTGAAGACTCATTGGCTGCATTGAATCAAGTTAATATGAATCAGTAAAAATCTACAGCATAGGAAGATGCTCTCTGTGTGTTTCTGATGCATCACATAAACATACATTGTAATAATGTTGTTACAATTTTAGAGACCTATTCTATTATAATTCCATATCCATTTATATTCTTTCAAGGGTTAGATTAGTTTGGCTGAAAGTGTGCATGTTTGTATGAAGATATCTGAGACACAGAAAAATGATGTTTCATTCATATATTTAGATGCTTATATGTATGCAGATATATGTGCATGCACACAAATATTTTCACACTAGCTATTTTAAGACATTTAATTTTAATAGAACCTGTGTTTAATAGAATAACCTACTAACTGGTGGCAACCAGGTACTTCTGTGAGAATTTACATCATTTTTTTCATATTTGTCATAAAGAAAACAAAACACATTTATTTATAGAGCATCAACCTATTTCCCCAAACATCTAACCTTATGAACGTATCAGGTCATATATTTTATTACTCAGTGTAAGATTACACCAATTTTTGATCTGAAGACCGACAAGACTGAGTTTTAAGTGGTAATCAGCAATAATGTATAGCTTGTACCTTAATGTCACTATTGGTGATTTAGTGATTAATTATCTGACTGCTGTGTAGTGCTTAAAATAATCTAAATGCATAGGGTAAATTAGTTGATCAAGAGAAAAGTCTGTCATGCAAATTCAGTTCTTACAGAATCTTCCTGTCACACTCATCAATGACAGCCTAAGTGGGTCACCAGAGTGGATGGCCCCTGTTAATTTATTTTCTCAGACATGTAATACATATTCATGATATCCTGCTGTTTGTCTGTCACCTCAAAGAAACTCTCCATCTCCTCCAAATTATAATTAATGAAAATATGCACAGTTAAGCTTAGGGGCTTGGAAGAGGAGATATTGGTATCATGTTGCAGGGGGGTGCAAGGTATTGGTATCAGCAGTTGTTTGCTAATGTGGTAGAGCAAAAATATTATTTTGCCTGGTACGACCACTTTCTTTTTTTTCCAAACAAGAGATGTAAGAGATCATGTATAAAAAATGAAATTTAAAAAAGTATATATACGAGAATGAAGGTATACAGAATCATTATTCGCAGAGAGGTTTTTAGTCCATTCTGATCTAAAATATTTTTTTTTCCAGACAATCACAATTACAGATCTCTATTCAAGCTATCCCCATACACTCAGATTTTTCAAAATTCCACCTGCCTATTTTGCCTAGGTTGAATACTTTTTGTTGTGTATGCATTTTTATCCAGAATTATCTGTGGTTTTGCCAGCAATTTCCTGTCATCGCTACAGCATAATATGGTATGGGGAAAGATACTGTATTTTTTTTATATTATCCTACAGACCTAAATAAATGCACCTTGTACCTAAATTAGTGAAAAGACAAAGGTAAAAACACGCAAAAAATGTACATTATTGTATGAGTAATGGCAATAGCAATGGGATAAATTGTATAGTTGTGTGATAAATTGCTAAACCATGATATAAATAAAAAACAGCTTCAGACAAACATCTGTTAAGTAAGAAAGAAAGAAAATCATACTACCACAGATAAGATTGTTTGCTATGAGCTTTTCCAGCACTCACACCTGACAAAATCCCAAAATGTGTAACTTTGAATCTTGGAGAAATTGTCATTGTATTTTATTTTGCTTTGTTGTTTTCCCACATCTTATCAGAATCACAGGTTTACTTTCAAAATGTGTAGGTAACTGCAGTGTAATAAAGCCTTTGTTTTAATGCTGTCTTTACTCCCTGTTAATGAATGAAACTGACTTAATATTTACCAAAATAAAAGTAGAAAATGTTAATTTTATGTACATATTTTCATTCTTTTTGGATTATTTCTGGTCAGAAAAAGGAGCATTAATAGAGGAAAAAAATCAGGAATAACAAAGTTTTAATGGTTCTAGACATATGATAAATAGTTCTTCTTTTGATAGTATGTAAGAAATCCATGAGAATGAATTGGAAAGATTTTATTGCTGACCTGCATGACTTAGTTGTGGCTTTGTCACTCATAAATAATGTATTCAGCCCCAACTCATGCCACTAAAACATTTATACCACAACACATCACTGTGTATGTTATATAAATATTTATTATGATGAATTATTAAAATGAGCAATGAATATTTATTCCTCTTGCCGCGTGAGTACATGCATGTGTGTACATTTTGTGTTTATATAAAAATGCACATGTAAAAATATTTAAGTAGCTCTCTCTCTACACATGGATGTACATGTATGCAGGTTCCCCATATATGTACATTCTCTTGTATATACATCCACCCATACACAGGGATGTCCACACACAGCTGGAATTCTGGAAGGTTGTAAACATGCTTTTTATAGATGTGCATTATTTATAAATGGAAGCATCTACATGAAGGATGGAATTATGTACATTTAATATTTTTTTTATTATCTATGATTAATTCTGACAAGATCATGGCTTAGATGCAACTATCATCACAAAGGCAGGGCAAAGGCCTCGGCCGAACAGTACCCAAGGCTTTGAGAACATGACGACTTTCATTAGCCAAAATGTACAGCACAGGAGGTTCTTTCAGCTGCTGTTTTCATGCTCGTCTGCTTTTGGGGGAAAAGAAATTAAAGATTTACTATATAGCTTTAGTGATACCCAAAATATATTTAAAGGAACAATGTTAGACTGTGGTTCAGTGTAACACTCCCTTCAACACATGCCTGTTGAATCCTGGAGCCTGTCTGGGTTCATCCATCTAATCATATCTGATTTCAGACACTGTTGGCACATTTTTAAAAATTTGCCAGGAAGTCATATGATTGCACAGAGAGAGGGAAGAGAGACGAATCTATCTACGAGCAGTGTTAGGGGAACACAGATGAGGCAAAGAGCCTGGGAACCAGACATGAGGTGCATTTTCCAGTCTCTGAGAAACTTTTCATTGCACACCACGACGTAAAACATTCCAAAGCGTGTTGCAGATTTGAAATATTAATAGGAATTCATCAAGCTCCATAGACTGATGCTTATTTCCCCATTTGCTATGTACAAAGCAAAGGATTAACACCACTGGCAATATTTGTGTCAGGCCATAGTGATTAATTTAATATTCTGATTGGATGAGCAGCAGAGCTTTAACGGCTGTTAACTTTCTGGCAAGCAGGGCTGAGAAGGTGATAATGAGATTAACATTTGGAGGACCTGATTTGCTTTTGCGCTGTATTTAATTACTACTTTGACACCAACTGGTATGGATTGTGCAGATATGCTGATAGATACCCATATTTGCTAAACTATAATATTGGCTTTAAAGAAATGTGTTAAATTCTGAGATTTCAAAACCACTTTGCACAGACATGAAAATTATGTAATCTCATGCTCAATTAATACCATCTTAAAGAGGGTATTTGGAGCAAGCAGAGTGCCTACAGGAAATGAAGAAATGTATTAATCAGCAATGAAAGTTGTACATTAAAGTTTAGGAAATATATTAATATTATAGGTTGCCAAAAATTGATGGGGATGATCAAGATGACTTAGATTTTGCAAATGAAATTAAAATGAGTCTTAAAATGAAAACAGAACAGAGAGGGGAAAAAAAGACATTAACACCATCAGGTCTGCTTAAAGATTTTTTCATTTCTTTCTTCCTCTTAAAAAAAGAAACATGGTTTGGATTATTCTTCAGAAAAAAGAGTAATGTAAAGTTATATAAAGCCTATGCTGAATGTTGAAATACGAAATAATTAAGAGCATAGGGCAAACAACACAGGACAAAAAGGTGTAACCTTTCCTTAAACAAATTCATAATTTCTGAATGTGGTTTTCTGAACAAGAATGTGATATTGACCAGCCATAGATGAAAATAGAAAAGACAACAGATAAGACTGCCAAGCTGGAGTGTATATTTTATAGAGATGGCCAACAGTTCCTCTTGGGATTTGTCTCAAGGACTTTTTCAAGAAGATTTGCTAAAGGCAGGAAGATAACATGTGCTGAATAAAAATTTAAATTTATACATAATAAACAAAGGTTGTTACTATCTGGTTTTACCAGAAAAAGCTTATTAGGACTATAGCCTGTTTATACACAGTTCAGAGTTTGAGGAAGCATAGGGTTTTAATACGTATGGTCTAAACACACAATTTGTACTTGTGTGGACAAAATCATATCCATTTTTCTCAGTTTTCATTGGCTGAACAAAGAATTTATTTAATTAACTTGACCTCCAAGTATGAAATCCAGAGAAGCCCCTTTTTAGACAGCTGTTGTTTTAGACCAAACTTCAAGCTGAAAAAACATTGTGGAAAAAGCTGGACCGCACTTGTGCTGTTAATACACAAAGTGTGTCCTTCAGAACCTTCCTCATCTTAAGGGCAGGGGTGTTGGAAGGCAGGAAAGAGAGAGAATCCAATTGACATATATACAATAGCCCATTTTGATGTTCTACAACTGCAAATGCAATTTTCACACACAGTGTAAGTTCATTTGCACTGTTAGTGCAGTGGAAAAAGCCTTAGGCTGAAGGAAAACCAGGTCTTTTTCTTCAGGTACTGCTGTCTCTTTGTAATAACTAATTGATATCCCTTGCAGCCCTCTTTTACTGATGAAGGATGCTCTCAGGTACCAAAGGTCAGGGTCACCAAAAGATATCCTGGGATGATTTTCTTTCTGTTCTATTGGGCATTTGTGATCTATTAAGCATGTTATTTATTTTAATCTCATATTTATATTGTTTTTTTTTCCCTCACAACACTGAAAAAATTACTTGCTGGTTTGGGACCAATGATGTGAAATGACAGAACAGAGAGCTGGAGTGCAAAGGAATAGTTAGCATTGCTGCTGTGAAGTGGTGATGTGTAGATCCCAACTACATTTCCCATCTGATTTGGGGAAACCAGGGCAGACCATCCAGTTTCAGCCTTTGCTATTGTTTCAGCTTTAGTGTCACCTTCATGGAGCCCTTTGCCATAACTTCAAAGCTAAAACAATTAAACAAGACAGACAGCCCTGAAACAAGTGGAGGAGGATCTGTTGAGCTGCTGAGACTGGATGTGCAGCACAGGAGGTTGTGCTAGATGCTTCAATAGCATCATTCTGGCATGCTGGGGACACTTGTCAGCTGTTGCCCAAGTCCAGCCAAAGGGTGACAATTCTGATGCTTATGGGATTCCTTACATTTGCTCTGCATTTGTCATGGTTTTCATTTATACAAATGCAACCATGAATTTTTAGTGTCCTTAAGGACAAAGGCTGTCTTAAATCTGAAGCTGATTAAGCCGTCACTTCCCACATTTCCTTCAAATTTGTTTCTGAATGACCAGGTCTCAATGCTCCTCCAAATGCAGATCTATCAGGACAAACAAGAGAAAAAAATTTCAGCAAGGCAAGGATGGAATGAATAATCAATTACGTGTAAGAATTTGCATCAACTTTGCTAGGCCTTGAACTTTTGGTTCAACTCTACAGTGCATTCCTTTGCTTCAAATCCATGGTGCATTCCTAGGAAATCTTAAAGCTGTAAAAAAATAGACCTTGGGAAATATCACAATACAGGTTGAAAGTGTCTAGACTGACTTGTCTTTGGCACCATAAGAGGAAAATTTTCTGAATTGTTTTGAATTACTTTGCTGACTGATCATTGGTAGAAGTCTTTTGGGGAAGTTTTTTACTGAAAAATCTCACAGACATTGCAGAGATATTTTCTGAGCTGAATGAACTGAGTAACTGTTTGATGAAGGAATGGTAAACATCACAACTGTCTAGATCTAACAATCAAATGAAGAAATGCTATAAAATGAAGAGAAAAAATGTTAATAATTTTAAGAACAGATTATTACTCAATAATACACAAAGGATAGGCAAATATGCATTGGAGCAGCTGAAGTGTCCCTGTTGCAGATTTATATTCCTAACAGTGATTTTCTGTCGCTCCCTGGACATTACACATCTGTCTGCCCACTATAAGCCTTTTTTTTCTCTTTTTGTTTACTTCCCTAATATTTGAAATGCAATCCAAGGCATCTTGCTTATTAAACTGGAGAGACTTCAAATTTGCTTTTGCACAATAGGAGCTAATTGTCTGAGACAATTTACATCCATCAGTGCAGTGTTTTATGGCTTTCAGACTCAGTGTAAAATGAATAAATAAGAGAGCTGAAATCATTACTCTCTTTTATTACTGGAGATGTGCTGGCTAATCTGAGAGTAATTTGAATGCTAGAGGCCTGTCAAACACTGGACATCTGTCAAGCTCTATCTGCAACCCATAGTTCACAATCTGTGCCACTTCATAGCCTCCTCTTTTTCCTGTCCTGAACATTTTCCTGGCAAACCCAAAAGTTGGAGTTACTTGTTTAGCAGGTGTATTTTTTTTTTTTTTGTTTCTTGTTTATAGAGTTATTTGGAGAGATTTGTAATTTTATTGTTTGGTTAAACCTGGTTGAGACTTAATTTTCATGCTGTTGGAGAGTGGTTATTTTTTATGACAATTCTAAGATTTCATTGCAATTTTAGCATCATTATCAGATAGAAAAAGAGGCCATCTGTCAATTGCCACTATCAATTTCCCTCATCTTCCCAGAGGTTGTAGCTGCTCTACACAGATCTGCAGAATTGTGCTGGGGAAATAACAAATGGAAAAAAAAAAGAGGATACACATCTATGATATGCCATAAAAATAACTGTGGGGGACAGACAGAGTCAGTAACAGAGGAAATAACACTTGAGAGACATGAGAAAAATAAGAGTGCAAAATATTTATGCAAGGAAAAAAAAGAAATCAGACAGAGACAATGTTTATAAGTAACAATTTGGAAATACTTGTTGAGAACTAGCGGAAAGAAGAGGAGGCCTTTTAAAAAGGAAATTATAATTGGGAATAGAATAGGAAACGTAGAGAAATTAGTTAGCTAGGAGTGAGGCATCATAAGAATGAAGATTTTAGAAACAGGTTGCAGATAAGTTCCAAAGATGAAGAAAAGCTCAGTTAAGGAGATTATTATCCCTTACATGGAAAAAAAAAATCAGATTTTTAAGTATGGAGGAGATAAAAAATCTGTTTTACTCAAGGGATTCTCTGAAAAAAACATCACAACTCCAACAGTAACTTCTGTAATGTTTAATTGGTACCAGAAATTCCACAGCAGAATTATGGTTATACTTATGCTATATTCTCCCTCTTTTACCTCCCTTTCTCCCAGGCAACAGATGCTTCTATATTGGAAGATATCCTGAGAGGAGTTTCCCCTTGTATATCCAATACTTTTACATGGCATTGATTTACGGCTGCAGAGCTCAGAAAAGGAGCAGACAGTCAGGAATCACCTGCTGCCAGAGTGTCTCCCAGGTCCACAAAAGGTACAAATTTCATGTCCGATACCAGCTTATGTAAGTCCTGATATTTCATGTCAAAATACAGGATATTCTTACCATAAAGATCACTTACTCTTTGACTGAAGTGTGTCTGGGTTCCAGTATCATTCAGCAAGGAGACCACATTGTCTTATTGTCTCATGAGACGCACTAAATGTAATAACAACAATAATAATTATAATATCACAAATGTCACAAATAAAACTAACAAAATCCATAATTTTTTTAGTGGCCCCTTCTATTCATTCCTAGCTAAAAGAAACTATCTCTTTCTTTTTATCCATGCTATGAATTTCTTTGCACAGATTCAATCATCCTTGCTGCCCTTCCCTGTACTACCTTTTATTTTTCTGTCTCTATTTAGACCAGGATTGAACACAGCATTTTGGATGCAGCTACCAGTGACATGAGGGAACCTGTTGGTTGAGATAAAGACAGTTTAATAGGTAAAGCAAAAGCTGAATGCACAAGCAAAAGCAAAACATGAAATTTCATATCTTTCCATAGGCAGGCAGGTGTTCAGCTGGCTTTATACGTCCAGCATGACATCAGACTGCATGGAATAGCCCTTGGGTCAGTTGTGGTCTCTCCTGGCTCTAGGCCCACCCAGGTCCCTGTGCACCCCTCTTTGATGGGAAGGCTGTACAAGCAGTAGAAAAGGTCTTGACTGTGCAAGCTCTGCTCTGCAATAACAAAAACATCCCAGAATTATCAATACCGTTTCCAGCACAAATCTAGAACACAGTCCCATACCAACTACTATGAAGTAAATTACCTTTATCCCAGCCAAAACCACCACAAGGTTGTTATCAGTAGCAAGGCATTACAGAGCCTGTTTTACATAAGTGTCTCATGTTTCTCTATACATGTACAATGTATGAGTTTCCTGGTGCTGTTCATTATTCCTGGTCTGCAACGTGGAGGTGTTGAGGTGGTAAAGCACTCACCCACTGTGTTTGGAGTGAAGCTGCCCAATACTCCCCCAGGTAATTCAGTGGTGCAGTTTGGAATTATCTCCTGGTGGCAGCCTGCATGGCCTTGCTGCCTTCTGGAGGGCAGCAGAAAGGGAGGGATGGCTGCACTCCGTGTCATCCAGCTGCCTGCAGCAGCAGCAACCCGATATTGAGCTCCCAGGTGTGTTACACTGCAAGTGTAGAGGTAGATTGTGCCCTGGCTGATGCACTGCACAAAGCAATAAACAGTTATTTCTGAAAGAGATTGCTGTGAAAAGTGAAGGAAGCAGTAATGCCTCCTTCTAACTAATAAGGAAGTGTGAGATGAGTGACTGACATTTTGAAAATCAACTAGTGCATCAAAATAAATTACTTTTACAGAACTAAGCTTACAGAATATATAACCCTCTCCAAGCTCATCAGTAAATAACACAAAAAAGGAATAGAAAGAGAAAAACATTGGACTTTGGATAATCCTGAAAATAAACAGCCTTGTTGTGGTGAAAATAGAGTTGTTTTGATAATGCAGTCCCAAATTTCTTTAAGAAATCATCGACTCTATGGGGAACTGAGTCCTATGTCCTGGATCCCACAGATGTACTGTTGACATTTGCAAATATTCTCTCCTACAGTGTGTAGGGTGTGTATATGACTCAGATTATACACTGCTAAAATACAGCCTATGTGTATATTTTTAACATATTACTGTTAATGTGTCATAAGGTTTAATTTACAGTGTGTAAAATGCTCTGAGATTTTTAAACATTCAGAAGTGTGACACTTTTTTTCATTGCACCACTTTAATTACAATCCTTCAACAAACAAGTTACAATACATAATATTATTTTTTATGAACTGTTGTCTTTTATTTCAAAAGTAGATTGCTCTATTTTTTTTCTTCAAATTAAAAAGAACAAAGGGAAAGGAAGAGTTTAGAAAATCTATTTTACAGATGATTTTCCACTGAACTCAAGCATTTACACCACTGTAGCTGTGATCAAATTAAATTTATTTTAGTATAGATTGATGCTACTTTAGTGACCTGTGCAAAGCACAGAAGAGAGATGACTAATCTCTCAATCTCTGTTTGAGAAATTATGTGATTAGACACACACAATACATGTGCAGGGATAAGGATTTGTGAATTATTTTTAAAATAATCAGGAAAGCTTCAAAACCTGTACAGTAATAGACTAGATCCTGCAATTCTCAGTGTGCACTGAGAAAACTGAGAATCCATAGCCTCAGGTTATGAACTGACTTTAGTGGATCTGTAGATTAACAGTAGCTGAGGGTCTGGCCTTGGGTTATTGCATGGGGTTTTTTCTGCCTCACACACCAGGGATTATTAAATTTGTTTTATGCAGTGGTCAGGAATAGATACTTAGGGAAAGAGTATAAAATCAAGGTAAATATAGTTTCCTTCTGCCTGCTTGTGAACAGAGCATTACATCTGAACTGGATGCTGCAATTAGACTGCTTGGGGACAAGGAAAGGAGGGAGATCTCTCCACTTGGATGTTCCATACAAACATACTTCATAATGTCGTTAGAATTTAACTGTGGAAATTGCTACCAGGTTCTGGTCCTCCACTTGTCTACATTACGCAAATCTTAGTTTATTTCGATCTCCAATACTGCAATGAACAGTCTAGTTCCTTCTAAAAAAAATTCCCAAATTTGTATTTATGAAAATCTTCTGAACTACACTGATTCTCTCTATCCAGTATAGAAAATGTCATACTTGTTTTAGCTCCCCTCACCCTACACAGTCTTCTAGAACCATTCCACTATCAAAAATTTCCGAAGACTCTCATGTTATAAACTGAGCAGTGTCACACATGCTGGTTGTTTCATGTTATAAAGACAGGCAAAGTGGAAAGGAAAGTGGTGCCAGCAGCATCTCTACTCCCCTGTATTGTATCTGATGGAGGAATGTGTCTCAGCTCTATTTCTAATTACATTTAGAGGAGGAATATTTCAAATCAAGATTACATCTAGGGAAATACCAAGAGGTTGCCTTAAGACTTGATTCTTTGCTTGGGTTAGGCCAACGCCTTTTCATTATTCTTTATTGCATAGATTGGTCTTTTGGTGATAACCAAAGCTGGGGATTAACGGTCTGGTCTCTACTGATTTGACAGCAAATCTGTAGCTGGATTTTTTGAGGTTCAAGGAGTTAGACAGGGAGATGGTGCTAAAAATTAATCAGATTGTCTTTTTGTGTAGAGATTAGTTATTATAATAAAAAATTTCCAGGTTAGACTAGAGTTTGGGAATACATCCTCTAATTATCTAATTCATTACTGGGTACTCTAAGGCACAAGCACCAGACAGAAATAGGCATTCAGAACTTCTAAAACCTGCAGGTTTCCTGTAATCTATTGTTAACTTTTACAGGCCTTGGAGAAAGGGAATGAGTGACAGTTGATGAGGACCAAAGCTGCTTTTTGTTTCTGCTTTTTTATTAACTTTCTTTCTGTTTTTTTTTTTTTTTTTTTTTCCCCCCCCCTTCTCTCCCTGCCGCCGTCGCTGTCTGCGAGCGCCTTAGCCGGGGCGGGGCAAGGTGNTCCTCATATTTGGATTAGATTTGGTATTTGGATTAGATTTTGGCTTGGTAAAACTTGTAAGAACTGGTCACTCTGCTACAATTAACTTTACAGCTAGGGCTGCAATTTCATGTAGCATTTTGGAACATAAAGTTTGAGAAATTCAGTTCATTACTGCAGAATTAGAAGTTAGGAAAAGGGAATGCTGTGCACAGAAGAGAGTACCATATGTTTCATTAACTGCATGCTGTAAGTATAGGCCGAAGTTGAGTGTGAGTTTGGGGAATGACTTGGGAACAAACCTTCAAAATTCCATTTTATTAACAGTCACTGAAGGGCCTGCAGAATGAGGTAAAGGTCCAATGACTCATGTTCTCTTTTAAGATACAACTGGTACTTCAATAATTAAAGTTAAGTTTAATTAGGGTTAGAATTCAGGAGCGTTGTTAGGGTTAGAATTTGAGAATGCACACATTCAGAGCCATGATTACTTCTGGATTCAAAAGTGCCTACAGGGCTAGGAAGAGGCCATAGTGTTAATAGGATTGAAATAATAGGATCTTATTTAGCACAGGGATTTATTTCCTGGCTCTAATTACCATTATAGTAAGGATAGGGTTAGGGGAAAAAAAGGGCTTGAAAAACCTGTGTTTTCCAGCATATTAGTGAGACTTGCAAGGACTGCAGTCATGTAGGAAGTCAGTTTCTTCATAGGCATGGGCATTTATAAGGACTGTGAGAGTGGTTAAAGGTCTTATGATTGCAACTTTATTCTCTAATTCATTTGGGAGGTTTTATTTTGGCACATACTGCAGACTTCAATGGATTAGGAAGCTGGTTTCATCATGAGACTTATCCTCTTCCTTTTGGCCCTTTATTGAGGGCCCTGCACAAGCTTATAGGGTTTGAGAATTACAAGCTTCACTGGTCACTTAACCAACATACCTGTCAGAATTTGCAGAGTGAAAAATAGAGTTAGTGTTCCTAGCCACAGTCTCAACATAACCATGGTCTCAACTTTCTTTAAGACTTTGGATAGATACCTTCACCATGGACTGAGGGTTTAGGTGAGAGCAGTGCTGAAATTCAGTCTGGATGCTCACAGGAATGGAGAAAGCACACCAAGAAAGATGACAGTGACAGGTGTTTTACAGCTCTAATTCTGCCTGTGACCACCATAGTGCTCATACTGATGAGGGAAGTAGTGGTGATGATGACAGTCTCCTATTCAGGCTGGAGAGGAGTGCTGGCAGTGGTGATATCTGCAGCTGAGGGTAAGATTTGATGATGTTTAGGATGGTTCTGAGAGTGATTTAGGGGTTAGGATCCCTCTGTTCACCTCTTAAGGATAGTCAACAAGTCACTTTAAAGTTATCAGACCTCCAGAAGATCCTCACCAACCTTGACTAGAATTAGCATCCTGTTTTCTAAGCCTACATCATTCAAACTGCTGTACTCTCATCAGACACTGAAATAAGAAGTAGGTTGAACTTCATGATGAAGTACTGGTCAATTTGCTTGTGTAATGCTTAGCTGTGAAGTTAGGAAGAAGTCAAAATTCCAGGGAAAGCTGGTGCCTTGTAGCTTTGAGGTTACTTTTCTTGAGTCACAGAAGGGAGCACACTGTCTGTCATCTCACCCACCCAATCTACTGAGCCCAGCATTTGTCTCAGCTTGTATTGAGGGCAACTATCACTTCAAAAAGGTTTTTTGTTCTTGAAGCTCAAGAGTACTTGTAGGGATTTAGAAGATGAGGGTCAAGCCACTCATCTTGTCTTCTCTTAGACATGGTTGACATGCTATCAGATTTGTAGACAGAATTGTCATTTGTATTATGAGTGGGCAGTAAAAAGATGTAGGAACTCAGTGCATTGGTATATTTTTGCAAAGGATACTAAGACAGAAAAGGGCTGATCTTCAAGGTTGCCATTGTATCATCTTCCAGGTGATGAACTCATCAGTTCTACATTATGAGTTTAAAGGACACGTAATCAGACTTAGGACTTGGAAATACAATCCTTTTGGGAACTGGTTTTGAGGGTATGCTGAACTCAGGATGGTAATCATGTTACTACCATCAGAGCCACAGCTGCAAGACCTGGCAGATGGGAAGTTTAAGAATAAGTTTTAGAATAAGCTGAGGATTCAGCTCAGAGGTTGAGAGCTTATGCGTCACTCTTAAGGGGGTCTTGAGATTGAGTCAGAAGCTCTCTGTCCATTAATGCACAGAAGACAACTATAAAGAGCTGCTTCAAGTAAGTGGGGATAAAGTGGCTACAGCCAGATGAAAGAGACAAAGCAATAGAAAAATATGTTTCATAATTAGGAAACATATCAAGAACAGTTTGATAGATGTGTCATAAGTCTATAATTACAACTTCACTGATTATAAAATTTTGTTAAAAAACAACTATAAAACTAAGCAAACTTTAAGTGTTGATAGCAGGAGGAAGTAATGCAAACCAACTGATAAAGTTACAGCACTTAAGAAATATGTATCACCAGAGGAGTGAAAGATGATAACTTATAACTACTACTACTACTACTACTACTACTACTACTACTACTACTACTACAACTACTACTACTACTACTACTACTACTACTACTACTACCACCACTACTACTACTACTACTACTACTACTACTACCACCACCACTACTATTCCTAAACAGAATCTGTAATAACTGAAGAAGAGACAGAATTTCTAAGTGCAGGAAAGTTCTTTAGGGAACAGATATTGTGGACATATAAAATAACATAAATTTTATCTAGTAGTAAACTAATGGAAATATATACTGAATGGACTAGAAATTGGAGGGTTTCACTAGAGAGTGAAACTATAAACAAAAAATCATCACTGAGTTGTTTCAATTGTGATTGTAATCTTTTGAGATCTATTGATCTGCTACATTTAATGGCTTGGAAGAAAACATGAAAGACATCTAGTACTACTGAGATGCAATGATTGAAGGCAGGTGACCGGTTTTGGAATAAAGAAAATCAGTCAGAAACCTGGCAGCAAGCAAAGTGCATTATGGTGTAGCCAAACACAGCCTTATGTAGGCAATAATAGGGTAGGCTATGCTTGAAAGGACTGGGGAGGGGTCTGTCTCTGTGAGACAAGATTCCAGAAGGACTTTGGTAATCATGGTAAAATTTAAAGCAAATTAGTGCTCATCTTGCAGCATGGACAGCAGGGCTCATGCCAAACTCACAGGGGAATCTAAGGAGGAAAACATTTCCATGATTGTTACATTTCTAACAATTTCTTGTAAGATGTATTAGGTCTCGTGTTATCATCATTACATTTTACTTTATAACCTTATCTCATGTATGTATACTCATTTCAAATGTAGTAAAATAACAGCAATAACCCATGGAGCTTGGTAGGATTCCCTTTGCTGAGATAACTCCAATATTGCTAATAACTTTCTTCCCTAAGAGCACATTTTGGTTTTCTTTTGCCTTTATGAATCTTGGCAACAGAAGATTCTTCTTTTAGGTTAAAGAACACTCCAGTGCATCTTTATTCTGACTGAATTAAAAATCTAGCCATAGTTGTATTTCTGGTTCTCATAGATGATTACATCTCATAGATGATGTAATACATTATTGACCTTTCTTTTCTGTAACATGGGTGTTATCAGAATAGACTTGGGTGCACCTATTTCTGAATACCTGTGCACCTATTTCTAATATGTCTTTGCACAGACAAGTTCATCCTTTGCAGAGAGATTCTCTAGTTCAAGGTGTTTCTTTCCACCTCCAGCCTCATCGACTGGAGATGGAAATTTCCATTGTAGGACTGGTTTTTTTTCCTTTCCAATTAGAGAAGTCGACCTAAGAGGGTTGAAGAAAGAAAAAGAACCACAAAGTTTCTAAAGCAGCTCATTTGTCTTCTCTGTTTAAATTCCACAATAAATACTGACTGTAACTATTGAGAAGATAAAATAGTATCTTTCCTTATTTCACTGAAACAATCATTGTTCTCAAGTGCTGGAATTGAGATATTTACTTTCAGGAGTGCAAATAATGAAAATATTAACTCTTTGTATTCTATACTAATCTTCTTTCACACAATCTTAATTTGTCTCATAATTAACTGTCTTCAAGTATTTAAGATGTACTGAGAAGGCACCTGGAATAAGAGTTTTATTGGAAAAAATGTTTCTTTAAAAGACCTCCCATTAAGTGAGTTGCCATCTGAGGCTCTTGTAATTTTGTATAACATAGTGACATTAATATTTGTTGAATTAATATTGAACTTGCTACATTCCTTACACAAAACGTATAGTGGATTAATTATTTTAAAGAAGATTTACCAGATTCCACTGTTATTAAACATTGGGGGTTTCCCAGTGTTTACCACTGGATTGAATGTGTTGAGTTTGTAAGACAGCTTATGACTTTAGACAAACTTGATTACTTTCATTGGGAAGAGGGGTCAGCAAAATGTTGTTGCAGGTATGACTTAGCCAAGAAAAGAAGAGTAAGCTGGAGATAGCTGACTGCAAGGAGTTCTGACACTGCTGCATCCACGGGAGTGATGGAACTCTCCAGCTCAGCACCAGTACAGAGTAAGGGAACCAAAAGTGAGGTTGGCAGGACCCCTGAAACTAGTGGCATTCAAGCTGAAGGGAAGAAAACTCAATAAAAAGGCAGAATCTAGGGACAGGTGAATAATTTCAGGCATAGAAGTTTCTTTTCTGTAGCTTCTTCAATTTCTAATTCTGAAAATGGGCAGATTCCTCCCTGGAACTCTGCTATGACTGTAAGTATTAACCCTTGTGTTCCCTGTCTTTGGAATGACTCCAGAGGCAAAACTTACTATTTTAGAAAAGTTTGTGTCTTACTATTGTAAACACAATATTGGAAGCACTAAGAGTAGCAAGGAAAATGAAAAAACTCTTCTGATATTTTCATCCAATTTTGTATCCTGTGAAAATGCAAATAGACATCTTTTTAATTTTTCATCTTGGGATGAAAAAGGAACAAATAGTCACACAGACAAGCATCTCACTTCCAGTGATGTGGGTTTTTGAACATTATTTTTCTAACCTTGGGTCATAGACTTAACTTAAATCTGAAGAATTAGGGTTCAATTTAGTTATATATTCAATTTAACCAATAGGGTTTAATGGAATAGTAAGATTAAAGAGAAAGCACAGATACAGTATTCCACTGATACAGGATGGTTGTTCCTCCTCTTTTCCTTGTCTTTGTACATTATATCTGCTATTTTGCCTGTGTGGGACTCTGCAGCATATACTGACAGTTTGATCCTCTGACACTTAAATGAATAAGGCAAAACAAGACTTATTTGATTTTTAGTCTGGCTCCAGACTTGACAATAAAAGATCAAAGAAGTTATAGAAGTGGGAAATGAGGCAGGTGGAGAGGAGAAAGGAAAGCAAAGTCATAAGTATTGAATATTCAGTCATCAAACATGATTAATGCAAGTGATTTAAGGGAAAAAAATGCAAAATAATAAAGCTTTGACTGCTGTCTTGATATGGCTGTTATTGAACATGAATCAATAGTTGATTACACACTTAGATCAGTCAAAACTTTCCAAGTAATAATAGAGTGTAAGGTTGATTATGGAAACACATTCAAACTGAATAAGACTTCAAATGCATTCCTTTTTGGCTATTTATAAAAAGAGATCAAAAGCCCAAGCCCAGAAGGACTGATAGCTAAGTGTTAATAATACAGTCAATTTATTTGTAGGGAGGTCAACATTATTTTCGAGTTCTTTATTAATGGTATAGTTTGTCCAGAGCAGTACAAAAATTTATCTGGAGAAGAGAAAGGGTAACAAGTAGCCTAGCTCTGCTTTATTGAAAACAAAAGGAAGGCTGAGCAGGGAATGTATCTGGAATGCACCAAAGGAAACCAGGAAGACCATGACAGACCATGTGAAGCCTCTTGCAGATGAAAAGACCAGTTTCCAAAAAAATAACCCCCAACCCAAACACATTAAACATCCATCTTTTGTTTTTTGAAGGTTACATTTTGCCCCTTGCTCTCCCACAGGGCTATTTGATTCTAAGGATAAAATGTTCTTGAAGAGAAATGATCTTGTAACTTTAGTCTAATTTACCTCTTAATTTTCATATGGACATTAGAGTTGTATCATGTCAATACGTAAACACCCCTTATAAGCAGAATTATTCTGATGTATTGAATCCTACAGGTTTATGAACACAAAACCCATGACAACCCCACTGCTCTGATAACAGAAGCAGATTCTGAACTACAGTTTTCACTGCCCAGGAGACTCCAGAGTGGAGGAGGGAGCTGTATATAAGGTGAAATTCCTGTTGTGTCTTTACTGCTTGTTTCAGAGTTTTTTTAAAATTCTATTTTTTGGTGGCATATTCCAGATATATTGGATGAATGGCCAAATCAAACAAGGACTGGTAGAAAATGTTTCTTTTTAGCAAAAAAATAAATTATTAAACGATTAGGAAGGTGAAAGAAAGAAGAAAAAGCAAAAAGTAAAAGGAATGAAATGGAGTGGACATGTTAACACCTGAGTGTTGCACAGTTTATTTTAACATGCTTTATAGCTGTGTAGTGGGGCAAATTAGATTCTGCTGATCTTCAGCTTGGATCACTATTTACCCTACTGTAAAAATCACATAAAATCCCTCTGAATGACAGAGTAGCCCTTAAAATTAAAAAGCAGCCACCTAAGTGATGGCACAAGATAAATGATGACTAGGCAGGTCTGAGAGAGTAAAAAAGACAGCAGAACATGAGGAGAGAGGAGTGAATAAACAAACCTGGAAGACTTCAGAGTGACTGATGGCTCCCAGTCTGTGAAGGGGACAGAACAAGATGGCAACAAAAGCAAATATGGACTTCACTGGATAGGCAACAAATGGTAACAGTACAAGGGTGCTTGAAATAGCTAATTCTCAGAGCATCTAGCAGGAAATATTGGCATTAGGATGTCAGTCTTATCTGGGCGTGGTGTGCACTGATTTACAAAAGCCCACTTTTCTCATTTGTGGTCACTAGGAACACTATATTTGTATTAATCAGGTAAAACAATTGTAAGGTATTCAGTATTTGAAGAAAAAAGTTAGAAACCAAAATTTACAGTAATTTTGTATATCTGCTTTTTAAAAATTGTTTCAATATTTTAAAGTGATATGGATTTTCTAAGACTTCAGGGATACTGCAACGGTAAAGGATGAACTTTTTTTTTTTATTTAATTTTAAGTCTTTTTATTCAAGGCTGGAAATATATAGATAGCTATACAGTTATACACACTTCTCACACCATTAAAATGAGTTTTTCATTTTATTATTAATACTTCCAAGATAAGTTTTCTTTTTATTTTGGGGCTGGGTTTTTTTGCCTTATGGCTGCTTTTGAAAAGAATATTAACCCCTTCTATCTGTCATATGATTTACTTGAGAGGAGACTAAATCACTCCAAATCAATGCTACATTTCTTTTTTTCCCCCACATGCATCGATGTCTAGGTTCAGCAAGGACAGCACTAATTCTTTCACAGTAGCTGTGAGGGGGTGGAGCCTGGAGCTGTGTGAGCATCTACATAGACAAAATTACAAATAATTACTTTAGAGATTTTGTGTAAAATTAATCAAATGTTTTAGGCTCCCATAAGTTGTTTTTTTTTTGTTTTGAGGTACACAACTTTTGCTTTATAGAACATCTGCATCCATGTAATTATTTGGATATTAACGCTGGCAAGTGCATGCTCTTGAAAATAAAAGGCTTGCACAAATACTGAATATAACACAACCTGCAGAACTTTTGCCTAAAAGTCTGTTTGGTGAGCTAGGTACTTCAGCGTATTCACGGCTTTCACATTAGAAAGTGACTTTTTTTGAGCTACTGCTTCAAAATTAACTCAAAATTTGATCTCTGAATAAAGCACAAGTTGCTGAAAAGTACTGCCACATTTCAGGATACAAACAAAAGAAAAAAAGAGCTTTGAGGGCAAAGAGCAACCCAAGAACATTTGCCTATCTTTTTTAATCCCTTCTTCTCCTTGTATTTAAATCCTTCAATTTTATGTTTTATAAAGGTAGTTTGGTTAAAGGCACATTATTCCCAAATTATGTTTCTAAAAGGCCACTGTTCACCAAAATTGTTTTCAACAGCTCTCCCTGTCCTCTTGCCAACAGACAGGCAACCACCATGATTTTTCTCAGGATAGACCTATTACTCTCTTTTTTATTTTTGTCCTTTACTTCCCCTACAGACAATTGCATTGCTGGCACCACCACTCACAGAAGCTTTAGCACAGCTGCATGGCCATCGCTCCCTGGCTGTGGTGTTTCTCTGGTGCTGCACAGTCTGTGCTGCAACATTTCTCCTGGTAAAGGATCTACTTTTCCTGACCTCCTGTGTAAGAGTTTTGTATTTCTCTGACCCTCACTCATACCTGACAGACTTTTAAGAGCAGAGATTTTGTGGTGTTTCAGTACAGCAGTGAAATGGGAAGGCATTTTTGGCCTTTTACTCCCAGATTTATGCTGAGTGATAGCATATGAAAAATATGCCTGTAGTTAGAAGCTGCACAAGAGTTTCTGGAGTGCTAACACTGTTTTGCTTTTTGTATATTGATATAGGAGTGTGTCACATGGAGAAAAGCACAGTAATATGACATTAGTGACCAGCACATCACATTCAAGTTATTTTTTTCCTTTTGGCGATTGAGCTGGAATTGTTGGCTCTAAGGCCTGTGTGAATAGTATCTGCCTCTAAATATTGTATAAATGAGAAAAAATTCTGTTTTTTTACAATATTTTCCAGTCTTTCACATGGATTTCTGAAAAGCTAAGTCAAAATAAAACCATGGTTATACAACTCAAGACTAGACAGGGAAAGGACAATGTAAGGTAAAAGTGAATAGAGAAACTTATTGTTTGCATGCCATAATAGTTTGTGTGTATATTCACAATACTGTGAACTGCTGGATAAAGTTGGAACTGCTTTTAAATAAAATTATTATGGCTGAGTAATAACAGCCTTCCTTAAGCAAAGGAGCAATGACAAATACAAGCTTTGAGCAGTGATGAGCAGTGACATCCAGCTGTGTGTCCTCCCACAGACTGTGAGCCTAAGAACAGTACAGAGGGGTAGCAAGCAATGATGCTGCGTCAAGGAAGTTGGGGCAAACCAGGAGATGCAGCTTTGTAAATGAGCCCTGGAGTTTTTTTCTGGAAGAAAGGTGCTT
Source organism: Irena cyanogastra (assembly GCA_013397155.1). Lineage (NCBI taxonomy): Eukaryota > Metazoa > Chordata > Aves > Passeriformes > Irenidae > Irena > Irena cyanogastra. The sequence goes on from VWZV01008637.1 coordinate 572,431, forward strand.
TCAGAACAGCAGATTCTGAACTTTTTCATCTGCATTGCTGGGATGTTTTGACTCACTATGGTGTCCCAGACCCTGTCATATGCAGAGTCCTTTGTGCCCCAAAGTCCTTTAAAAGAAGACAAGATAATTACCTGTAGTCTATTTTTGGATGTTTTCACAGTGAACACGTACAATATTTCTCCCAGATTCATCTTTTCTCCTGTAATAAGTTTGTGTTGTGCTGGTTCAAAATGTGGAGCTAGGTAGCCCATTATTGACAGGTGAAAAAGAAGAATGTGGAACTGATTAGACAATTTGCTTCTGTTTTGCCTCCTAATTAATCGGGTGATAAAACACCTTTAGTGCTTTAGTATGATAGTTCAAGTAAATAAGAACATGGATAACTGATTCCAAATCTTAAAAGGATAAAATGAGCTGTGCTCTGCTGAAACAAAATGGAATAGTCTCTGCTGACAGTTATACTCTTGCAGCTGCTTGAAAGCCAGGAAGACTGTGTGATGTTACTGCCACCAGATTTAACCCACTGTATGTAAATGAAATGGAGATTTTCTGACAATGGCTAAATATCTCAGACAAAGTAAATTCACAGGACTCCAAATGAGCCAAGAGAGGTAAGTAGTTTTGCACCCAATAGGACAGCTGGCAGCAACATTTCAAAGGAAGGAAAGGATACCTGGATTTGGAAAAGGCTGGGAAAACACTGATGGAGATGTAAGAAGGTTGTACTCCAGATAAGACATTTTTTTCCTTCCTTCCTTCCTTCCTTCCTTCCTTCCTTCCTTCCTTCCTTCCTTCCTTCCATTTTTTCCCCTCTAGTGCGTGTAGAACTCAATGGAGTAGCAGATTTTTAATGTCTGGTCTGTGAAGACACACAATAGATCTCTGGGGTTGCTGTTTTATTAGCATTGTTTTAAACCTCCATAAAGACGCATGAAGTTAAGGCTGTTGTCCATATATAAAAGTTCTAACATAGTGTTCCCCAATTGCTCTGCTTTGTACCTAGTTTTCTGTGTGGTTAGTCTGGATCTAAATGCTAATCTGGTTGTGTAATGTGGGTCTCATCCCACTTTAGATGCCAGAAAATTAGGTATTTAAGACAAATTTATTATTCATGCTCCCACTGTGGTAAAGAAAGAGAGACATGCTTTCAAAGGAATGATTGCACCTTCTAAAGATGGGTGTCAGGTATCTTTGACTTCTAGGGTGAATTGCTCCCAGGAGATAAAAAAATTACTGTTACTAGAGGTGGTGCATTAGAAAACCAGCTTCCATTTGGGGTTCACATAAATATAATGGAGGCAGACATCATCAAAAAACTCATCAGTCAATGTCTTCATGATGTACCTCTCCTAAATTTGGAAATGAATCTCATAATGTAAATCTTCATACTGTATCTTGGTCACTGATTTCTAGTATGCTGGGATTGCAATGCACAACACTCCCTTCTTTCCTCACAAAATGAGAAAAATAATCCAAAAATCCAATGCCTTAGGAGCTCTAGGAGTTCTATTTTATAAATACCAGAGTAGTTTTCAGATCAAGTAGTGGCAGTAGGAAGACTGACTGCAGAACACTATAGACCAGTGTGTTACAACCTGAATATGTATTAGTGTGTTAGTACAGCTACTGACACCTCCATCCATACAAAATTAGTTCTGGATGAAAGCCATGCAAGTTATTAAGCAGAAAAGTAATAGCTGAAATGCAAAGCTGCATGAGCCTGAGTTGGTAAACTCTACAGTCTCACTTCTGTAAGGTGACTCTTTTTACCAACTTTCTGTTTCAATGGAATAAAAAAAAGTAAGTGTTGTTTTCTGAGATTGATTCAGTTGAATGAATCAAATATTGTATATTATTTATTGCAGCTCTTGATTTGTGAAAGTGTATTGGTCAGACTCTTCTCTCTTCTTTAGGTTCTCTTCTCAATTACTTTTACATGTTTGAGAAATTTAGGTGATAATTTAAATATATTTTGTTTACATAGTATGTTTTATCATCCTAGAGTACTTCACAAATTTCAGAACAGAAAACAGAAATTCTGAACCAGATTGCAGCTGGCTTTTCTTGCACATTCAGAGCCAGACTTTCCCCCCAGGCATTCCTCCTCCCAGTTGCAATCTATGCAATCTTCTGACTGCAAAGAATATTACAGATATATACCACCTGGACAAAGAAGTGGTAAAAAAGAGAAAATATTGTGTGCTGCTTTATTTGACACCAGATGAGTGCTTCCTACAGAGGGGAGTGCATAAACAATCTTCTTTGCTGTATACTGGTACCATTTCCCCTATAACCCATTCATAAAAATCCTCAAGAAGGTCACATATATGTCTATTTATATATGTGTGTGTGTGTGTATCTGTACATAGAGATGTATTTACTTTCATCATTTAAAATTAAAATAAATAATAAAATACTAGAGAATTTTCCACAAGCTCAGCTGTCAATAATATGTTACAGTAACACACAGCAGTTTAGGATTTTCATTTTCATTTGCTTTTGAAGCAATCAGTGGATTTTAGAGAGGTGAAATGTAATTACCTCTTACAAACTGGGTAACAATGCTTTCATTCATTTCGTTTGGCTATTATCTTTCATTACAACTGTTCTACAGACTCTTGCAGGTATGAATTTTGAATTTTCCCACTGACTGGAAAGTGTAGCTTATAACCTTTTAAGGTTAACCTTAAAAGATAATACACATAAGCTTATGCTTATAGACTTGTAGTGGTTTGAGTCTAAGTGAATTAGTTCTATTGGCTAAGTACTTTCAATGTTCATTAAAGGAACACCTTATAGTAGCAAAAATTCAGGAGGTCACATGTGCATACAGTGTAACATTCATGTGGATTCTCTGACAGATTGTTTAGGTATTTCCCTTGTGTATCCCTCTGAACTGCATGAACAGATATTTCTAAATTAACGTATCAACTGAAAGAAAAATCCCACAAAAAACCAAAACCAAACAGTGAACAAACAGATTACTGTGGAAATTTACTTTTTGAACTGTTGAAGGAAATATTTGTTTAATTTGGGGATATGTAATTGTGGAGTTAAAGCTTTTCCATGCATGACGCTTAAGTCAGCTTTCAAGAAGGATAAATTGTCTTTCTTTTCATCTGCAAAACTAATCTGAAACGCACGTAGGCTTCAAAAATAAATAGACCACTCACCTACCATTGCTGAATTCGGAATTCTCTCAACCAAGAACACTGCTTTTCTTGGTGGGATTCAGAGAGGAAATGTCCATTTATGCCAGTAGGATTTACACGTCTAAAATGTTTGTTGACACTCACAAAACACAAACTGACTGAAAACTAAACTCAGAGATGAGGTTCTCTGCCACAGGATTAAAGTAATGGGAGGAATCTGAATGGAAAGCAGCTGACACATTTTGGGCCAGCTGTCTGTAAATTGCCCCTTCTGTGCGGAGGCGCTGTGTGGTCTCTGCTTCCCTGCGTCACGCCGCAGCCATGCCACAAAGGCAAAGCTGAGAGCCAACGTTCAGATGAGGCCCGAAACCGAAATACTATTTTTCTCCATTAGAGGGTGGTCCCTGCCCGTCGTGGTTCGGTTGCACTGGCAGCAGAAGACCTGCAATGCAGTGAGCTGCGTCGGAGATGACACATGAATCAGGAGATGTCTGCGCCCTTCCTCCTCACGCCTCACGCTCCCTTTCGAATGTAGCAGGTAGAGAAAAGAAGTGTACATGGACACAGGCCAATTCCAAACATACATGCAGTACCTGCTTTTATCCATTTATTATGCATGCACGCAAACGAGGGTACTTGCACATACGTGTAGTTGTGCCATGTAAAGCAACTAAGAACAGCTTTGCTACAGCATCTGGAGCTGAATTCACCATTGCACAATTTTTTTCCTGACAACAACATCTGCTTGATTTCAGCCATGCTAATTAACTGTACACATTAAAAAAAAAACCCAACACACATTTAGCACATGTATATAGGTGTATGTAAATGACGTATTAAAAATAAAACCTTTACATTAAGGTGGAATTGTGATTAGGAATTTGAAAGTACTAAAATGCTACTTGCCAAACAAATCTTGCTGCACTCTCTTGTGAGTCTGAACAATATAAAAAGCCTTTCACAACATGATTGCATTCATTATTGTAATAACCTAATTCCATGCAGGCAACTCTATTCATTCACTTTGTTTTGAAGATTATATATACATGAAGTAGAATTCTGCAATGTCTTTTTACAGCTCAAATTCAATAAGAAGAAAAAATTTTCAATAGAATTTCCTACTGTAAAGCATACTATGGAATAAGTATTGCAATGAAATATAAGAAAGAATTGCTGCTGGCATAATGAAACCACTTACACTTTGTATTTCATTAGCTTAATAGTAGTGAACTGTCTCATTCACAGCATTGCCTATTACAGATTGTACACGACATACAAAGCTCACAGAAAAGGGTTTGAATTTGTTCTCTTTTTTGTTTATTAGGTTTTTTTGTTTGTTTGTTTGTTTTTTTAAATGATAAAACCCCCAGAATTACCTTCAATAAAGGACAAAAGAGAGAAAGCTGATTGCCAAAAGAAGTTTGGACACTGAGCACTCATGAAAGCAGACTGCTGCAAACCGATAAAGATGGAAGTGCAGGGTAACAATGCTTCTGCTTTAAATTGACATTGCTCCACGACAGCACTGTGGACTGGCAGAGGGTCTGCTCCCTCAGCACAGCGTGTGTCTGTGAGCACATTGAATTCTGCAGGAGTAATCTGCCATCACAACCAGTGAAATAGTGAAATGCTTCATACTGCATGCATATTTCAATATTCCTGATCAAGAACATAGTATTTGTCTCCTCCCAGAAACAGGCTTGAACTGCCAAGCAGTCAAACAGATTTGTTTTCTCAATGTCAGTTTTACTGTCTAGTCTACATCATTCAGCTGCAGTCCAGAGAGTGGGTCCCCTATGAGCACTTACGTGAGGATTTTCCATAAGGTTGTCACAATCCCCTCACCTGCAAACTGAGAGGCAAATGCCAAAGGTTTTGCTACGCTTAGAAATACCTATTCAGAAAAGACACCAACAGAGAATAGGCATTTCTTTTATCCCTCTCTATTATTCTCCTTCATTGTGATGCTATAAGACAGCATTTCATGTGGAATATTTTCTAGATCCGTACCAGCAAAAATAAACAAGAGACATATATTTGCCTCAGTAATTCTGCATGGTCAGATTTTGAGAACTAAAACAATCTTTTCAGGATTTTTATTCAGCCTTCAGATTTCAAAGCTGCATGGCATATGAGATTGCGATCCATCAGCTCAGCCTGAGTGTGAGCCTCAGACCTAACAAAAGTGCACTTTAGAAACAACAAATGAACATTTCCTTGTAGACAGTATGGCAGAGTAGCAACAATTTGTGAAAAATGTAGATCTGCACCATGCACACTACAAAATAATTTGTGTGGCAGAAGTGTAGAGCAGTGATTTCATTAGAATCAGACCATTCTTATTCAGTGAAAGACTCAGGCAGCTGTTGTATGAACAAAGCTTAATATTCCTTCGTTTCCCATGCAAGCCTATTTTTCAAGGCCATAATGTCCCCAGTCCACCAAGTTACATTTAAAACTACCTGGAGAGCTTTTTCACGCAGAGCTTGTGTTACTCATTCTACATATGGTGTGAAGTTCACAGATGAGAAATGTGAGTGCCTAAAATAAATACTACATGAAACCTGAGAAGCGTGAGGGCCCTTGGGAGTTCAGCAAATGAAATGCCTATCAGTCTCTGACACAGCAGACGCTCCCTACAATTGGCAGCTTCATGCTTCATTATGCATGGATCAGATATATAGGTACGGCCCCAGGCAAACTCCCTGGTTTAAAGGAGAGGTGCATGCTGGGGAAAGGCAAATGTCATTTGCCTGTGAATTTGAAAGATGAGGGGAAAAGGGGAATAGAGTTGATTAACCAAATGTATGAGGGGTTTATTTTGTACCATTTATCCTAGAGTTTCCTCACTGAGAGTTGTTTCCAGCATTATATGCATTGCACCTTTGATGTTTTGTGGATTTAACAATGTCTAAAAATGCAATTATTCTTGTCCATCCAGCTGAACAGGTCCAAAATAAATAACAAGCAGTCAGGTTTTTTACCTCTAGGAAGAAAAAATAAAATAATTTTTTGCTTCCTTTTGTAACATTAGTAATAGAACCTATGTTTACAGCACAAGGTCAGCAGGCAGACTTGCTGAAATTGTGTAGGTTCTGTTAAACACCATTGAAACATTTCATGCTGCCTTAATGAATAAAAATTATTCTAGAGACTCAGCTACTGCAGGATGTTAGTCATGGGTATTTCCTGTACAGGAAAAAAACCCCAAACACCTAGAAACAGATCAGTTTGCTTCACACACATGTAGTTCTTATTAGAAGAAACAGTGAAAATGGTAAATCCATCCTTATGCACAATTAATTGAGATATAAGAGAGAAGACAAAAAGAATAAAGGAGAAACTCATTATTGAAAATCTCTTAAGAAAGCAAAAAAAAAACCACGTTAAAATGTTTGTGGGAAAGGAAACTATATTTCATCATTCCTGAGAAAATTATGACCCTGAGGGATCAACTGAGAAAAAGTGCTACTGAATATTGGTGTGTCTTAATGAAAACCCTTCTTTCCTCCTGCAGCGTTTCCATTCTGAGATTTCAATCATGCTATGTTCTGTCAATTAAGCTTTAAAATATAATTGTAAAGCTTTTTTCTACCATACCAGTAACAATCGTGTCAGATTTTCTTTGAGATCATTTATACACATTCATACACATACACACATACTTTTATTTATATACACTTTTATATAAGTATGTATCTCTGTGTGTTTGTGCATCTTTTTCACTGCAAAAATTCCAAGGAAGAATGGCATGGAATTGTTTGGAGCCTAAAAACATAGACAAAAATAAAGCAAACCAAGTCTATAAAACTGAGTGACTTAAGAAGATAAGCCTTCAGCAGCTGTAACAAATAGAATGACAGAGAAAGAAAGAAAAAGAATGCCACTAATGTCTCTCAATGCTCTCTCCGTGTGTTCAGACAAGTTATGGCTAGGAATGTAAAACTTGAATTTAAAGAAACTGCATCTGGTGGAGATTAAAAAGGATAAAGAGGAGAAAATCGGTTTGATGTACACTTCAAAATGCTGCTCATAATATAGTTTGTTCTATCACTTGAAAAAAGAGTATCACTGTTCTTTTATGTCTACTTTTTAATCCTATGCTTTTAAAGTATCTTTTATTTGCTCCTATTTGAGGTGAATTGCCTCACTTCAAAAACCTAAATCTAGTTTGAGGATTTTGACTTTAGTGGCTTCCTTTGAATATTCTTCTGAAGTTATATTTTATCCCCCATTTTAACAAATCTCAGGTTTTACTGGGTAGTTGTGAATACAAGGTCTTCCACAGTGAGAATCACCTGCAGGCTCAAGAATGCACATTTTATACTACAGCTGCCAGTGTGTTGTGTCAGGGTCAGGAGAGAGGTATTTTCTCAACTTTGCTCAATTGTAAACATGAATCCTGTCACACTGAGTCATGTAAATACAAACTTCATTTTATTGCTATTTTTCTATCTCGCACCATGACTCTATCATTAGCTGCTGCACGAAAAAAAACAACCAACCTTAATTTTGGAGCTTGTTAGAATTTAAAATGTGAACTTCACTATCTAATTCTGAACCCACAATCCCATCTGAAATCAATTAGAATATTTTTCTATTGGTAAGCTACTTAGTCTTTTATTAACAAGATGATAGAACAAAAAAGTGAACTTCTGCATATATATAATTGAATGAAGACCATTAAACTAGACTCAAAGGGCAAGACACCTTTTTGGAGCAAAACATGACAATCCTAATGGGTTGCCTTGGACTCAAAGGGACCTTGGGTATGTTACAGGTTTTCATAAAAAGCTACTGTGAAATTAGGAGTTTTCCTCTTAGGACTGTGTGTTCAACTGTTGTGGAAGGTCTTTGTGGTAGTTTCAATTATTTTTTTTCTGTGTTTTAGCATCAGTTTGCTTGGTGGTATATTGGTGAATGACTGGTGCCTGTAGTTTAGATACAGAAATAATAAAACGTAAAGAGAAACGATGAAGTCATTGAGGCATGACCATCTGAGACTTGGTGCTTCTCACCAGATTCATTTATAAGTTCATAATTCAAAATAAACACATGTGTTGGATAAGATTCTCATCCTCATTTAAGCACAGTGGTGCTTGTCTTTCAAGTGGACATAAATTGAATCCAACATAAAACCATTCTACACTGCCAGAATTCTATAAAGCATCCTCAGTGAAAAGAGAATTCAGGTTATTAGAAGAAGGAATTTTTTAAAGTTTTATATTTTATTTTAACTGTGAAAAAAAAAGAATTTAACTACCTTTAATTTCTCAAATTTCTTCAGCATGCTTCAACTCAGAGGCATATATGTTAGCAGTGTACAAATTTCAATATCAAGGGAAAAATCACAGATATTTTGGGATTTTAGAGGTAACTGATTCAGTTCAGTCAATCAGCTTTATCTACCACTTTGTTAACAGTCAAGTGTAGAATAAATAAAATTGACCTGATGATATGAAGAACAAAAAATTTATATGCAAAAAAAAGTACTCATAGATTCATATATTATAGGCTGGGAGAATAAAATGGCCATTTAATATTTAACCTATTTTTTAAACCCCTACTGGAAATCTATTCCAATTTTCTGGATGCTATTTTTTCTTTCATGACAGAGACACCAACCACCAATAATGGCATAAACTGGCACAGCTACAACAGGAGAGAGCACCAACCTACTGGCATTTGTTTTTGCCAGTACACGGCTGCCCGTGCCACACACAGCACAGCAGTTTTACAAATTTTAGTGCAGATGACATTAAGACAACAAGAATTGATTTGTGGAAGGGTGCAAGACCTTTGTACTCCTAAGCTGCCACATCTAGTTCTCTTCTTCACAACTCTTAATATTCAAATATTGGACTTCTCTGTCTCATACAGGAAACCCAGCCACATCTCAGTTGTAGATACCTGCAAGACTCAGCCACCTGTATGAAAAGACAAATAATGAGCTCTTAGGCCTTATTGTGTCTTTCAGCAATGCTCAAGTTTGGTTAAAAGAAAAGAAAATTCTCATCTTGACTAATTTTAAGCATGACTTCAGCAGCAATTGTTTGAATAGATTGTCCCGTTTTGCAGAGAATTTAAGGTTTGTCCTTGCTTCATGTCCTTTCTGCAAGCAATATGTCAGCTATTATCTTCCTTCACTGTCCTCAGAATATCTTTTCTTTCTTTTTTCTTACTCATGCTTTTTTCCTTGAGGTTTAGAGTGTTGCTGGTTCAGACTGATGCATGTGACTGGCATTGCAAGCTGAATTGAAGGATGGTTACACGCTAACAAGAGCACCCTTCTCACTCCATGTTCCGCACACAGCAGCAGCAGCAAGTGATTAATGGAGTGGCTGGAAGGGAGGTTTGTGTGGATGCCTGAAATCATCCTGTGCTGCTGTCAGGATCCAGCGAGAGCAGCAGAAAAGCATCTACCTATATTCACATTTCCCTGCTCTGCCTCAAATGTTTACTGTGTACCCTTTGCTGCAGTTTAGCCCTATTCAATATTTTCACTCGCTCCTGCTCTTGCTTCTCCCTCAGATATCTGTTCTTCTTCTATCTCTCTATAACCTTTAAGATTTGCTGCTGCTTCCCACTGTGCAGATATATAGGGTGAGGTTTGTTTGTGAGCCAAAAGCAAGCACTAACCAGGGGAAGCCAGAGCCCTCAAGTTGTGAATGCTCATGGTTCAGGTCACAATACAAATTACTCTGCTTGTACAATTGCTTTAACTGCCCCAGTACTACTTAAGTACTATGACTGGAAGGGGAAATGGGATCAGCCAGGACAACTGTGCATACAGGGGAATACTTAGACAGAAAGGACAAGATGATGCTGAAGATACTTTCAGCTCAGCTGTTTTTCTTGTTTAAAGCTGCAACTGGAATCCCTAAAACCTGTCATCCACTATGAAGAAAAATGTAATTCTCTTTTTTAATCTTCTTCATGTATAATTTGGGAAGTACAACTCACCTTTTCATGTAGCCATCATCCTCAAACACGCTGTCCCTGCCCTGCCCCCTTTGCTGTGAGCTCAGCTCAACAGCATTGCAACATGCACAAACACCCACTCTGCTGGTCCCTCACTGATGACCACAGCTCTACAGTTCCTGATTTGCAGACTGCACCACCTTTCATAATTAAATCAGAAGCAATTAAAATGAAATAATCAGTTTTCCTAATAAGTAGAGTGAACTAGCTTAGGGGGCTCTAACAGCTGGATTTCCTTTTAATGTTTTCTTGTACAATATAAACTTCCCTCAAACTGGAAAAATACTTCTTTCCATCCTTCAGTGTTAACAATCTGAATGACTTTCTGAAATGTCCAGTTTCACAGTGTGACTAGTACTTTACTGAAAATCTTAATGCAAAATATGTAGAATCATGGTCACAGATTTTCTGCTAAGAAAACCAGCCTTCAAGGAGATATCCTTACCTCAGACTGGAAAAAATTTTAAGGAATACCATTAGAAGTGAGTTATTGTCCATTTGCAGGTTGACAACCCTGCAAACTCAATAAACTTGCCAAAATTCCATTACATCATCTTCACTGATGTTAACTTCTATGTTCTCAAAGTACAACACTCTGAGAGAAAGGAATATTGATTTTACCAAGCTGAATAAAGAAAAGCCACTGTTTTGCAGAGATTTATATTCCAAGGGCTTAAAAATGTATAAACTGGACACACATTATATTATTCCAATGCCATTTCACTCACTGTAAAAGAGGCAGTAGCCATCCTTTCCTGTTCAGAAGGTCCTTTCCCAGGTTTTATATTACTTCTCTGATTATGTATGAAAATATTTTAGCTGTTAGTTTCAACCTTGTTCTAGTTGCATTGATGTATGGTCCCAAATCAGCACAATTCAGCATGTTTTGAAAAAAGTGCCATTCAGTGAGACTGTGAGTGTGAAGTGAGATTAAAAGAGAATGGAAAAAAATTATACCCTTTGTAATGAGGTGTTGTTTTTCTGCTCAAACGACAAGGGTCTAGCATGGCAGCTGACATCAGCAGAGATGTCAAATGTCTCTGATGAGCAAAACCCTGTACAGAATACAACTTGCACTTCTCATTTAAGAGCCTTGTTAAACCTCCCATCAATGACACATACACTTTTGGTAATAAACTAACTTCTGCAGCAAAAGTTAAATCTCTGCCTCTAGAATGCAGTAAAATACTTTTCATTTCACCTAGTACAGCATGAATATTATGAATTTAATTTGCTTAGCTGATGTGAGATGTGTTTAGGGAAATCTGCTTACAGGTCTTTAGAAAGAGCTTTTGTCGTTTCCCATGATATGACTTTACAGTAACTGGAGTTACACTGTGTGTAACATTAGAAATGGATGAATAAACATTTACTCATTAGAATTCCAGAAGGAGGTAGCTTTGTGGGGTAGTTTGGATACTGTTGCTCAAGAAATTGTTTCAGTGATCCTTAGTCCAAGAATGCTACTGCCTTAGAAAACTTCACTGGGGTTTTCCTCTTTGTTAATACATGCATTGACACTTCATTTGTCTATAAGAAGGGTGAATTAACGGGCTGATGGGAAAGAGATAAATAAATGCTGTTTATTTACATACCGATCTTACAGACAGTCGTCATATTTGTATGTGTAAAAGATTAATTTCCCAATCACCACCTCTAATATGATGGAAGGCTATCCATGAAAACAACTAGTTCAGTCAGGTTAATGGACTCTCCTTGAGAAGGGATTTGCCAAAGTCTTCCCTGTAGGCAAGTAATTTTTTTCTCACATCATGCATGATAAGTACTCTGAATTCTCTCATCCAGGCTGGTGCTAGAGGTGATCTGTTTGTCTGCAGAAAGCACCTGCAGAGATCTCCTGACACTGTGTTAGTGCTGGAATGTCCTGGCTATGACAAAAAGCCAAGCAAGTCCTATTACAGCACAAAAAAGTGGATAAGACACATGAAAGAAGAACCTTCCATCTTCAGCTTTCCAGCCCACCCAGGGCCTTTGAGGTGTTTTTCCTGTCTTCTCATTAGTAACAATACTGGTTACTAACAGCTGAAAGACAAATCAACAAAAGATACTTGAAAAAACATACCTATGACAAAACAAACAGTGCAGCCAGTATTAAGGAGTACTTGTGGGCAAAGCGGTTCTGAATTACAGCTGGATTTGCCACCAACTCCTTTCAGTTCCTCACTGAACAATGACAAATCTGACTATCTGGGTTAACCCTGACCACATTAGGGGTCCTTCCTCATCTAAACACTGCCACGGACCCAATATCAAAGATATTTGTGTTGTGTTTTTTGCTTTCTGAGATGAATTACTGGATTACATTGTGGTGGAAGTGAACTAAATCACTTAACAGGAAACAGAAGAGAGAACAGTCAATGAGTATGTGTCCAGCTTTAAACTGATACATTGCTCACAACATGGTGATGGCAAGGTCTTTGAAATCTAGAACCTTTCTGTTTCCTGTCCATAGGTTGCCTGAAAAATAAAGTCACTTAGCCAGAGCTAAGCCACTTAACCAGAGCTAAGCTCTCTGGTCCTCTACTAGTGCCCCCAGACTCCGCCTTTGCCTCTATGAAGTCTCTACACTGAATTTTTCATTTTTCTTTCAAAGATCTTTTTGATCATTCTCTTATCTTCTGAAACCTTTCCCATTTCACAACCTGCTATGTCCCACCTTATGGGTTCCCTCTAAAATAACAATCACCCCAGGCACTTACATCTTCGTCAAAAACACTGCTCTCCTGCTTCAAATATGTGGCATCCCATCTTCCTGTTCCAATAACATCATCCCTAAGTTCACCAAGATCCTCACTAGTATCCACAGATCTTCCAGAGCCTTAAGTTAAACCCACAGGTTTAACTTTCTTCATTCCTGTAGCCTAATGAGGCTTGCAACTGATGTCCTTAAGAAGCACATTTCATTCGGCGAAGATGTTCCTTTCTTAGGGGTCCCACTTGCAAAAGCTGAAGTATGGCTGAATTAGTGACCTTGTGCAAACACAACCTTCTTAGGAATTCATCTTACATCTAAATATCAACAGATAAAAGAGTTGATGCAAAAGAACACTGGAATGGTCTGCCTGGGGAGGTGGTGGAGTCACCATCCCTGGATGTGTTTAAAAAAAGACTGGATGGTGCCATGGTTTAGTTGAGGTGTCAGGGAACAGGTTGAACTCGAGGATCTCGAAGGTCTCTTCCAACCTTGTGATTCTGTGATTCTGTGAACACACAATTAGGGAAATGAAACTGTAAATGCTGTCAGGGCCAGCTCTATCTGTTTGCATTCCCCAGCACAAGAAGGAATGTTGTTCTTAAGAATGATGGGCTCATCCAGAAATCCTCTGCTGGGGACGGACCTCTGCTGGAGGCCCTGTTGGAAGAATTGCAGAAACAATGCCTGGAAGGCCCTGAATGATGGTAACTTATTTATGAAAGATTTGGGGGCTCAGATTCAGAAGTGTTTACAATAAGACAGAGCACAGGCACCTCCTGCAAACCAGCTGACTTGCAGCAACTCATTCTCCCACAGCATTAGCCCCTTAATGAGCCTAAGTGCACATTTTGAGTACCACTTTTAGGTATGAACTATTGCCAGACCTTTTATTAAAATAATTATTGGTTCATAACTGGAAACTCTGTTAGTTTTATTGTATTGTAGATGTAGTTAATATATTTTCTTCAAAGCTGGATGAAGGCAAGAAAGTATAATTTTAAATGTTTCAGCCAAATTCATGAATACTCTTCATTTACTTTGTGATAGCCTGAAGTCATAAAGCAGTTATTGACCAGTCACAGCACAACAGACAGCACCAACTTACTGTTTCTTTGGACCACTGGAGTGGTATGAAACAGTCAGGACCTGCCAGTTAATCTCACTCTTTAATCATGTCAGCATTGCAGTTCATCTACACCAGTTCTGAATGTTTCAGTATTCACAGAACTGCACAATTTCACAACTGATTTGAAAACATTCATATGACACAGAGATATCTGAGGTACCTGGGTTCAGATCACAAATAACAGTGTTAAAGACTTTTCAAGTATTCTCATTTGTGTACAATGATGAGATTCACTCCCCTGTAACAAATTGCTAAATTGCAGGAATGCACTATAAAATTAAAAGACAAAATAGCAGCATTCTATATCTGTAAGTACTACTCAAACAGCTCTAAATTCTGTATAGCTCATACTATGGTATTCAAGATTTATGGGCTTCCAGAGAGATCTGCAGCTAGAATTATTGTTGATCTTTACAGTATGTCACCTGACACTGAAATTGATGTGTACTCGTATTTAATTTTAATGGCATTGAAGATGATACTTATGTTGCTGTAATAAGTATTGTCTTCAGGACTCACAGGGTTTAAGGCTGGATCAGAGCTCCCCTTTAAGTATCAGTGCTAATGCTGCTAATACTGATCCTATTAAACTGCACATAAACTGCTTTAGACAATTAAAAGATACCCATCTCTTCAGTAATAGAGTTCAGTGTTCCTTTAGACTGCTCTGTCCAGGAAACCAGCAATATCTAGGTGCTCTTGGAAGACAATGGATTTGCCCTTACTTTTTCTTCCTTTCTAGGAAATGATTGTAAATTATTTTTTCCTTAGAAAAGAGCAGCTTTCAGAAAATGGGATTGTTTGAACTGAATCTTACAGTTCTAGAGAGCTTCAGACACTTGTCAGACAGATAAACAAGTTTCAGACCCTATCAAGCCTTCTGAAGTGCTTGATAACATTGTAGCATCTTAAAAAGTCCAGATTCATACTAGATTTTATTACAGTCACAGCATCTTTAGATGGGAGATGACATTTCAGTAATGCTTCTCCCACAAATCTTGCATGTGGATTGCATGTGCCTTCAAGGTCAACAACACTCATTGCTTGAAGAGGAAGAATATGCAATGAAAACATGGTATGACAAGTTATTTTGAAAGAAAAAGCAGTTCAACCACCTCAACATTTATTTGGGGAAGAACTGCATTACTAATACCAACAGGAACCTACTGAACATCTCTGTCTCACACAGAGGCATGATGTACCTCACCACTTTCCACTAAGTGCCAAAAAGGCAATGTCTTGTTTGGCTGTGAGACAGTGCCTTCAGACTCCCCACTCCCTTTGAGTGCAGACCTCAGTGGGAGCCTGGACCTCTGCATGAATGAATAACTGAGTTACTGGGCTGGAAAGGCCAGCCCTAACTTCCTCCCCTTTTTATCTTATCTGTTTTGTACCATTTCAGGTGTGTAAGAAAAATGGCTGAATTAGGCATGGCCTCAGTAGTCCCACCAAAACTGTCAGATGAAGACCAAAGCAGCAGACAGCTATGCTGGGTGCATGGGCCACAGATAAACCAGAACCATGGGTGGCTCAGGCTGTATTCACTGAGGTCCCAAACCTTTTGTGATTACGTATGGAAGTGTAAAGTGTGTGTGAACTCTTTCACACCAGCTGGGCCCACTTTTGTTGTCTTAAGCTTACAGGCTTCTAAGACATCCAAATTATGGTCCCTCCTTATTTATTTGAAAAACATAGTGAAAAGAAAGAGGCTTTGAAAAACCTGATGACATTACAGTAGCAAAATAAAGTCACGAGACTGCTAAGTACTTTTGTTCTCAATTGAAGAAAAAGTCAGTTACACTTGTGTCTGAAGCCCCAGGTGATCAGAAAAATTGTAGGCATCTGCAGTTGCAGGCTGAAGTTTCTGACAAGATTATTTACTGAATGTTTTGGAATGTGATTAAAAATTCCCTGTACTTGCTATTCCCCATTTTTGGTTATTAGAAAGCAGTGATAATACTGAAATGCAAAAGATCATATTCAAAGAGCCTGGTTACCTGTCAGCAGTGCTGTGTGGAACCTTTGGAGCAATGATGTAAGGGAATTGTAAATGTGTGTCATACTGAGAGTGCTGAGATGACTGCCGTCCTCCGCCTATGGGAAAGTATTTGAACATCATGTGTCAGCATCTTCTGTACCTTTTGAGGATACTGAACAAAACTGAACAAACTGCTAGTCTGGGCATTTCTAATTAGATGTGCAGCACAGATATATTCCACACGAGAATATTTCATAGGAAACTGCTCAGCTTATTTACCAAAACTGCCTAGTACAGTTAGCTGATCAATACAGGTATATAACTTAAAACAATTTGGTTGCAGTGTCTCAGATGTTGAAAAAAGATGCTGGGACAAAACAATTAAGAATTTAAACCAGAGAAGACATTGATACCTAAATGGAAGGGAAATGTATGAAAATCCTAACATGAGGTACAGCCATTTAAAGCCTGAGAATTCTGAACTCCAAAACCACTTGCATTTTTCTCTTTTACTCTTAATTTCCCAAAATACCTAGAGGTACACATTTGTAGATGGTCAGAATTTACTTTGTCCTGGAAAGGATGATCAAAAGGCATTTGGCACATCCTTAAGCTAGCTATCTGTGAACCAGAATATGTGTGTTTACCCTTATTGCTTCTGAAAGTCCGAAGTAGCTCTGCAATCAGAATTTAGGAAACATACTCCTCTCAAACCTGTATGATACACTAGGCTGTAATTACAGGTGCAGTGGTATTTCAGCATGCATACATGCATTCCTGTATGGATTTTGTCTGTTTCTTTCTTCCTCTGTGACCTATTAAAAAAGTGAGCATTATGAATTATACATTGTTCCCCTACTCTTGTAAAATGGCTTGCAAAATGATCTTTTGGAACTACTGTTTTACAAGTTACTTTATTCCATGTTCATGCTGTTAATGCTACATCATCTGGTACCACAGACTGAGTGGTGTCCAGAACCTGGAAACTCCTGTTCTAGAAGAGCTTGAGTGGATCCACTGCCCTATGCTGCTTTTACCAGTCATAATTGCAGAGACCAACAAAATGCCCCATAGTGAAAAGCAATCTTCCCTGCAGCCCCTAGTCTGCTGCCAAGACACTAGAAAGAATTGATGGTTCTCCCATAGCTGCAGTTGCTCCTACCAACTAGCTGACAATGCCAGCATGTTGATTATACTCAAGCTTGGTATTTCCCTACAGTGAAAGTGGCTTTATGTCACTTTCAGAGGCACATAAATAATCTTCTAATCCAGTCTCTAGGAGGCAGACAACCACACTGGGAGGTTTTGGTGCAAACAAGTATCTGCAAATCAAAATTTTGGAGTTCCCTCCAAGGTGGTGATGTGGGTTCCCCCCATTGTGCTATGTGAGTGTCCCCATGCTACAGACATAGCCCTGAGATTCTTTGCTCAAGAATGAGAGATTTCCCAAATATTATCACTGACATGATTAACTCATACAATTTATTGCATCATTATTTTGAAAACTTGGACATGACACTATTTGCATAACAATGTTATTTCTAGAAAGGATACTTTTTATGCTTAAGTAAATACCATTCCGAAAGTGTGCTTATACATTACACAGGCAACAAGAAATCTGTAGCTGCCAATTTGTTCTAAACTATCAGTTCAAGGCACCAAAATTGTCTTGGACTAATTTGCTTTGAAAAAAAATCATTTTCTTTAACCTGTAGCAAGTAATAAAATAAACTGTCATTAAAAAGACACGTCTTTCCAAGTTTTCAGTTTTACTACACTTCCATTTGAGTTCGAAGAAATCTGAAACAAACAGGGATAAAAGGTCCTTCTTGTGGGAGTAGATTTCATTTATGCCATCTACCAATCCTTTTTAGTGTGCCAGAACAGTCTACTGTAATCAGAACTAGGTGTTCTTTTAGCCTACTGGTTTTGTGCTTGCTCTGCCATCCTCTTTTGCTTTTGTGAAATGCCTGAGGATGTCCTAGCTAACAAGCTTGGTTCTTTGGTCTGCTGTATCTTCCTACTGATGGCTTCTTTCTATCATTCCAAATTCTTCATTTATGTTTTGTTTAATGCAAAGTTTTCATTCCTAGGGTCCAGTGAGATGCAGTAAGAGAATGAAAGGAGCATCCTGAGAGCAGGGAAAAACTGCTGTCTGAAGGTACTCATCTCTGTAACTTAGAGTAGAAACTTATTAAAATAGCTTAGACCTGAAAACCAAACTTTTGATGTCTGAAATTTGGTGATGTGTACCCTACTGATGTAATTTCTCTACCACTATTTACTGATTATAAACAGAATGAAAAATGAACATAATTTTTTACCCATCTTAGTGTCATGGCTTAACGCCAGCCAGCAGCCAAGTACCACACAGGCATTAGCTCACTCCCCCACCAGCAGGATGAGGGAGAGAATTGGAAGGGTAAAAGGTAGAGAACTTGTGGGTTAAGATGCAGGCAGTTGAACAGAGAAAGCAAAAGCCGCTCACATAAACAAGGAATGAATTCAGTGCTTCCCAAGGTCAGGCAGATGTTCAGCCATCTCCAGGAGAGCAGGGCCCCATCACATGTTACAGGGACTTGGGAAGACAAACCCCATCACTCTGCATGCCCCCCTTCCTCCTTCTTCCCCTCATTTTACAAGTGATGAGCATGATGTCCCATACTCTGGAATATTCCTTTGGACATTAGGATCACCTCTCTCATCTGTATCTCCTCCCAGCCTTCCTCACCAGCACAGCAGAATGAAAAACATAAAAGGCCCTGGCCCAGTATAAGCTCTGCTCAGCAATGACAAGAACATCTCTTTATTATCAGCCCTGTGTTCAGCAAAAATCCAAAATACAGCCCCATACCAGGCACTGTGATGAAAATTAATTCTACCCCAGTCAAACCCAGCATACATAAGGATGTATTGTATTCCTAAAATTTTCCTAGGTATCCTCAGGAAGACCAGATCAAATTGTGGGAATCCCTCAGAGGTGACACAGTTCTCCCTGCAACATCTTTGGATCCCTGGAATCACGTGAAAGATTGAAACAAATTCAAAACTCAAGATTTTTTGCATTTGAAATGCTCTTATCATCAGGAGAAAGAATTAGGGATATAAAAATAAGGAAAGAAAAATCCTCTTTCAGTTAAATGATATGAGTATGCTCATGGAAACATCTGAGACTGGAGAAGAGAACATAGGACTGTCTAGGGAAGAAGCCAGGCTGTGACTTCTAATCATGGGAGCACAGGGAACCATTTAGAAAGGAAGACTTATCTTCCTTTCATTACATAAAACCTCTGCAAGTGTGAAAGAAGGAAAATGGCCTTATAAGTAATGTAAATGATGTAAGCAACTTAAAACACATTGAAAAAATCAGCCACTTTGTGGCCTAGAACCAAATACTTGAAGGAAAAAGCAAGGCAATTTTGCGCCATTACCAATGATTAATAAATTTCAGTCCTTGTAAGCAAAGGTGGGGGAATAAGTTCAGGATCTGCTGATCTGCTACAATGATAGTCCCAAAAATTAGCCATTTCTTCCCACGTCTGATAAGAGATCTGCAGCTAGAGCATTTTCCTTGATTAAAACAAATGGCCAAGTAAAAAATGAAATTGAAACTGGGTTTCATTTTCTTCCTGGTAAGAAGGCCTTCTCTGGAATCTGCTTGAGGAAATGCACTAGACTGCCTATCTGTCTGTGTGTGAAAATTGACAGGGTAAACGAGCTAATCAGCTCCAACCATCCCTTTTGCAATCAGAATCTCCTGAGGATTGCACATGCTTTTCCCACCCTGTTTCTTTTGAAATTAAGCACTCATATTACACAGACAATCTGCATTGAATTAGTGACAACTCTGAATAAGCACCAATCCAACTAATTTAGGCAAGTCTGCTCGTCAGCTTTGTTTTTTAAATCTCTGCAATAACACATGTGCCCCTTGCAGCATTGCCTGGGGCTGCTCTCTTAGTTTCTTGGGCTCTTTGGAATGGTATGCCCACAACATGGCACATTCAAGCAAGAAGTTGTTTAGCTCTAATTGTTTTAATATCAGCATTCAAATCTTGACCTCTTTCTTTCCCATGTAGCAGAACCTGGTAACTCACAGAATACCATGGTACCTTGACAGTGTTTGTCATAAGAAGAAACTGTGAATCTTTATAGCCAGGACCTTTACCTAGAGGAGGACACTTGCCCAGAATGAATGATGTGGGGAGCAGCAATATCTCCTTGCAGGGACTCCATCCCCACCAACTGGCATCCTAACATGTGGCCACATCTTTTGCATGTCTGTGCCACATATTTCTGAGGGACAAGATTTGCAGGGCCCTCGCATACAAAGTGTGGTCCTTCTGGGAAGCTTTACTGAAATACCATATTTATCAGGTTTAGTTTAATCATGGTCTGACAGAATTTGCCTTCTGTGCCGAAAGGTTTGAGGTGATTCTCCTGCAAATAAAACCTGCCTTGGAAGACATGTAAATTTAGAAGTTACTTTTGTGTTAGAGAGACAAAAAGACACATTTGAGTTTTCATGTCTCCATTCTGTATTCTTAGTTATCCTATTAGGATTTAGGTGAATCTACACAAGAGGACAAGAGTAACTCAGGTGTCTCCCACAATCATGCTTCAAGGATCTGTGCTCAATCTGTGTACAAAATTGTGTTGCATCCTGGACAATGCAGTCCTGACCTTGAATGTTCCCATGCAGAGGGGTGCTGGAGTGCACACAGCCTGCACACAGGTCCTCGTCTGCTTTTCCAGTGTAGGGAAATCCAAGCTCACAGGGTTGAAGCTGCCTGCAAACAGGTAAAGTCAATAGGGCTCAAAGCAAGCTACAGGGCTGCCTGCTCATCTTGCTGGCTCAGCCATAAGCATGTCTTGTCTGCCAATATAAACTTTGCTCCATTGCTTCTCAAGTCCTGACTAACTCAGGTCCCTTTTCAGTGAACTGGGACATGAAGATCCTCTTTGGGAGTAGCCAGGTTGTACCGAGAGCCTGGGTAGTAACTGAAGCAGCAGACAAGTTGATTTGGTGAGTGAAGGCTGTTGCAATGCTTGGCCATCTTTGAGACTAGAGTTCTCAGCAATCAGCAGTGTGATTTTTAGTTTATTAATCAACTCAGGGATACATAAAAGCAAAGTATATCAAGAATTAGAGAGCTTTATTTAATCAGAGATTATTCCTATATTATAATTATAATGATTCTGTGTCATAACTAAAACCTTAAATAGAATTTACTTCAACAAGGTTTGACTATCTGTGTAATAAAATCGTTTTTGACTAACTGCAGATTAACAATGCTGTAGGGCTATCGCAGTAGATGGAATGATATTTCTGTACTCTACTATTCTACAAAGTACCTTTTGTATTTATTTACAATCTATTGTATTATTTTACTTGTTGTGGTTGGATGATTCATTGAATAAAATGAACAATTGAAAGAAAAAATATATATTTCATTATTACTCAAAAATCTGAGTAAATATAGATAAAGAAAACATGTCAGTTGTGAATGTCAAAATGTGTCCTTTTCTTACTCACTTTTTTCCAACAAAGAATCACAGCCCTCCACAGACAGTATCAATGAAAAGCTCCACAAGCAACTTGCAGTAAACAAGCTACAGACATGTCCTACCTGCTTTTATATACGTATCTTAGGGAACAAAGTTGCAGCAAAATGACTTCATGGGCTAGCAATCTGTCAACATGCTTAGCAGGCATCCCATGAGGAATTTTATGGGGCATAACAGGTGCCCCTGCCACCAATTCTTCAGTGTCAGTCACACTAGCAAAATGGAAATTGTAGGCTTCCCTACCTGTACTGCTTTCATCTGTTACAGGGATATATCCCTTAGAAAAGAATTCAGAAAAGTGCAAAATTGACTCATGGTGAAGAACTGCTTAAGACTACATATGAGAAGCATTCTCCAGCCAAGATGCCACATATATTAAAATGGTTATATACAGGGGCTGGTGATAGCTGCCCATTTGTAAGAATGAGACAATGTATTACTTTCCCAAAAGTAGGCAGACTGCTTATTACATTCAACTTACCGCCTGTGTCTTGTGGCAGTGCCAATGACAAAGAAAATTGCCTGGGCTTGAGCCATATTGGAACAAGAAATGAGGTAAACAATGACATTAAAAAGTAATTCTCTGCAATGGCTTTTCTTTTTAGTAAGTCATTTTAATATACTATTCTGCACATGTAAATTGTGTGGTATAGTCATAAAAGGCTCTTGCCTTGAATTACTTATATAATTTGCTGGACTTTTCAGGCTGTTAGTATAATGGATATATAGTCAAAGTGGCAAGGCACAGTTATTTTAGTAGATTGATAAATCTGTCAAGTAAAAGACCCTGAGGTTTTGAAGCTTCTGGTGTAACCAGCTTCACAGTACAGGGTATGGTGGATTTTCATACTACTAGAAAGACACATTCTAAAGTAAAATACATACAGTTAATTTGAATGCAGCATGAGCTGAAATCCAAGCAGGTCAAGAAAGGTATTGGTAACTTTAAGTATATCCTTTGAAACATAGGAAGTGGGTCTGAAGTCTTTTGCCCCTGGCATAGCACAAACCCCAGCAACCAGGAAGACTATGGTGGGAATGCTCTGCTGGCTGCACTCGCTGGTACAATAACTAGCTGATGGACCACACCCAAAAGGGAGGGATTAAGCACCTGAATCTGAAGTTGGATTTTTGGCACACAAGTTCAGAATGATGTGGTTCTTGAAGACCTACCTGCACAGCAGACTCTTTTACTTTAAATAGAGTGGGTTCACCTAATCAAGTGGAAGTAACCAGTAACCAACATTTATGCCTTCTTATGACTGCATTCTCAACTCACTGCTCCTGCCTAAACTTAATTAGGAAAGTCAGTAAAGAAATGTTATTGATTACGGCCTTAAAGTAATCACTATAGTAGATACTTTTGAAAATATGCAGTTGCTAATATGAGATCAAGAATCATCATAAAATAAGCAACAGCTATTGCTTCTTCTTAAAATGTTGGGCCAGGGTGTAAGGAGTATGTGGTGGTCTAGTTGTTTCTTTATTTCCTTTCTTGGACTTGTTATAAATAAACAGGGCAGGAGATGGTTATTAGCTCCTTTATATGCCTTTATTAAAATGGGGAAGCTCGAGGGGTTGTCTGCACCACTGTCGCTCTGCCAAGGAGGAGGTGCGCTTCGGTCCTGCTACTCAGCCGCACAGCCACTGCAGAGCCGGGAGTGCGCCCTCACAGGATTCCCAGGAACTCCATTTGGCTCGTCTAGTCCGGGGGTGTCTCTCTCTCTGGGCGTCCTTAAGTTACGGCGAAGATCTTGAAGCTATCTGCAAATACCTTGGAATGTTGCTGATGTGGTGCCATCTTTTATAAATCTGGATCTCGTGTTAGCTCATCTTTGTCTAGGATTTCTAGTAGGAACTCAGCTTCCGGTGGCAGCAGGGCTTTATGGGAGTTCCAGTCATTTTCATAGAGGTGGTGGCAACAGTTTGACAGGCAGGCTAGTCTCTAACAGGAAACAGGAAGTGGGGCCAAGGGGAAGTGAACCAGGGAGTGACAGAGGGCAAAGGAACGTATAACATGCTACTCGCAAGGTAGGTAACTAGGGTCTGGGATCCGGAAGGGGTACAAACATTTTGGGGATGGGGTACAAACAAGGTACAAACACTTCAGGAGGTTATTTTAACATACAACAGTCAATGAAGTGCAACCATAAACTTTAACACTTTGTATACCTAACGTGTAATCCGGAGTCTCTGAATTTTTATTTACTTCAGGACTGAGTCAAATCTATTATACTGTCTACCTCTGATGGAAAAAACCAAACACAGCTTCATCTCCCTTCCTATAATTCTCCCTGTTAAAACAGCTACAGGCAAGGCTGAGGAGAGCAAAGCACCAATGGCTCCACCAGTCTGACTGCTTGACCACTACCTTCAATGAGAAATTAAAGAAGCCACAGCTGAGAAAATGGGAGAAATTCTCTCTCACCTTCCCCTTCCCAAGCCCCTGGTGAAAAGAACTATTAGGGTGGCCTGAAACTCATTGTAGTGCATCTGGCAATGCAGCCTAACATTTCTAATTGGACTCATGACTCTCTCTTCATGCCTGAGAGCAACACACTTTGCCATTTGTGCAGTCGTCTACAGTAGTCGAAAAGTGTAGATAAATCAACGGTCTGGAAAACAGGGCTTCATGCCTGTTTTACATTCATTTTGCATAGGTATAAATGACTGCACAAGTGCCAAATGATAAAGCATCAAATCTACATAGGTGTTAAATAAACAGCAAATAGTGCCCACTTTATTTCCAAGTATAATCAGTTTGATTGCGTAGGAAAAACTTCAGTATAGCTCACAGCTAATACGTGAATAGTAGTACGTGAAAACAAGCAACACTTCTATTAAATACAAAGTACATACATTTCTATAATATCGGAGGTCAATAATGTCTGGGACTGATATAATTTGTATTAATCATAAAATTCTACAGATATTGAATGTTTCTTTTCTGCAGTAGTTAGAATATAGTATGGGTTACTAAAATCAATGGTTAATTGAATTATAACACCATGATTACCTTACATGACAGCCATGTACTTACTTGTCAGTCAGCTGTAACTTGCGTTTATAAGATTCACGGAGCTCATTATCTTCTGCAGGCTGTTAATTTCTGAAAAAAGACCTGTGAACAGAAAAGATGTTGTCTTGTTAAACAAATGCCCAATTGTTATTGAACACTCCACAGGAATCATGAAAAGAAATAATTTCCACAAACAACCTGAAATTATTTGGTTGACCTTTATGATTTCTACTCCTTAACACAGACGAAATTGGAAAAGAGAAATCTGTAGATCCAAGTAGTACTAAAAACCTTTCAGGCTTTTAATAGGTTGAGCAATAACTACTCTAGGAAACTGTCTACACTTTATAGAGACTTTCATTTCTTGATGATTGACACCCATCTTGATAATCACAGAATGGGTAAGGCGTCTCCTCCCTGCTCAAATGGGGTCATCCCAGGGCACATTGTACAGGATTGCATCCAGACCGTTCTTGGATATTTCCAGGCAGGAGACTCCACAGCCTCTCTGGGCAATGTATTCCAGTGTTCAGTCATTTGCACAGTGATGATAACCATGTCTCAACTCATGCCTATCCAGAAATACAAATGAAGTGCCTAAACAAAATCTATCTAAACCATGTAGTTCAGATCATTATTATATGCGCCTCTGTACAATAAACTTCCATTTTCTGCCTTCCTTTGCACAACAAATAACATTCACCCCATTCACAAACTTATGTACTGAATGACAAAAGTTCAAAAATCTCAGTACACCACTGAAGAACATCAGATATGACTGAACACATGGACTACAGCCCATGGTAGTGAGGAAAAAAAGTGGTTCCTAAGACTATGACTCCTGCTCCAGAGTCTGGCAATCATTTCAACACTGAGCACCTGAAGGATACACCAGTTAAATGAGAGTTTCCCAGTATTATGAGGGACTTCAGAGCACTCCACACAGCATATAGTCTTGTGACTAATTCTCACCACATCTGAGGAAGGAAACCAACTGATGGGGAGAGGGAAAAATATTATTTTCCTCACTTTTCTTCACTTTTTTACGTGTGATCTAAAGTATATAGTAATTCAAAAATAGGACAAAAGTATTTTTTTGGGATAAATATATGGCTATGAGTGTTTATTACATTCTTTTAAATTTCTTTTCAAGAATATCAGAAAGTCTCATCTTTAAGATTTTATTTTGAACATCAAATCCCCTATAGTGTGTCATTTACACACACTTAATAATCTTCTTGAAATTATTTAGGTCCCCAGCACTCTTTTTGAAAAGTTGCTGAAAATTGTGGATATGTTATGATTATGAAATTTCTGAATCTCCAGGAAAAATTTTATAATCTTTGCTCTTTTTTTGTTTTGTTTTATTTAATTTCATTTTTCTCTCTTTCAATATTAGAAATGAAATTTTTCCTTGTACTTGGTCTTCAAAATTTTGACTTCTCACTTTTCCCCTGTAAGATTTCACCACATTTCCCCTGCACTGGCTCACAAGGTGGTCAATCTCTGTTTGTTAAGATGGCCCATCAGCTTACACCAAACACAAAGAGCATGCCATCATTTTGGGCACAATCTCTCCTTCAGCCAGTGCTGCTTCCCTGCAGCATTGCTTTAGTCACTACTGCAACATTAGCAAGCATTGGCCCCACAATTTTTCTCTGTAGGATACCTCTGTTTTCTGATAGAGCTCCTTTTCAGTACAGTCCACTGAGGCCTACCCTAAATAGCTCTTTTTTACAATTCTTACATTAAACCTATTCACCCTCAACTAAATTGCTTAATCTAAATCTTCATCTTAATCTGTTTTGCTCTGAAGCAACCCAATATGAAACAAAACTTACTAAGTTTTATTGAGATCTAGTGGCACCCAGTCAGCATACCAGTCACATTATTTTGCGTTGGTAGAAATTTTGTTACTTCTAACACTAGTGTCTCATCCATAAATTCATAGAATATTATCCACTGGTCTTGTCTAGTGAAGAATTACCTGCTGAGTTCAAGCACGGTTTTCCAGTGCCTGCTAACATCTGAAATAAGAATTATTGCAAAGTTATACAGCCCATTATGATACTTTCACCTAATTTCAAAGTCTGGGATCTTTTCCTCAGGATGTGCATTTCCATATATTGGTTTTGTGTCTTTCGAAGAATCATCATTCTGAACTCCATGTCTTTCTGTAGAAGATCATTTTTCATGAATTTCTGACTGTAAAAAGCTCGTGTAAAAGTTGCTCAGGGGAAGCTTCAGTCTGAAATGCTCTTATGTGGCAATTTCTAATTGAGTTTAGGACTGGTAAATTTTGCATCCTTCAATGTGCTTTTCTAAAAGTGTTTTGCTTCACAAACTAACCATAACTTTATCGAGGCCTCTATAAATTAATGAAATTGCAAAGTATACCCTTCAGCTTCAAATAATTCACAAACCCTTCTATATTTTTGACAGTTATATGTGTCTCTTGGTCAGAAACATCTCTGTCAATACAAAGAGCACAGTACCCTTCACACTGAAATACAATTTCAGAATTGCCTTCTTATGACTTAGTGAAAACAAAGAAAACATCCAAGTGCCTCAGAACAAGAAGTTATTAGAAATAAGGCTGGGTGCCTTCCTTCAGTTTTCATTTGGTACAAACAGAAATTCAAACACTGTTGACGTGATAGATGTACGAGACAGTGATCATTACACAGAATCCCAGAATGGGTCATGTTGGAAGGAACCACAGTGGGTCATATTGTCCAAACTCCCTTCTCCAGCAGGGCCATCCTGGAGCACGTGGCTCAGGATTGTGTCCAGATGGTTCTTGAATATCTTCAGTGAGGGAAACTCCACAACTTCTTCGGGCAATCTGTTCCAGTGCTCAGTCACTCACAGAGTAAAGGAGCTCTTCTTCCTATCTACGTGGGTCTCTCTGTGCATGAGTTTCTGCCTGTTGCCTCTTGTCTTTTCTATTTCAGCAGATGTTTCAGGAAAAAGCACCAGTTTTCACTTAGTATCAGTATTTCTAGTATTTGGCAAGGTTAAAATTTGATTGAAAGCAAGCTCTGACTATAACTAAAAACTAATATTGGTAATGGTTTTATATACCTGATGTAACTAATTTTGAGTGCCAATCTGAAAATACAAATTGTTACATGCAGGAAAATGAAGGAAAATAATTTAAAACAAGTCAGCACTTCAAAAATATTCTTTAAAACTTCTTACCTAAGTCTACACACATCTTTCCTAGCCAGTCGTCTGGAATAGCATGTGTAAGAAATATTTGTAAATCTAAGAAACAGTCCATATTTATAAAAAGAAGGTTATACTAAATTAATTATATATTTCAATTTTAAGACACTAAATTGAAACAATATCAAGTCAAAGAGTTTTCAGGGTCAAATAGACCATTCTTTGTCTTTGATATAATCCATTTTTAATTAACACTAAGAGTATTATTTGCCTTATATAACAATAAGACCTTGCATATATTTTTCTTTATAGAGGCAAACAAAAAATTCAATAGTTATTATTGCAGAAATAATTCAACTTTACTATATTTTCTTTACAAATTCTTGGGTGCTTTGGGGGTTTTCAGTCAGGTCACTGTAACAATCCATCCTAAGTCAGGTAATCAAGTTGCCTGGCAACCATGTTCAGGATTGATAAAGGCAAACTACCTTGCCACTTTTTTTTTGCTTCCCCTTTAAAATCAATATGACAAGCTTGATATTGGTGATGTGAGATTAGCTGAGAAAATGCATGAAATTACTCAAGAAGTGCATTGCTCAAGATATTCAATTTCGAAGGCTAGGACCAAGCACATCAGTCTAACATAAAATATTATTTACAGAGATGTTATTTCATTTAGTGCATGTGCTTCATCTCAACACCTGCTTTTATTTTTTGTTTTGTTTTGTGGGTTTTTTTTTGGTTGGTTGGTTGTTGCTTGCATGGTTGGCTGCTTGTTTGGTTGATTGTTTTAGTGGTTTTTTTTGTTTTTTTTTTGAGGTGGCAGGGATTGTTTCATTCATAACAGAGCTCAGTATTTCACAATAGTACCATTATGATGTTTTGTTCTGAGTAGCAATTTTATTGTCATTGGGAAGAAAAATTGATCATGGATTGGGCTAAGGTAGCTTGAATGTACCATTATCTGCATTCAACAATTCAAGAAACTTTATTTTCTGAATGCAGCAAAATTCAGTGTATACTGTTTATTTGTGAATCCAAATGCTCTTTCAGCCATGGAGCTTTCTGCTTCTCCCAGTCAATTTCCAAGCGCTTGGTCAGTGTTTTCTTTTAATGCTGATATCTTCATGCTCCCTTTAAGCTTCCCCAATCTCTGCACTATTTTCCATAGAGCATTTAACATGCCACTCAAAGATGGTTAAAAACCCCACAAACCCTCTTGTTAATTTGAAATTATTTATGTCTTCACTTGAAACAAGTGTTGCTGTTTCAGCATATGCATCATTTTGGGCACCACCAGAGTCAGAAATAAACCAGGATCTAAGCCAAAGTCCTTGCCTAAGTTCCAGTTCATCACATTGTCAGCCCCATACCTCTAACCAAGCAGCTGGTATGGCCCTGACAAGTAAAGGCATCTTCTGTTGCCTTTCTGTCTAATGAGAAAGAATAATACTTGATTATCTTTACCTCTCAAACCAAGGTGGAGCTGTTTTAAACTGGTTTTCTATCATCATCAGAAATTATATCCATGAGTTGTACAAGTATAAGAAAATTGAAGCGTGGCAGGAAAAGATTGCATTAAGTCAGGATTTATTGCAAGAATTTCAGTATTCCGGGATACTGTAGAAAGGAAAAGGAAGGGTAACACAACTTTGATTTTAACAAAACTGAGTTATGGTAGCTGAACACTGGCTGAATTTCCCTGTGTTTCCATCTAGGCTGTTTGTGTGCGAGCTATTGGTTATCTTGGTCATTATACTTTTTTTTTTTTTGCTTTCTAGTCTGAGAAATGAGACTTGTAAGACAGGACATGAGCAAAAGACAAGAGATGAATTGTGAAGTATATTTTCAATATACTGTTACTCAAGTCTGCAGGTAAAGATGGGTATAGATGCACTCCTAATATTTTGTGTGAGCAAAAAAACTGTTGTGAAAGCTTTTGGCAGTTAGCAAAGAGGCATAAATACAGCACATATGAGAAGCCATTTATATTCCAAATCAGTACTCAGAAAAGTTTTGCTAAAGGTTTGGGAAGCTGAGCTGAACCCAAAGCTTTATTATAGGTACTTTTGATGGAAAAATATATTTGTTTATGCTCTGATAGTAGCTATGCTTCTATCTGTTTGTCATCTACTTTCACATTTCCCTTGCCTCCAGAGAGAAAAACAGTGTGTTTCTCAAAATTCTGACAGAGTGTAGCTGCCCATGCAGAAAACCTGATTTCTGGGCTATTTTATTTTGCAAACTGTGTGGAAAAAAGCCAACCATCACTCACTGCCCCCCTCTTCTGCCCGAGCCTCCAGGAGGCCCTTTTCAGGTCCTTCTGTCTGGCTTCTGTAACCAGAGCTCCCAAGAGAAAGGCATTTGTTCTCACAAGCTGAGGATTCCCTTCTCAGAATGCTGTCTAATGGAACCTAAATTCTTCTGCTAGCACTGATTGACAGTAAATAGAGTAAAAAATTAATCAGATAGAGAATTAATAAAATAAAGCAGAGAACTCTGGTTAGGACTGAAATTTCTAGTGTAACAAAAGCAGGAGATGGTCAGCATTATATACGGACATTTCAGTACACGTATTTCTGTAGCAAGAGACAAAACCCTTTAATTAGATTTACAGTGAAGGACCATTATTATTATTATTAAATTTTTTCAAGCAAGAATAAGCCATGTTAGACACCAATTTTTGATATAGAATTGCTTTGTAAATGTGTTTAAACTCAGAAAAATTTATACTGTACAAAGTGTTTAATCTGGTGAGCCTAAGAGATTTAGCTAGAATTGCCTCCTTGTGCCTCCTGTAGCACAACTACAGAATATAAAATGCTGGTGACCTTTGAAGACCAGCAGTTGCTTTCACATCTCCAGTCACTAGAAATCCCAAGGAAAATCTCTCTAGACCCTAGGAAAAAAAAAAAAAAGAAAAAACCCCAAGATGTTATGATCATGTTTTTTCTTTCTTGTCACCATTTTTCTGACTACATCTATTCACATTTTAACATTTGGAACTCATTCATGAGACAAATTGAGTACATCAAAAATTTTTCTGCAATTATTGTTTCATAAAACAAAATTCAATTGAAACTTTCTAATCAACCCCTCCTCCTTTTAGAAACTACACAAAAAAGGAAATAATATAGAAAGCCACAACTAAAGAGTGGAGAATACTGCCAAACTAGTCTAATGCAGTTGATATATAATGATTAGTGACTGTGAGTGAAACCCTTCATCAAAGATGATGGTGAAAACCATGAGTTATAATCCCTACTTTTCCTTTGATCTTTCATCCAGGTGAAAGATTTTTTGAGAGTCTCACAATAATCACTGTGAGTGGGAACATTCAGTTTCTACTAAGTGCAGAAATACAGGTGTTGGGTTTGGTTTTTTTTAAATGCCTAAAATACAAGGGAAAAATTAAGGACCCATACTAGTAGCAAGATTATATCTGAAGAGTCACTCAGTTCTGAATAATGTAGCCAGTGAACTACTTAGAGACACACTGAACTCACATTTCTACAGAACATATTACCCTTTAAACATAATATCCAAGCCTCATATTGCAAAGAGAAGTTTTATCAGCTTTCCATTTATTTCTGCCTTGTGCTATTAACTCAAAATGCAGTGATATCAGTGGCATTTTATGGTAAGTTAATAGGTATAGATAAAATCTTCTATAAATATTCATTACATCTCATTATTGCAAATTAATGAGCAAGATTCTGAAATTAAGGTTAGTCTCATTTGGAGATATGTATCACTTTTCCTACATATGAGACGTCTGAAATAAATTATTGTCTAAAGCAAAGTTCTAGTTTACTCCAAGGGTGGCCCAGAAAGATTGACAGCATATTGTAAATGCGGTAATCAGATTGACTGGGAAGCAAAGACAGAACTGCTGCTTGGCTTTAGGTATGATAAACAGCATCCACGGCATTCAATTTTTAGTAGCTGGATCATTTCTTACATTCCTGTGTCTTATACTCAAAATATTCTGCTGTGGTATCATGGCTGAATCCCTGCCCTTTGCAGCAGTGGCTCAGAGGATGTCTGAGGTCATGGCTGATATTGTTCTCATTAGTCAGCTTTGAGAGAGTCATTTAGCTCACTTCTGGGTCAACTCTGTCAGCATTTATTAGGGGAGGCCACAAGTCACCAGCTTTTTGAAAGCACCCAGATTTCCCCATCTTGTGTCTGATCTAGGCAGCCTCCACCTACATCTCTGCATTTGCAGTGATGTTAAGTGACTTGTTCTGATACTGTGAAAGAACTTGGAGATGATCAGAATCCAAAATGAATGTTGGTGGTCTGCAAGGACAAAATTGACTCCTAGTGGTATCTTTGCAGGACTACACAACTCTGAGTTGCTGAGAGAGTTTCAACACATATCATGTGTGGATGCCAATGTCTGCCTGTGTGCTTCAGAGAGGGCTGTGCTTAAAGACAGATCCAGACTCCTCTCAGAGATGCTCATCAATAGAGGAATGGACAATGGACAAAAGCTGCAACAAAATAAATCAAAATTAAATATTGTGAAAAAAACACCTTCAGGACAATTGAGTAAAATACTGGAATAGGTTACCAAGAGAAATTGTGGAATAAAGTCATAGAATTATAGAATCAGTAAGGCTGAAAAAGACCTCCAATATCCTCCAGTCCATCAAACCTTTGATCAAACACTATCTTCAACTAAACCATAGCACTAAATGTCACATTGAGTAGGTTTTTTTGACCATGTCCAGGGATGGTGATATCATCACTTCCTTGGGTAGCCTTCTCCAAAGGTTGACAACCCTCACAGTGAAGAAATTCTTCCTGATGTCCAACCTGAACCTCCCCTGGCAGCTTGAGGCTCTGTCCTGTCACCGGTTGCCTGGGAGAAGAGGCTGACCTCTACCTAACTACAGCTTCCTTTCAGGCAGCTCTAGAGTGATAACGTCTCCCCTCAACTCCCTTTTTCTCCAAGGTAAACAACCCCATCTCTCTCAGCTGTGTTTCACTCATGTGACTTACTCTCTAGATGTTTCACCAGCTCTGCTGCCCTTCTCTGGACATGCTCCAGCAACTCAGTATCTTCCTTATAATGAAGGGACCAAATCTGGACACAGGACTCGAGTACCAAGTACAGGGGACAATCACTTTCCTGGTGCTGCTGGTCACACCATTGCTGATCCAGGCCAGGATGCCATTGGCCCTCTTGGCCACCTGGGCTCATGCTGGCTTGTGTTCATCTGCTGTTGACCAGCACTCCCAGGTCCTTTTCCACCAGGCTGCTTTCCAACCACTCTGCCCAAGCCTGTAGCACTGCTGGGAGTGGCTGCGAGCCAAGAGCAGAATCCAGAACTTGACCATGTCGAACTTCACACCACTGGCCTCAGCCTCAGTTCAGCCTGTCCAGGTCCCTCTGCAGAGCCTTCCTGCTCTCAAGCAGATCAAGTCCGACACAAATCGCTGGCCTCAAAGATACTAAAGACTGAGGTGCAAAAGTCCTGAGCAACATGAAGAAATTGTCTCTGTTTGGAGCAGGATGTGGAACCGGGTGTCATCCAGAATCTCTTCCAACATAAATTATTCCATGATGCTGTGACAGCTCAGCTTTATAAATCAAAGACCAGTTCTCCAAAAAGTGAGATGTCTTAAACTGAAATCTTTGATTGAGAAACTTCTTAGCTGTTTAGCATTTAAGGACTCTGGACAAATGAAAATAGAAAAAAAGAGGAATTTGGGGTTATGGGGAGGAGAAATTTATGTAGAAATGCTGCAAACACCAGGCCAGTCTGAATAAAAGAATATTGCAACTTTTATATAGAATAAAATCATAGTGTAGATTCCACCTTAATGGGCATTTGGACCCTCAATAGCAGTTGCACTATGATCTCTAATTCAAGGCCACTGCAACCCCAACACCAGGCAAAAGTATTTCAGAGTACTATCACTAAAAATAATAAATGTATATTCTGCTACTGAAGCAGAGTGCTTCAGGGTCAGGAAGCTCAGCATTTAGGCTCACCATGCTCAGTGCTCCTCTGGGGCCCTCTGGAAGATACAAAGCTGTTCTTCCCATTTCAGAGCTTGCCATGGACTAACTCTTTTCTGTTTAACTGGTTTTGCCTTCTTGCCCGATTCTGTCACTCATCTGGCAGTGGCTTTTCTCCATTCTCCACCTCCTCATTCCACCCACTGCTTTGTGTGGACACATCAGTTTTCTGTAACCTCTGCAATCAGAGCAGGGCAAAAAAACAGTTTCCTCTCTTTTATAGACCCTGTACATACATTATTTTCAAAGTTCAGACAGAAATATTTCTCTTGCCATTTTGCTTAATACTATCTTTATTTCTTCTGTCTTTCTATTTTGAGTTTATACTATTATTTAAGTCCAAAGCGTTATCCCAATTAATATCTAAATCATAAATAAAACTACCTTTCCCTCAAATTAATAAAATAAATTTACAGTATTGCAAAGACTCCTATGCTTGATAAAATTATTATAAACATTTTCACTCATTTATCTGAAATGCAAATATGGAAATACAGTTTGACTCACACTTTAGGAATGTGTTTTACCTTTGCCATGCTATCAGAAAAATGTGAGCTTTAAAAAATGAGATTCATATGAAAGTGTCCATTTAAACCTTGAAAACCAGATTCTGTGACCTCTGTTGATAGGATTTTTGCCTGATTAATGAAAGAAGAAAAGACTGAAATATTTTGCTGATATTAATATCAGCACAAGAGGTACATTCATTCCATCCTCTGTTGTCACTGGATGCACAGACAAACCTTTGTTGAATGGTACCCATCCTCCCTTCATAAGGGCGATACAAATCATGTCTTTCTCATGAGAAAAAACTCTTCAGTGCTCTTTCAAAAAGCAAAGTCTAATACATTTTGGAGGACTTTCTTCCCTTTTTATGGATACTGCTGGTCAAGAAAAAATATAACTTAGGACACAGAACAGTTTGAGTGTGTAAACTTGTGGTGCCATACAATATGTCTTAATATTGGAGGTTTAATACTAACTGTGCCTCAGTAATTTAATAATTCTGTGGGAAGACTGCTGGGTTATAGAGGATATTTGTCTTGTGATTTCTTTGTGGCAAATCAGAAATTACAGCAGTGCTCAAAGGAATAGAAATCTTAGATACTCATGACCTTCACTGAAACCCCTTTCGTCACTTGTCAGTTCTTTAAGGGGCAATTTAATTGCAGCTCTTTGGCGGTGACAAGGTAAGTGCTGGCATTTTGGCACTGTCATTCATTAACCTCATGCAATGTCAGCAGCACTGCCTCAGACATGTCACCATTTCCCCAGCGATGGCAAGCTGACTTTTAGGACACATGTTATTTCAGAGATGCCTACTAGACAAGTCTGCATGCTTCACATTCTTTTGTATGGCATCATTTGTGTGTTGTTTAGGCAGTTAAATAGCTTCAAGACTAAAACCAGCTTGATTCAATCCAGAAGAATAAAATCTGCCATCTACCTGAATTATTTATCTTGCTCAAAAATTAAAAATAAAACAAACAAACAAACAATGGCCCCAAACAAAACAAGTGCGATTTAAAAAAAACCAAACAATAAAAGCACCAACCAACTGAAAAAAACCCAAAAACCCTTGAGTATAACCCACAAGGAAAAAAAAAAAGAATTATTATCACTACACCCAAAGGGCAAATAATACTCTTTCACATGTAAATTTCTTAAAGCAGAATTAAATAAATAAAATGCCAGGCCACAAGGCACATAAGGTACATGATAAATAATATTATTTATTCTATATTTCATATTTCTAAATGTTTGTGAGAACCCAAAATACTAATACTAAATAGACTGGGGAGGTTTGATGCTGAGAATTATTTGCTGATAATAACACTTGCCAATGCCTAGAAAAACAGTGTATATTTTCCTGCACATTTCCCCTGCTACTTTATTTGGATTTCAAAGTGACTGGTGTTTCTCTGCAATTCCACCCCATAAACTACTAGATATTATTATGATATAATTATTATAATGTAGCATACATTATTATATATTTAATTGTTGCATATTTAATATATTATTAATAATAACAGCAATAATCATAAAGAGCTTGATTTTCACTTTGCAAATTCACAGAAGGAGAATTAAGGATCACTCAAAAAAAAAAGTCATTATGCTAAATCATGGATGACTCAAGACGCAAAGTCCTGAATTTAGATTTGAAACCACAGAAATTTAAAACATTTGGGTCTATCCTTTACATTTAAAAAAAAAAAAATCTAGATCCAGGTTGAAGCTGAATGTCAAAGTGTTCTAATGTTTCCACTTTATGGAAAAGCCTGGTCTGATTTGTCTAGAGCTTGAACCACCTTAACCAGCATTCAATTATGTCCAGTTCCTGAAGCCAGATAGTAAGAAGTCAATACTTGGAGGTCATTGCTTTTTTAAAAAAATTTAACAATATTCCTTTCTCTAGCCAAAATCAAGGAGTTTACTACTGTCACTGGAAAAAAAAAACTCCCCAAACAACAGATACCAAGGAACAACCTAGTCTTAAAAAATTATGTAATTAAATTTATTAGGGACGTCTGAAGAGGAAGTTGAAAGAGTTTCTACCAAACATAAAATGCAGGTTTTTACAAGTATTGATCATACCAATGTGATTTTTATGGGAAAAAATCAAGTTATTTATTTAAATCAGCAGTTTCCAGAGAATAAAGCATTTCAATGACTTATTCCTATCAGTTCTACTACTGATTTTAATAGAAATATGTAGATGAAAGCAAGGGCATTGCTGAGAGTGTATGAGTGGTGTGTAAGTGGAATGACTGAAACTTTGGGCAGATGAAGTGATAAATGAGTTGCAGTACAGTGCTGAGCGCCAAAGCAGACATTCCATGCACTGTTGCAGTGCACCTGTTAAGAAACAGTAATAACTTCCAAACACTGCCCTGGATGCAGTGGTACATAGCATTGTTCTGCAAGTAAAATTCTGCCCATGTTAAAGGACATGTTAAATGCAGAGGAAAGCAGTAATGACTACAGCAGGGACTTTTCCAGCCAAAGAAGTGGTGCTAGGTGTGAAGAGAAAAATGAAAAGAGCACAGCAGCGCCAGTTAGCTGGGATTGTGTTGGGTGGGAGCAATGCCATACTGACACAGCAGGCAGCACGAGTGCTGCTCTCCAGGAGCAGCACTGCAGCACTGAGCTGCAGCTCAGCCCCACACTGAGGAGCTCCTGCTGCACGTTCACACCAGCCACACTAATTGATCCAATAGTCTCTGCTACAGCAGTTTAAGAGAATTTAGACTCTCCCCGGATTTTGCTCTCCCTGCCCCCAGGGCTGGCAATACAGATGAGTGATTTCCTTTCGTCATACATAAGGATTTAGAAACACAGCATTAATTGCTCTCCTGACAATTTCCAATTTGATGAACAAAAAATTGAACCAAAGCAAAAGCGAGTGCAGGAATGATTGGATTGAAAGGTTATGATGAATCTCTGAGTGTTGGATCCCCTTTTACCAGTTGTCCTGACACCTTTCAGGAGCTAAACTATTTCTCACATATTTAGCACAGCATTACATAATTATAAGATTTTCTACTCATACATTAAGGACATTTCTTTCACTACAAAAATAACTAAAACCAAATTCTCAGCAGAAGGATTAAGTTATGAATGTAACAAATTAATAGGCAAGGCTGATCTTACACTACCTTGATGGCTTTTCTTCCAAGTAAAATGTCACATTTTGCTCTACCTTACACCTATATTGGTCCCCACTTCCATGCTATCCTGTTTAAGGGTCTTAGATGGTCAGTCCTCAGGTAACAAAGCACCAGATGCCTTTTATCAAGTCCTTTCCTCCCCTGAATGGCAAAAATGTGATACTACCGGCCCTTGAGATCCAAGCAGGTCAATGGGAGGGCAGAACTGACTCATTATCTTTACTTTATACACATTTAGCTAAAAAGGTGAGAGACTCTAAATGAGATGGTGTTATGCCTGGGAAAGCTGGCAGGGCAGGAAAACAATGGACAGAAAGCCTTGCTCTATCAGCTCCTCTCAATCAGCCTTATCAACCTTGCTTTGCTCCTTTCCTGGGAAGATCTTAAAAAAGGTAGCAAATATTAGTAAGTTATCCAGGCATGCCTTCAAGAAACTAGAGACCTGTACTAACCCTAGGACAGGCAGAAGCAGGAAACAGACATGAATTTTGTACCCTTTATTTCACCAGAATTAAGTGCTTGATTAGTCAGAAGAAGTGGTGAAATTTCTTTCCAGATTCCATTGTGGGACTGCTCATATATAGGTTGCCTAAAGATAGGAGTCTCTACTCATTTGACCTGCCACAACCCATTTCTGAGGGGTAGCTGAGACAGGTGACACAAGACCTGCATAAGTCTCATGTGTCTTGGAGCAGGCCATGCTATCTCAAAATGTACCAGACAGTTTAGCACAGGTGAGTAACCAGATCCCTAAACCTATGTGCTCACGACGTGGTTTTCTATGTGAGCCATGAGCAGCTGCAGACAAGGGGAATATAGTCAATATAGCCAGTGGAGAGTAAAGGGGAATTCAACCCACCCTATGGTACTGGCCCCCCTGAATTGCTCTCTAGGCTTCAGTGACTGCAGTGGTCAGATCTTTATGGATCCTTGGAGAGCTCTGAAAACATTCTAAACTATTCTTAGGTTTCTTATAAATACTCTGACTCTTTCCCGTGAAAAAGTTTATCATCTCATCCTATAATGTCAGGCCTCATTTTTCACCTACTATGAATAAACTGATTATTTGGGGATATCATAAATATATCAAATATATCATAAATATATAAAAAGATAGTGTTTTCTTTCTACAGGAAGTAACAAAATACATTACTTCTGGTTTTAGTTATGAATTTACTTCACAGTGGAACCAGCCATCTACTGTCATTGCTGTATTTGATGTCTCAAAGAACAGGGTAATATTTAGGTTGCTGACATCTAATTTTGTTAAGACTTTCTTGAACTGGGCTAGTAAAAAACAGTAATTCCAAATTTTTGCTGAAAAAGTTGAGAGCAGAAAATACCCAAAGGCTGAAAAAAAATAATCACAGATATAATTTTGAGAGACTCAAAGAGGAGATCAGAAAGTTTTAAATGGGAGACAGCAAGCCTGATGTAAATTTTCATAGCAAAATAATCTCTTGTAAATGCAGGACCAACCAAAATCAAAGTAAAGTAATCTACAACAAAGGAGGGAGTGAAAGTCATGATTCAATGTCAAAACAAAACATTTATAGGAAAGAGGAATCAGGGAACCATGAAAGGATGCTGTCTTTGGCCAAAACTCCTGGAGTGCTGAGAGGAAACTGTGATACAGAAATGTCTGTAAGTGTGCTCATTGTTTTCTACAGACCTGTGCACTTCTCATGTTAAAAAAGAACAAAGATGTCTAGAAAGATATACATTTGTCTGCACGTTGTCTTAGCCCAGTGATTCCGTAAGCAGTAAAATTGAGTATCTAGAGATCTCTTTGTGCTAGTGTGCCTTTTTCTCTGTTTCCAAAGCCAGATGGAATGTGCCAGCTCACTTTGAGCAGGTAAACCATTCTCAGACCCAAAGCAGAGTGGTCACTGCCCTGCTCTGTCCCCAGGCAGCCCGAGGTGGCTGTAGCCAGAGATGTGGTGTTGAGCCCAACCCTGCTTCACTCACACCACCCACCTGCCTAAATGACCAGGAGAGTCCTGGAGAGGAGCTTAAGTTACTGGAAAATTCTAAACCATGGATGCAGGTGGGTGAAGCAATAGATGGTTTCGGTTCAGATTTGCAATATGGGTAGAAACCCCATATTTGTGAATATTTTCTGACCTCATCATGTTTTCATGAATTTAATGACACTGTTGTCCTCAGGACTTTACCTGCAGTAAGATTATCAAAGCAGATTATCCAGGCCATAGGGGCACCACCAAGTTCCAAAATGACAAGATGCAAACTTAAGCAAACCACATAAACAAAAGTGCACTGCCTTGAGAGCTGTATTGCCCTCTGGTCCCCAAAACCAGGCAGGTTGAAACCTACCTGATTCAAGCTACTTTTTGTAAAAGCTCTTTGCTCCCAGAATAAAGTGGGCAGTCAGACAGAGGGCAGTATCACTGCTGACCACACTAAAATGAGGCAAGGTTCTGCTGGTGGGGTGGCTGCAGGAGTGGCTCCTCTGAAGAGCTGCCAGAAGCTTGCAGAGCCAGCAGAGTTTACCTGACAGTGTTTACCCGGCTGGAGCTGAGCTAGTTCTTGTACATTCAGCCAGACTAATGCTGACTGCATTTTTTTCAGCTGCTTTCTCAAAAAACCCTAAAACCAAACCAAACATTTGTTATTTTCTGTGATGAAGATTGATTCAGGGGTTGATTACACATGGCTTTATATCAAATGTAGATCTAAACTAACATATGTACCATGGCAGGCAAAATCCAGATCCAAGAGGCAGTGAAACACTCCTCTATTCCAACAGGTAGATAAAGTCATTGTGCTGCTAACTTCTTGGCACAACACGTCAGGTCTTGCTGTAATCAGAGTTCAGTGGTCTTGAACTGCTCTCTGTAATTCTTCAGTGCAAAGAGTGCAGTACTTAATATTTTTTTCCACACCAGCTTGTATAATGTTTTATTAATTAATAAGTGTGATCATCTTATCTGTCCACAAAGCCACAGACCACTTAATTTCACAAAAACAACAGGAACCGCAGATATCAGCCTTCTTTTCATCACTGTTTATCTCTGTGCCAGATGTAGGTGAAGATTGCATGGGTAATTTTGTTGTTGCTCAAGTGGTTGGCAGGTTTTGTTCTGGCCTTCACTGAGGAAAGTGTCATTTTTGGAGAGGGATGCAGGGGGTGTTCTGATAAAATGCAGTGTAGAGTTACAAACAACAGCAAGAGATAGAAGGCAGTGGGGAAATTGGTAAAAGGAAATTTACTTTTTTTATATCATCTGGAGATAAAATTTAGGAGTTCAAACCATCTTCACTATAGTGAAAAAAACCCTGGGTGTTTACCAACCTTGAAATAATTCAGCTATTCCAGTAGTCTTTTACAATATGAACCCTGTGAGCAAATGAAGAATCAGAGGCCAGAGTAGATTTAAACACTTCCATAAAATTTCTAACACTGCAGTGAAAATACAGTTATTTTTTTTTTCTTCAATGCTTTTGATTAATTTCCTTCTTTTTAGTCATTGTGGAGCTTGATACCTTGATACTTATCAATTAAAGAAAAATACATTATTATTTTCTGTCCCTTTATAAGCTCCACATGCACATGGAGTAATATGTTTATAAACCAAAGC
The DNA here is from genome assembly GCA_013397155.1 of Irena cyanogastra. Taxonomy (NCBI): domain Eukaryota; kingdom Metazoa; phylum Chordata; class Aves; order Passeriformes; family Irenidae; genus Irena; species Irena cyanogastra. The sequence continues at coordinate 613,440 of VWZV01008637.1, forward strand.
AAATAGATCTTTTAAAAATAATCTGTCATCCTGTAGTATTCTCGATAATGTTTTGATTCCAAGTCAATTTGTCCTGATCTCTCTCAATATTCACTGTTGAACTGTTTAATGACAGACTTGCAGGCCAACTGGTGTGAAGAGTGCAGGAAAAGTATTATTTTCCTGCAATATAAAGTTGAATGTCTCACTTTCATTATCCTCTTTCATGCCCAAGATAAATCCTGAGCTCTGTCACAGTGACCCACATAGATTAAAATACAAAAAAGATACAAAGAACTCCCAGCAAATGAAAAGTTTATAGCAAGGTATATTAAGAAAATCAAGGTAATACTTTTATACTTTCTAGCTTTTTGAAGTCTTTGGAGTACCTCCTCTTTTGTAAAGTAAGATGTTTTTTAAGGAAACAGAGAGTATCTAAGTTCCATTGAGATAAATGGTGAAATTATAAATAAATTTGCCAGGTGCAATACTTCTTGGTTACTGCCTTTTCTATCAAACTTTCTAAATTACCTTTTTGCTAAACAAGATGACTGCCTTCAGCAGGAACAGTTTTCTCAAGTCCTCCAGTGAAAGCAACATTCCTTTATAGAGTGTGCACATATACATACTTGGAAGCTTCCCACCAAAGTTAGATAAAATCTGCTCTTGATTAAATAAATAAATAGCATCTGCTGAAGTCTTAGAACAAGCATGACAAACTGCAAACTGAAACACTTGCACATACTTGATGATTTGCATCAGGCACATCAAGCATTACTCTATCAGTAGTTCTAAAAATGAAGGTCAAATTCAGCCAAGTGAGGATCACAACCAGAAGTGGGAATTAGCAGAAGCCCAGAAACTGCTGCTATATATGTTAAGCCTGGCTTGTATTTAGAGATGGTTTTACATGCTGACCAGTGTAGATTTCTTTCTCCAGACTGTCTTCTTGCTTTAGAAATTTTTTCTCCATTTCTTTAGTTCTAGGCTTTTCATTTACAGCCAGCATTTGTCTTAACATATGTGGATTGGAACTTGACCTCTTCTCTGATTCGCCCAGTTCCATCCTCCCCAGATAACTGAAAAGTAATACCTTCAAAAAAGCCTCCCCTTCTGCCCTCCATCCAACACTAATCATCAAGTTTCTCCTCTTTGTCACAATAAAAAAATAATTACAATAGTCTTTCTTTCTTAAAATATGTCATTGTTCTTAAGAGATTTACATGTATGTGAGAGGAGATGTCTCTATTTTTCACTTTTGTTCCCAGTGCATTAGAACATACAGATGAGCAGTACTGACATGTTAGTCTGGATCTATCAAGTTACAGTCACTGGTACAAGTCTTCTGTTGTCTACAGGACACCAACATATGCTATAATTATTGTTCCATCACTGCCCTCAAGAGTGAACATCTGCTCCTACCCTCCCATCACAGTTTTAATCTACTTGTAGCTCCTGTTTCCTTGAAGAGCAATCCAAATGAGAGAGACTATGTCTTCTACTTTTCTCTGTTTTTTTTAATAGCTTCCAGGCTTTCACCACAGAGAAATGAATACCTCGAGCTCCCACCAGTATTCATTTAAATGAAAAACTGAATTCCCTGTAGCTGTGCTTGTGCCTGTAAGCAGATGGAATGAGCTGGGAATCCAACTTTCTCACAAGCACAAACACAGTAGCAGCAAATTGAATGTGCTATTCAAGTGGTGGGGGTGTTACAATTCTCAGAGAGCAGTCACAGCCTCTCTTCAAACTGCTTTGAGTGGGGATCCACAGGATTTGCATCAATACTAAGTGTCCTCCCAGCAGTGCACAGACACCCTACTCTTTTGCATCCTTTCCCAGCTGTGATGGAAAGGCTCCATTTGCCCATTCCACCCCGGCCCCATTCACCTCTGCGGTTTACACACTTTGAAAAATTTTTTGTCTGTACCTTTTGGACAAGATAAATTTTACCCTGTGAAAGCAACAAAGGCAGGAGCAAAAATAAAGTATTCCCACAACATATCTCAATTCAGTGGCTGAGAGTATTCACAGACACATAAAATTATGCCTTTGCATTGGTTTACGGTTGGACTCAATGATCATAAAGATCTTTTCCAACCTAAATGATTCCGTGTTTCTATTGCCAATAAACTTCTGTGCTGACGATGCATAACCAAACATGCACACCCCTCTTGGCAGAGCTAAGGGATCTTTGCCCTTCCAGCACTTATCCCCACCTGATGAACACAGGAAATACTGCACTCACGACACACAACCCCCAAAATCTTTAATAGAATGAGTCGCAACTTCAAGCAGTGTACAACTGACTGAACTCAGAGCCAAAGCATTAAATGTGAAAACTGGATTGCTATCAAGTCCTTAAATTTGGAAAAAGTATTCTATTTATTTGTAGAAACCATAACTGGGATGAAAACATTCTGGCATACTGTGGTGTATGAAAACCAAAACTGAATCGCCCTTTCTGCTTTCTTCTCTGACTGTCCAGAATTTAAACTTAGACCAATCAGTGGCATCAAATGGCATTTTCTCTTTTGTTATTGTTCACCAGCCTCTTCTCTACTGCTTTGGAAAATGGTTTTGGAAGAAGTCTTCGTAAGAAGTAAGTCTTCTATGCAAATGTCTCCATTTTAACTTAAAATTGTTCTCTCATAATGAGCCTTATACACCACCAATGAAATAAAGCACCAGTGACAATTTTAATATCAGATATATTAATCTTCTTAATTACTTGGGAGTGACAGCTGTTTGTGCTTGGAAGGGCTTTTCAATGTTACACTGCATTTTACCATCATATTTGTAAATACTGTTTATCTATTGCTTTATAGTAAACTCTTCACGATACATTCAACAATAGAAAAAAATTCCTTTTAGTGTTCTGTAATGAAAAACATACTTTTTGTTGCTGATGATAAAGACCGAATCAAAGATACTTGCAATTTTAAACCATCAGAAATAACTCCGATATTGACTTAATTTCTGCTGTTAAAATCTCAGTTAAATCTTATACCTCAAGAATGTCCTCACCACCTTAACTTAAGAAGAACTGAAAACTAGTTTTGAACAAAACTAAAAAGCTTATTTTGACCTGCTTTTAGGAAAAAAAGCATATGTGATTACACCTCTCCAAGTCAATCTCTTAGTTTGTCCCTTACTTCAGACCTTTTCACCAGTTTCAACAGATTGTGATAGAAAAGGAAAATCTTCAAGGGTATTAAACTCTTGCTTAGTTCCTAAAAGTTCTACTAAACCATAGAGGAAAGAGAGAGAGACAAATTAGAGTGATCACTGAAGAAGAGGTGAGGTGTGAGACAAGAGCAGCCACATGGAAAAGAGCCAGGCAGCAAAATCCCTGAAGTTCTGCTGCTTGTGGAGCAGAAGAACCCCAGAGTTTTTCAGAAGAACCCCAGAGTGCATTGGGGAGGATTTTGGTACAGTAGACTTTATCATGCTCCTGATACACCCAGCACTGAATGGAGGCACTGAGAAATTAGGAGCATGGTGGAGGGGCACAAGACTGGTCCTGGGGGCAATCTCAGAAAGATTTCTGCCTCAAGCTTCCTCTGCTCTCCATCAGAGAAACTGATGGCACTGGAAGGCTGTGCCTGCCTTGCACAAGCCGTGTCCACCCTTCACGTGCGGCCCCATCAAACGTGCATCAAAACTTGTCAGAAATGGGGGTCCTGGGGTCCTCATGCCATGTCTTTGTCACCTGCAAATGGTGGTTAACTGGACAGGTGCTTGTCAAACCAAGATTCAGTATTCAGCCCTGGTCACACTGAGCTAATACAGCTGATGCATGCTCAGCACAGCATGTTACTTTAGGTCACATCCAGGCAGGGAGAGGTGTGGTGAGGCACAACCTGGCACAACATGACACCATCATAGATTCCTAGTAAGAGCCTGAATATTTTAGAAGCAGCATGTGGAAATTAATATACTTCTGAAGAGAAATGTTTGCGAATCCTAAAGAACATTCATGGAACACAAATAGTAAGAATACAGGTTAGTGACTGGTAAATTTACAAGTTTTTAAATTACAGAGCAAATTCACTGCTTAAATAAAAGAGATTGCATTCCAAGTAGCTCCTACATGACCTCTGTATTTGCCCTCTCATTACACCCTTGCTGCACTGGTTTTCAAACTAATGTTGAATTTACTTTTCCTTAAAAAAACCCCCAAACCTAAAGCAAAGAATAATTTTCAGCATATATAGCTGGCTAGATTAGCCTTAGCTAACACAAAAGAGATAAAAGGTACAAAGGATTTGTTAGTAGCAGGAAAGCTGATGGATTCCCCTTCCTCCCTTACTATTAGAAGTCAAGAAAGTTCAGAGCAGGTAAAAAATGTCTCAGTAATTCCTTGCAGAATTTTCATATTTCCTAATCCTCAGATCCCTCTTGCTCTCAGAGAAAAAACATATGCTTACCACCCTAAACCAAATAAGCCACAAAACAGGAAAATACTGGTGGAAACTCTTATGTCTAAGGCTTTACACCAGTTGCATATTAGTTTAACCTGAACATTAATTGTCCAGTAGAACAGAAATAATGTAAATGATTCAGGAAATTTGTTGGAAATATAGTGATTGCATGCACTTTTAATATAGTAAAAGTTTTCATTTCAAACCAGAAGGGAAAATATATTTTAAAAAAAATAATCAAATAAAGCAACCTTTGAAAACACTGATTTTATCCAGATTAAAACATGGCATTTTGATGGGCTGGTTTCTTGGTGTATTTGAGCTTGGTTGGTTATTTTATCCATTACCTAATAAGAAATTACTTTCAAATATCAGAACAAGATGTTTATCAGAGTCTTTAAAAAAAAAAAAAGAGGAGGAGGACAACTGAAGCCATTTCAACAATCTGGAGATAATTTTTTACATAAACAAATTGGATTGCTCTTTGAAGCCACATAAATTATAAATTGCTGAAGAGTTGATGCTGAAGTTACTCTTGCAATCAGGGAGCTCTCTTAATGAGTCCTATGTAAAATGGGTCCTTTACAGTCTGGATACCTGTTATGATTATCTTTAAAAAATATATTGTAAAAGCCAAACGTATATATCTCGAAAGATTATGTGTTGCAGGTGAACAGGAAAGATCTGCTAAATTCTCCCAACTAAGGCCATTTGAATTTCACTTACACTGTCAGTTGTCCATGAGTGCTCTGAGAACAGCTTTGCAGCCTCGATGTTTGCTCTCAAAAATTCATTCAACTTTGAAGTTATTTCCATTAATCTTGTGTGGTGCTGGGGAAAATTTCCTGCTGGTGCAAGCACCATGGTACACTGCTCTTGCTAATCAAGGGTTAGAACTCCATTTTCCCAGCAAGTACAAAGAATAAACTAAAGAGAATTATGACAAATGTTTAAAATGAGAGACAAATACAGTAGTTAATGGACAAATATAAGATGGGAATAATTCTAGGCCTGAGAACCTGAGTTGTATATACAGACACACATAAACATACAAACAAAATGCAGACACACCTTTCACTGCAGATACAAAACCTTTGCAGCAGGCCTTTCTGGATTCTCTGCAACATATGGTTTCAAGCATTTTGATGGTAGAATTATGGTGCTGTATATGTGTATGAAGACTGTTCCCAGGCAAGTCATTAAAAAATTTGTTTTCCTGGATTTTCTACATGTATAGGACCATTCACTTTAATTGCTTCAGGAACCACTCAAACTGGCTAGACTGTACAAGCAATATATAAACAAGTGTTCCCTTTCCTTAAAGCCTATCATAAAATGTTTGTCCTGAAAGATAAATATTCTCACTAATCAGAGATCACCATGCAGGCCAGTAAGATGTAAAAGTAGCAAACACAAACTGCAGAAATTCTCAGGCTCATGAAAAGTACTAAAACATTCTCACAGATCACTGAATTATCCTGCACTTCAACTGAAATCTAAAACCTGCTTCCTCCTTTCCCTGCCCTTTCCTCCATGTGCCATGATAGGCCCTGCTCTTTTATCTCCAGAGTCTTTCCCTTTTCTATGTTCTTCCTTTACTGCAGAGTAGCTTCCCTCACACATTCCCTTTTACAATGCCAAGGCTTGGTTTGCACTGAATAAGGATGAGGAGCATGATTAACCCTTTGCTTGCTGTAAGGCTTCAGCTAACTTGTGCCTATTATCTAACTGAGCAAGGATATCCTCTTAGCTCCAGCAGAAAACTGGAGTAAAAACTTGGAACATGTTTCCATGTTTGCTTTTATTTTTTTCCAGAGTGTTTATCAAATAGAAGTGTGATTTGAGAAGTTCTCTTGCAAACCAAGGAACTTTGGGGTTGTAAAAGTCATGATAGATTGAAAGACACCTGAAAATAATGACATCTGATTGCCTTTATGGTTTTCAGAACCTGTCATGAAGGAAAAGTATCACTTGTGTTGAGAGCAATAATCCCTCTGTGAAATAGAGCTGTTTTGAGGGAAAAATGCAGCTAGACTATTTGGTGAGTTTTTCTGGCCCAGTTAATAAGTTAGGGACACTGGGATCCCAGGTTTTCAAAGAGAGGTGGGAAAATCTTTTTACTCTGCGATCAGAGTGGTCTGCCTTCCCTTATTCCTTAAAAAAACTGGTGCATTTTTGGACCTCTGTGGCCTGTCCAACTCCTCTGTGTGACAACCAAGTGTCTGATATTCAGTTCTAATCCAAAGGATGAGTGTCTCAACCACTGGAGCTCGGTTCACAAGCTGGTGAGCTCTAGCCCAAACAAGACAATGGCATGTAGGTAACACACCAATTTTTGTGTGATTGGGAACATCTCTTAGTACAAGTGGTCAGTGGCTTAGCAAAACGGGATACCTCTGTCTGAAAACAGAGGACTACGATTCCATGTTTATTTGAACTAAGTGTTCATTTCAAAACGTGCTATAAACCTTTGAAAAAAGAAATATTGGCACACAGCAAGGGTTGTAGTAAAGAGCTTTATGTTGCAGTTATGTCAATGGTTTTGGTGCTTTGCTAGACACATCCCTAAAATGTAGAATTAACCAGAAATGCCAAGAATGCTCTTTGCTTTAGGAGAGGAGTAATGTGATGTATAGAGGGATCCACCCTGCAACCAACCAGGAAAATAATCACCCAAACTGATCTCAAAGAGCACTGAAAAATCCAACAAAACATGCAAAGAAATAATAAGTCAATTAAGAATCCATATTTCTGTCAAAGTTCTTTTAAGTTTCCCGCCACCATTATCTTATTTTCACTACACAGATGTAAGTGACAAGGAGAATTGAGAAGATGTGTGAAAATTGTTGGGAAAAAATCTTACCCATACTAATAGACTACTGTACACACTGCACCACATTGAATGACAGATAAGAATTTCTCCTTGCATCCACAAGTTATCAAGAATAGTTTTCCATCAAATAATATGAACAGTTTGATACTGTTTTGTTTATAATTTAGAAAATAAGCATTTTAAAATATTTCTTGCTGTGCTTCCAGCACAGGAAGCACATCAATCTGTTGGAGTGAGTCCACTATGGTAATTAGAGAGATGGAACACTGTTCCTATAAGGAAAAGCTGAGAGATTTTGGATTGCTCAGCCTAGGAATGAGAAGCCTTTGAGGTGATCTAGTTGCAGCCTTCCAGTGCCTTCCAGATGGGAGCCTGCAAGAAAGCTGGAGAGAAAATACTTATAAGTACTTATAGTGACAGGACAAGGAGGAATGCCTTCAAACAGTAGCCATTAAGTCTGCTTCAAACTGTAAGTTTAGATTAGATATTAGGAAGGAATTCTTTAGTGTCAGAGTGGTGAAGCACTGGAACAGGTTACCCAGAGAAGTTTTGGACACTGCATTCCTGGGAGCATCCAAGGCCAGGCAACCTGATTTAGTGAAAGGTCTGCCTGTGTAATGCAAAGAGATTGGAACTGAATGGTCTTTAAGGTCCCTTCCAACCTGTGATTCTATGAGTCTAGTAACAATAGAATCAGATACCTTTTAGAAAACCTTTTACTGCACTGTTTACCTTACACTGCAGTAAAGCTCTCAATACTGTCTCACTGTATCTTACAGGATAAAATGGACATAGCTGGATAAATGTCACAGCATTATGCCTCAGCATACTCCACAACATAGTCCACATTTTAGACACATAATAATCTAGAGTAGTGCCACACCTTGTCAGAAGGCTTCAGGCTGTTTGCCCAGACAGAGGAACATCATGAGCCTCCAACAACTGCAGGCATCTGCAAGCATCTGCTACTCCTACTTCTGAAACCCAACCCTCTTCTACTCCTCATGGTTCATGCATCACACCTGTGTCCTTCATTATGTTTTATGTTGTTCACCTGTCTTCCACAGCTGAGGCCCATTGGGGATGAGGCTGGATCACAGCCCCATTCCCAAATATCACAAACTGGGTACCTACAGATAAACATATCATGTGGTGGGTGAGCAGCTGGCTCACGGGTTGGGCACAGGGGGTTACAGTGAATGGAGTGACATCACACTGACCTCTCACTAGTGGTGTTCTGCAGGGCTCCATCCTTGATCCTGTGCTCTTCAATAGCTTCGTAAATGACTTGGATGCAGGACCAGAAGGGTTCCAAAACTGGAAGCCATGCTTCCTCTGTTTTATCACATGGTGCTTTACAGCTTGTTCTTTCTGTCACCAAAATAATGCATGATGAACAGATATAATTTTAAAGAAATCTGATTTTTTTTTCTTTTTATGTTACATAAATCATTTTTCTCGTGTAATGGAGATAGACCAAGCTCTTCACTTGATATCTTTTAACTGTTGGCTTGAGGAATTTCTGGACCAAATTTAGTTTTCTTCTTTAAGTATTCCACTGGTTGGGGTGGAGGAGAAGATCACTGCATCCTCTTTCTTTGTCTGGAAGCTACTTTTCCATTAAATCCAAACATAATCCATTTTGTCGATTTGCTAGCTTTGAACTACAGTTGAAAGGAAAACATGTATGCCCTTCTTGTCCTACGTATTTGCTTTTTGGGCTTCCAGAAGCAGTTCAGTGTCTAGAATGTGGAAGAGCAATAACTTTTACTCTTCCCATCTTTTCTCTATAATACTTTATACTGACCAACTGACCAGTGACATAAAGAAAGCTTCAGATGGTTTGTCTACAATATGGAGCCCTTGATAAGAAACTTGGGTTAAATGACCCAGTCAAAACACTTTTGGCAGCTTGCATGTAACTGCAGCAATCAAGGAACTTTGTAAGTTTATGCAGTACCAGTCCTGGAAGTGGTAAAGCTCTATCAACTACAACATTTCTTTTCTGATACACAGCATCTCACTGTTGATGTTTTAACTTTTCTTGCCTGAGCGAGCAGCTGCACTGACTATGTGACAATCTCAGCATATAAAATGCTCTATCTTGAGTTTATTTGGAAAAAATAATAGTCTTTGCTGAATCAGAGTATTTCAGTTTGATCCTTGTAAATCTAGATGAACTTCAACTTTATTTTACTCCCAGTTCCAAAAACACATGGGTAAATTTGGGTCAATTATCTATCCCAGTCATTCAAAACTATACAAGTGAGAAATCAAGAGCAATGACATTGTGCAAGACTACCAATAGAATAGTTTAATCAGAACCTGTACCCTTGTGTCTCCAATTTTCTTCCATTTTTATTTCATAAAATTTTATAGGCTGGCTTTTCAGATGGCACAAATGTGCCTTGATTTCTGTCTGGCATTGGTTATAACAGATCCGGCTGTGTGTTCACATTCTCTCTTATGGAACTATCATGTCAAGCATGTGGAGTATCCATTTTCTTGAAATGGAATATGATTTACAACTAAAATGTAGAGATAACAGATTTAAGGATAACATATACTGTGCAACAGAATGTGTGTATTTATGGGGCTGTCATTTGTTTGATCTAAACAGTGCTTGACTGCTGCTTTAGACTGAGCAGTGGTTTATGGTATGCAGGGGAGTGTGGGGTAGAAATCCCTGAAGTAACTCCAGTACAGTGCCCAGCAGATGTGTGGTAGATAATGAAGGTAACAATTCTGCAGAGAGCTGCACACCATGCTCCATACCAGGGCATGCTATCACCCAGATATATTCTATTTATGAATCTCTAAACTTTCAACAAGTGGTCAAACCCGTCACAAGATTATTTTATCATGTACATCAGGTCCAAATAGTCTTTTCTCTATTTTGACTTTTTCCCCCTGAAGTTCTCTAGGATTATCAAGTCCAGTTGATGCCTTGGAATGGCTACCTGAAAAAGAGGCTAGACAAAATTAAGAGAATAAAAGTGGGTACATATTAAAGGCCTTCAATAGGCGCACCTTGGGCAGTCAAAAGCCTCCAAGGGGCTACAACCAAGATGGACAATGGTCACGAGTTTTTCATACAGTTATAAGTTTGGTCCATTTACATATCAGGTTAATTCTCCAATTACAGCTTCAGGTAATGAAGTCATATACCACAGTTTGCTCCCTCCAACTCACTTTTGTTTACACTTTCTGGGCCTAAGACAGTAAAATGTCCTTGAGCTTCAGGCCTAGAGAAATTGTTTTGTCTGACCAAAAAGTGAAGAGAGTAGCTAACACTTCACGTGGAATTTTAAGAGTTATACGCTAAAGCAGTACAGGATTTGAAAAATATAAAAGCTAAAATCCTAAGGCATCACAACCATTAACCCAGAACTGCCAAGTGAATCACGTCTGTAAGTGCCACATCTACACAGTTTTAAATATCCCCAGGGATGCTGGGTCAATCGCTTCCTTGAGCAGCTTGTTTCAGTGCTTAACAGCTTTTCAGTGAACAAATTTTTTCCTAATATCCAATCTAAATATCCCCTGGCACAACTTGAGGCCATTTCTTCTTGTCTAAATGGTTTTCTGGTTATCTAAATGGTTTGTTATTTGGGAGGAGACTGACACCCACCTGGCTACAGCTCCCTGTCAGGTAGCTGTAGAGAATGATAAGGTCTCTCCTGAGCATCCTCTTCAGGCTAAACACCCCCAGTTCCCTCAGCCAATCCTCATCTGTTCTCCAGACCCTTCACCACCTTCGTCACCCCTCTTTGAATGTGCTCCAGCACCTCAATAATGCAAGTTGCTCTGTACTTCCAATGTGGTAAGTGCAACAAAACCCTCCTCAAAGAGCATGAAATTCAGAGTTTGGATTTTTCTGCCTGGCCTAGATCTGAATTGGCCACCATTGTGTTCAGTGAAGAAAAAGATGGAAGAGACCATCCACAGCCTCACAGAGCTCTGGCTCCTTGCAAATGAGACATTACCCTATGTAACAGGTTTCTTTGGCGACCATATGACATTCACAATTTAGAGCAGCCTTGAGGCTTTTCTAACTTGCACCAGGCCTCGATCAGTCATAGATGGAGTAATCTGGAAACAACAAAAGTTGTTTTATTAACAGATCCACAGCAAAGGAGCCAACTGAAGGATGTTGCAGCCCTTTGGTTTCCATAGTGTAGACACCAAAGCTCTTGGGCTGGTGCCCAGTACTATATATGGGAAAAATGGGTAAACTGTTCTTCACAGAAATAATGTCTGTTAGTGTAACTCACCTGTTACTGTGCTTCTAAATTATTCAATTTTTTAAATTAGTGAAAATATGCAAATTAAGAAAAGAAATGACTGTTAAAAAGGTATAAATAGATTTCATTGCCTAAAGTAATTAGAATAAGTAATTACTTAAACGTTATGGTTTAAAATTGAATAATATCTTTGATAGCAAGCTGAATAAGGAGAAAATGCTTAATATCCACGATATAAACTACTTGTCCTAAAGACAGTCCTTTTTATACTGTTTACATAAGATGTATATATGCTTCACAAAACCTTAACATTGATACCAGTAATTTTTAAGGACATCTTTGCTTTGTTCATTTACCTTGTGGCTTGATTTTTTAAGAAACACAGCTCACTAGACTTAATTCAAGCAAGCAATTTTACAGACACCTGACCATATCTTTACAACACTATATGGACTCCTTCCATGGCTGCATTTATAATTTGTTTCCAGGCTTTGCCGGGCCATAGCCACTCAGTAAAGGTAGTTCTCTGCTGCTCAGAACAACTAATTTTTTTCATTCCGTCCAGAAATCAATGAAAACCTACAGATCTTGTTAAGATGTTTTCCTGCAGACAACCACGTACATCACGCTGTGTATGTGTGTCCTCAACAGGCACAGATGAAGGGCTTAATCTTATCCTCAGCAAGGTGTGGTGACTGCTCTGATAGTCTGATTAATGTCTCTTGTTTCTTCTTTCCTGCTTCATATACTTCCTAAGAAACTAATGCCACTACATAAACACAGATTCCCACACTTTCATCCTCTCGACGGGTTTAAATGCTTTTGTCATCTCTGGCACTGTCTATCGCTGATAACACCATCTGCAATGTCTATGTTTTTCAAGCTCATAGACTTTGTATAAGTGCTCCCACAATGGCGAGGATAGAAATTTCCTGCTGTCAAGTCTGTCTGGTGAGCAGATGAGAGACTTCCCATGAAAATTAAGGGAAGAAGAAATACAATGTAGGAGAGCACTGAGTGGGAAATACGGATCCGTTTAGGGACATGGGTGATTTAGTGGTGGACTTAGAAGTGCTAGACTAACAGTTGGACTCAATTTTGGAGATATTTTCCAACCTCAGTGATTCTATGATTTTTAGATCAAATATGGAAAAAAAAAGATTTTAGTAATAACAAAATCAAAAAAGATTCTATCATTAGTTACACCATTCAGTCATAGCTCCTTTACTGATAGTTCTGTATTTTTCATAAGCCTAGTGTAAGTGTTCTGTCAAATTAATTCTTACAACTTCTATATTGGGAGCATACAATCTCTAGGAGTAAAAGCTGTTATGCAAAAGTCAAAAAGGGGTATCACTTTAGCTGCCTGACTAGTCACCTATTTTTGTTTTAGAATGTGTTTTAGAATGCATTGTCATGTATCAGAAGAGGTCTGGGTCATAAAAGAGTTGGAGAGTAACAGAAAACAGGGAGTTTTTACCCAAGGTTTTTCAGGTATTACTGTTTCTGTGTTATCCTGCAAGAGAAAGAGTAGAATGATGGAAGCATAAAGGTTTTCCTTGATCCTCAGCAGATGGCTTGTGAAATATAATCCTATAGAGAGTACAGGGGCCCCCAAATATCCTGGATAAAGAAAAATGCATGACTGATCTGTTGAAATTACTTTGTAGGAAGAAATTTTTGTGAAAATACAACTATAATTATGTGGTTAGAATTTTACAGTTAAATACCCAGACTTACATTCTTTCACTCCATGGATTACCTATCCATAGGTTTTGGACATCACCAGGACTGTTGCCAGTGGTCAGGGAGGAAGGTCTGGCTAACAGGCTATCTGACCAAACTGCCCCGAAGCACTGCACCAAAAAGGTGCTCAGAGCCTGCGAGTTAAGGCACCTAATCAGCTCAGTCTGGGTAAATTAAATGATCCATTCAAGTCTGAGTATCAGAGACATTGCAGAATTATCATGCTCTGCTTTGAGCAGACAGTCAGATCTCAGCAATTCATTGCAAACTATACATGTTTGTCTGCTGGCTCTCTATCAGAAACACCCGTCATCACTTCTCCTGTAATTATTCTCTTGAGATTATTTCCGCAGTGTTTGCTGCAAAAGACTTTCATAAGTTTGCACCTGTTGATTTGTGGCAACAGTTTGATTTTCTCAAGTAATTCAATGAAGTTCTGCCAGCACTAGGATGTCAGAACAAGTGAAAAATCTGAATAGACACATTTGTCAATCACATTAGGTGTCCAAGATTAAATGAGTGAATAAATGAAAGCCATTTATCTAGTGAGCAGCTGCCCTTATTACTAAAGATCCTGTTAAGATTAAAGCCGTGCTACTAGCTTCTTTTACTTTCAGTTAAGGAAAATAAAAGTAAATTTAATACTTTTGACAATTACTTTAAAATAAGATAGCTGAAAATACTTTTTAAGAACCAGATTCTTGAAAATAATTTTTGCTTCACCTGAACCACAGTGTTTACCCTGAATGTGAGAAACTGGCATTTAAGTTTTAAAAATAAAATCAAAATGAAATTAAAAGAAAATCAAATAAAGTAAATTAATATTAGTAATAAAGATATTTCCAGATGAAAAATCAAAACTTCATTATTTATTACTATTTTTAAAAATTATTTTCTGTTTACAATAAAGCAATTGTGGAAAATCATCTAATCTTTCTGAAACAGCTTGATACTGCCAAAACCAGAGGACTTACTGAAAAAGATGCCAGTTCAGAGTGTCACTCAGTTTATATCAGTCCTCAAAACTTTTGAGCAAGAAATACAATTTCTGTGAATGTAGTACTTAGTTACAAATGTCAGCATGTGCTGAGCATGAAGGTTATGTTTAAAGGTAAAATAATAATATTTTCTAGCAGTGTAAATATTCCTAATTTCTTCAAGTGAGGGTGAAACTTAGGAGGGCAGAATCAGACAGGCCAACCTAACCAGGTGAAGTTTTCAAGGACAAGTATAAGCAAACAACACCCATACCCATGCAGTTTTTGAGGAAATACAGCTTAATGATGGATGATACTGCCTTTCAATGCTGGCTTGCCATGAACCATACAGAAAACTGGCCTTTCTCTATAGAAAGGAGAGAAGAAAAAAAGAAATATATTTGTCATCAGTTAAATGTAAAAATGAGCAGAGGAAATTCTTCTGAAAAGTTTAATGTTAAAATAGTAAGGGCCAGATTTTTAGCAGGCATAGTCAAATTACAAATGCTGCACACAATAGAAGCCTAGAACTGCATGTTGGGTTGCAAGAAAAAATGACTGTGCAATGATGAAAGATTTTACATATATATATATACACAAATATATATAAGTTTTATATATATATATACAAATATATAAAAGTTATATATATATATACTTACCCAGTAACCTAAAATACCTTAATCCAATTACATACATTGTCTCCTTTGAATGTACTTTTTCTGCACTTTTTTCACACGTAGACACATTCACTCCCTTATTTACATTTCAGATGTGGCTTAAAAGTTTACATGGCACCAGGAATGACTATTTTTTCTTACAGAAAGTGTCAAGACTGTTCATGATTAAGGACTGGATTTCTTCACAAAACTCAGCCAAAATCTTCTGTCCACAAAGCCTGGGTCATGTTGTGGTGTGAGGTCAGTGCTCTTGCCAGGCTGATGACAGCTCGGGAACCTTTAAGTGCCCTCATTTGCCTGATGAATAAATGCCTGCTCTAGTCACCATGCTTTTGTTTTAATTTTTTACTGTGAGAAATCTTCACCATCTTTTAGGGCCACCTTTAAACTCCAGCTTCCCCATGCTGCTTTGAGAGGATGAGAAGCCCATTTAAATGAAGTGCAATTGCTACTGAAGCTGCCCAGAAACACCTTGCTGTGGTACCAACTCAGCCTGCTTTCTGCCTGTATATGCATGGTTCTCATTTATCTTAATATTTATATTGCAAATTTGTTAAAGCAGGACTCTTTTCTTTCATGGTCTCTCTTTACTTTTTCATTGATTTCATAAATTCTTTTATCAGTGCAGCAGCTGTTGTACCATGGTAGTCATGAAAACCTCTGGGCCATTAATGGTTTTCACAAAGTCTTCTTTTAGATAGGTATTCCTTTAGTAAGGTTAGAGCCCAGTGGTTTTTAATTTCTCTTTATGCATTGCTTTTATCCATCTTTTGAGGACAGCTCATCTTTGAGATACATAAAATGAATTTACTGCTTTGTCCAAAGACATTCTGTAAACCAAGGAATTGTTTTATTTTGAATATCAGTATTCAAACACAACATTTTTTGTTCTGATTTAAAAGTCTTAGTACTGAACTGCAACTCGAACAAGTGCCACAAATGGTTACCACAGCCCTCAATCTCTGGCTGTGCTGTGAGATCAGTGTTCTGTAGAAATATGGCCATGACTACACTAATAAGCAACAGAGTCTGTGCACGGACAGAAGCACCTACCCTGCTAGTTTAGCTCCTGGAAGACTTTTGGATGTAAGCCAATTAACACCATCACAAACAGTCCTGGACCATGACCTGGGGGGTGGTGCACTCTAAGGATTGCTCCCAATAGGCAGTATGGATGTAGTTCCCTTGTTTTGAGAATTAAGAGAGTTTAGCTGTATAAATGTGGGTTGTGCCATATCATTTGTCCTCAGAGACAGAGAATAGTCTCTGGCCCCTTTTATTTACTAGTATAGACAAAGCTTTTAGAAAAATACTAAATGTGGCAATAGTTTTTTATTTGTATTGTGGTTCCAATAAATCCCTTCTTCTCTCAACAGCACCATTATTTTTTACTATAAAGACATTAAGCTGAACAGTTCTTTAATAATGATTATCAAAACCAGGATCACAAAGGAAATAAAAAGAAGCAAAACACTGGATTTTTTTATAAATTGCCCCTATGACATGCTTAAGATAATAAAAAGTTGGCAATCTCAAGAGGAGGCATGTATGGATATCTGTTTAAATACCTTAAAAAGTAACATTTAATTAAAATACAATGTAAATATTTTGGCTTTACCTTGTAAATTGTCACATGGGTATAACATATGAAAAATAATTATGAATCTTCCCATCTTGTACCTAAATGTCTGACTTTCATATTTCATGTTGCACAAAGGGGTTAATTGGACACAATTATTTAACTTTAAATAAAATGATACAACAAAATGAAACAACAATAAGGAAAAAAAATGGAAACCTACACAAAGCAAGAAGATAGATTGTTGTACCATGAGGTCTGTGCACACCCAGCATGATCTATTTTATGCAGGAGGAAGCCTCAAGCATAATTCCACTACATTTTTGCTCCAGAAAAGGCTTATGGCATGAGTACCAAATTATTTCCTCTCCTGTTCAACCTAGCAGAAAATTGCTTCTTCATCTGGTGTCTTTGTTGAACACTGTAGGATAGAGGGATGTGCAGAAAGACTTATCTGGGTGCAAAGAAAGGGGAGGGAGCAAACCCTGAGAAAAAAAGTGGCATGGGAAATGCTCCTTTCCTTCACCCTTCAAAGAAGGAATGTTGTTCATATTGCCTCCTGGGAGGAGGGTCCTTGTGTCACTTCTGGCCATGACCTAGGAAAATGCCAGCTGGCATAAGTCAAAACCCTGCCCGTGAGCACATCAATAATCAAGTAGTATAAAATCACAGATATCAGCCAGCCTCAAACCCACACTTTCTCTGGAAAAACAGATATAAATATTTTTTAAATGGCAAGATGAAGATTTGACCCTCAATTTGGAAGGAGTTGTCTTTTTCTGGTATCTTCCCCATCTGCACAATCTGAGCTCAAAGATAGCTGCTGAATTTTGTGGCTTGATCAACACACTTGAAGGGATAGAACTTGGTTTGTGGGCAAAAACACCACGTAGAAGGAATTCACTCATGCAGCCAAAAGGAAGCCAGTACTGATGAGGTGAGATGCCAGCCTAGAAAATGAAGGATAAATTGTAAAAAATAGGAAGAAGGCAGTGGATGGGGCATATATGATATGACAATGATCATAACACTATCAATTATACCAGATGAGGATATCCTTTGTTAGTACACTTTGCAGTAATACATACACCATTTAGTCCTTGCATGATTTATGTGATTAGTGCTGTCATTCTGTCCTTCAAGCAATTTACAGTAGGTTTCCAAAACTGTTGGAATTGGCAGTTTTAAAACTGATTGTAAGTATTGTGGAAAGGATTACTAAACACATTAAAAATTACTTTTGAAAAGGGTCAAAAGAAGTCCTCTGAATCACTGTTAAAATGACAAAACTTTATACCAATTTTCTGAGACAAACCTATTATTTTTTTTAATGTCTTAACACTTGATTTTATCTAGAAAAACAAGATACTTGTGTAAAGATTTTTTTATGTACTAATAACTGCTGTAACATAACATTTCAAATATTTTATGAAGTTAAAATAATAACATTTCTAAGAAAACAGAAAAATTGTAACCCTTCCATCTTTTTTGATTTTGAACTGCAATGTTTAACTAAAAAACCAGAAGTGAGACCACTTTGGACAGTGACTGAATAGGAAAATTACCATGCTAGTGCTTAGGGGAGAAAGAATATTAAGAAAGACACTCTTGATCTTTCTAAATATCAGTCAGGGCAGATAATCAGTCAGATTTCAGTAATAGAGTAAATAATGCATTGAGGATGTACAAGAACAGCATCCTGACAGCAAGTCCAATCTCTTCTCCTTCCCTGAAAACAGAGGTCTACAGGCTAACAATACACCCACTCCAACGGGAATAGGAGATTTTGAGCTTTTATAGGGGTAGAAGCTACCTCTTACAAAGGAGTACCTCAGGATATTTCCATGACAAGTTAGTTGTGTTGTCCTGGTTCAGGTATGGTATTCTCCAATTTAGTACTCCTGTGAAAAGGGACTACTCTCCACTCCCCCTCCAATGGGAGGCACAAAAGGCAAAGATCACTAGTTAAAATCAATTTACTAGAACCAGCAATGAGATAAGAAAAGCACAGTAACAGCAAAAATATTAATAACAAAAGGAATAAGATAATATATATCTATGTATAAAGAAACTATTTGCACAGAAAACCCCCGGCCATGTTTCCTCTCCTGCCCTGACAATGATGTGAGATGGTGTCAAATGCCATCCATGTCCTGGCCTTGCCCTCTTCCAGCTACTGCAGAGAGTTAACCCTGTCCTGGCCAAAACCAGGGCTGTTTTGAACTCAGCAGATCTTGGAAGCAGGAAAGAAGAATCTGTAAAGCCAGAAGACAAGCACTATGCTTTGCTTTGCTTTGTGCAAGTTCCACCCTGAAACCTGAAGGACCCTAATGCCTCTGCTTCTTTCCCTCCTGCTTTTCCCTTCATAAGGAACTCTCTCTATCTAGGCAGAAGGGAGATGATCTAGCAGAAGGGTTGAAACCTCTTTATTACAATAGTGTATTTGGTAAAGTTAAACATAAACTACTATATATAAACTACTAAACTACTAAACATAAACTACTATATATAAACTACTAACTATAAACTACCTTATCTTGATGTTACTATCTTTGCATGGCTCTATGGAGTTGGTGGAGTTCAGGTCCTGTCATCTTCTTAAGGACACTATCCCAGAGAGGATTGCCACAAGAGGTGAGGGCATAGCTGTCCTATGTAGAGGCCAAGAATAGAGACTAATACACAAACTGCCAAACAAGAATACCTAAATTTAAGTATTAATTAAATTAAATGTAATATAAGTATAAAGGTGGTGTGTTTTTCAAGTCTTTCTGAGGAAACATTTAATCTCTTCCATTGCTCCAAGTATTCCATGTGACTTCAAAGAGGGTTGAAGAAACGAAAATGTGTTTTTAAGAGGATTCTCTGCTTCCTTTCAGAGAGGTTTCCCATTGAGCATCTGAGTTTCTGGACTCACATTGATGGGCTTTCTTTAGGTGCCACCAGTTCAATCAATGCTAACTGGCAGCAGACACATGACAGTGAAAGAATGACTGCCAATAGAGTTTAATTGACCCAGAAGAATCACCCTAGAGTGAGACTATCAGTCCCAACCAGCAGAACTTTCTTAGACTCAGTGGCGGTGATGCTTATGGTCATTTCTGTGTTTCACAGGAGTTTACTTCATTGTAAGAAAACAACCACAAATCATTATAAGCCAATATCACAAACACAAACTTATAAAAGATTAATTTGATGCCAAATGATAGTGAACTTCATCAGAAAAGAATGGCAGATTCATTTTTATAAAATCATTCTACATTTGTCATTTCCAGTAAAATATATGGTTTAGCTTATTATGAACATAGATTTTCCTTCTCCCTGTCAAAATCAGGAAAGATATTAATCCCTTCACATTAGCCTTGGATCAGTACACTACCATTCAATCTGAACTTTCAAAGGGAAAGTGCAAAGTTGTGAAGCATGGCAAGAGCTTCTGTGTACATACATATGTAAAGAAAAGAGGGACATGCCTGTGTTGATTTCTGTGAGTGTGTTTTATTTGTACACAAGCATATAAGAAATCTCCAATCCATATTACAGCACTGAGCAGAAGAATTCAGGAAGCTTATGTGAATGTTTTCATTTTCCTCCCATAAAGAGGTGCTTCAATTTACTATGGTTAAACATCAAGTGATTATTTTTGGAAAAGAGTCATCAAAATTAGTATTCCTTGAGGTCCTCATCATCGACACTGAACACTGGAAATAATTAAGTTAATTTACAATTTTTTAACAGTTCAGAAAGACCAATTTAAATAGCTGCAATTTTCATAGATAATATATTTTTTTATCCTTTTAAGAAGGGAAAGCTTCTAATAACAGTATTATGACCATTCTGACATCTATTAGACAAGAAACATTTAAGAAAGTGAGTGTAAATGGGAGAAAAAGGAAGAGGTTAGTTACTTCCTGGAGACTTCTCTTTGAATAGCTCCATAGCCTTTGACAGTTTTGGAGAAGGCAGATTGATCTGGTCATATGGGTTGTTGCTAGCATCTCACTTTCTATTATACCAATCTAGATCTATTTCCAGTGCATATAGAATTTTGCTGTAGGAGATGAGGAACTCATTTGAGATGCGCCACTTGACACGGAAACAAGTTTCTGCAGGGCAGAAATTCCAAAATGGAAATCTTCCAGGTAAGTGAATTCTCTGGTTAATAGTAAAAATTTCCTACCTGCCTATTTTATTCTAAAGAGAGAAAAGAGAAATTGCAAAATAAACTATTATTCTAGTCTTGAACAGCTTTTTGTTCGTAATCACAGAATAATGATTCTCACTGATTCCCTACTTATTAACATGGGCTCGTTACAGAGCTCAGGTCTATTAATCTGCATGACATTAAGCAGTCCTTACTCCTCAGGTAGTGCATTGGAAATCTGTGAAATTGGAGAGATTTTCAGAAGGCTTCTTAAATATGGGCAAAAACATAATCCCATTTTGACAAGCAATGTGTGGATTCATATCCACCCATGCACATGTCCTACAGGCACACAAAAACAGAAATACTGGCAAGAGGGTAAATGGAAACGGGACTTTGTTTTCTTTGGCCACACAGAATTAATGCACCACTCTCCAGGGATGGAGCACATTGAGAAGAGCACCTCTTCTCTGTTCACTGTGTAATACATTTGCATTTCCAAGAGACCTGGCAAATACTTAAGATGTGTTCTTTCAAGAAGCACGTGTAGGATCAAGGCGAAATTAAGTCAGATTTTTACCATGAGTTCTCGCATGAGAGATCAGGAACTAGTGATGACATGAAACAAAGATACTGATTGTTGTCCCCACCACCTGTAAGACATAATCTAAGAGATCTGCACTGCCTTAAGGATCCAGCAACAAAGGGTCCATTTCCCTTGTGGATTACTGAATAACTACAGAAGAATAAAATCAGAACAAGCATATGTGCTGATTCACCACCTTCCCAGTATTCTCCCAATGCCCGTTTTCCTCTCAGGAGATTCTCTCAATTCCATGCAAGCTCCTTGTGGCCATGGAGCCCTTTGAGTGCTGTGTCAGTCCTGAATAAGACCCCAGGAGCACATGGCACATTAGGATGGCACATGCTGGATCTCTATTTAACTGCTGTTTCTAGACACACCACAGACAATATTGATGACTTCCTAAACAAGCCATGGAATAATGCTGTTTAAGCTGCCTTAGCTTAGATAAGAACTGATCACAAAATTAAAAGAGCAGTAGTTTCTTCAGTACTGTGTTCGTGCCATAATCACATGAAGACACCATTCTTTATCAGTAATACTTAAGTTTGCTATTCTGCACAAAATAAATAAAATGATCTGAAAGCAAACATGTGCAACATCATCAGACAGGAGAGAAAAGAATCAGAAATGCATGAATGATGGCTGGATCTTTACTAAATACTCAGAAGACAAAGGACAACTTAAAAAATATTAGTGCAATCTAATTTAAAGAGGAGCTATTTAAACAATAGCTTTAAAATTAACAAAATGGAAAAAAAGAAAAATACTAGCAGCAAATGCAAATCAGAAAACTGGATTTGTAGAAAATGGGTAATGGAAACAAAATAATTCCTGGAAAAATCTATTGTCAGCAGAGATAAAAGGAAGAGTATGGAGGGAACATTTTAGAAACAAAAATAATTCCAATAGTGGCATTAATTCATTATTAGAGCTGGTAGAATTCTTATTAATAATGATGAGATCTTAGGGGGGCCAGAAGTGGTCAGTAAATACATCTCTTGTGCCCTTGGGAAAATCTTGATAGTGAGTTTTATTTCAGTCATTAATAACCAAACATAGAATACTAATTAAAAAAAAACATGTAGGATCAGCAGGTCTGGAAAACCTGTGCAAAAGAACTTGTAAAGAAATATTGTAGAAAGGAGCTCTCTAGACAATCAGTGCTCATTTTTAGTACATCTTTGAAAGCTCTGAAAAACCTAAAAAAGATAAAATGCTCCACTAATTAGGTGGCAAAACCTAAGTTACTTATCAGGCTGTAAGACAGAAACAAGCAGGCAAAATAATCTGATAAATAACAAGGTACCAGGGTTATATAAAAATTAAAGATTTGGAAGGCAATTAATGAAAATTCACAAAGGATTATACAAGTAACTCTTGTTTAACTAACTTGCTGATAGACTTGGTTTTGTCTAAAAGACTAAAAGTTGTGTTATTAAATGCATATGTATTGGTGCTTCTGCCAGCATCTCATTTAGCAATGCAGGACATTCTGATTAATTTAAAGAAATATAAAATTGGCAAGGCAAAACAAGATTAAAACTTACACTCTGTTACATTTTGAGACATGCTACCTAATTCCCACTAAATATGAGTATTTTATTTATGTATTTGCATTTCAGAGGAGTTTTAGAAGTTATCTGAACTAAACCAGAAAATCTCTGTTGATAAAAGGTAGCACAGCATAAAAGTAAGTAATGTAGAGGACAAACTCCAGACCTTGTTGTTCAGGAAATAGACTCAGAACAAAAAATGTAAGAGACAACACCAGGAAGAAACTTCTTTGATTATATCTGGAATCTAAAGTCCAGGAGTGTTTCTGAATTCCCAGATACAGATGCTGACCTCTGCCTCATCCTGGCTTTCCATTAGCATGCTATCTAGAAAGCCACCAGCCATTTCCCACACCCCTGTCTCCATGCAGGTGAAATCTAAGCACATGATCTCGTTATACAAGGAGCAAGCAGGATCTGGGATATCTCCTAGTGTTCCCTTGCAGCTAAACTTAGATGCAGCCTTTGAATAGGAATTGCTGATGGTAGAGGCAATTGCAATTGAAGGGTCAAAAAGGTGATCCTGGGGTGTATAATTACAGAAGGTGAAGCAGCAGAGGGAGGTCAGATTGCATCTGCATTTGGCAGCAGTTAGCATTGGAATGCTAGCTGCTTTCGTCTGAGCACATTTCAGGGATGTTAGAGATCTCAAAGATCTGGCAGGAAAATTTCAATGACACATTAAAAACGGAAATGTTTCACTGCAAAATCAAAAGATGATCAGTGAAGAACTGAAGATAAAGCCTTACTTGATCACATTCTATATACCTTATTAAATTTCTGTTGTCCATGTAGACCAGAAGTTTAAAAGTCTACTAAATCTATAAAACTACCTCAAAATGACATTGTTAAGAAAAATTTGAAGGTAGACATGTTTGGCTAGTTTTAGAGAGACAGTATGCAGACAGAAAAAAGATTAATTCATGGATTCTATGATTATAGGGATATCACTGTAGGTGATCACAGTGGGCCTACACAATAATCTCTAGGTATAAAACAGCTTTAAATCAGGTTTGAAACCTGCAGGTGCCAGGTCATGTTGAAAAAAATGGCCATTTATTCCTTTGCATCTCCCCCATGCTTCATCTGAAGTACACTGCATATAGCCTTGCACTAATAAGCTTAGCTATATTTTTAATAGATAGCTTAGTCAGTGTTTGAAGGGTTAAAAAAAAAAAAAGGGAGACAAATTCTGTCCTCAGTTATACCTAGTTATCTTCATTAAGATTAATATGTCAGCAAGTATAAGGGAGACCAGAATCTGAACCTACAGTTATCACATGTGAACACTACATCTTTGTACCTAATTAGTTAGAACTAATTTTGCATATATTACCATAACCTAGCATCACACCTATACAAAATAAATTACATATGTAGATAAACTACATATCAGCACCAGATCTGTGCTGTCAGGTAAGAATAAACCCTTCTAATACAATTTTCTGAAAATTCATGAAGATGCAGCCAAAGATATCTACTTCATTGATAGCTGCATTCTCTTGAGTGTATCTAATTATAACTAAATTAAATTATATTTTTGTCCAGAAAATTTAGAGTATGGGTAATTTTCACACAATGTGTACTGCATTATTATCTTATATTCTGCAATTTTTCTGCATTAACAAAATCATGTGTGATAAGATTGTTTTATCATGACAATAACAGACTGGTCATCTTCTTTATATGTTCCCTGCAGTGGGTTTAGGTTGTTTTCTTCTAAGGTAATGGATCAGGCTTTTAGAGAAGAAAAAACGTATCATGTATAAAATAATAGCAGGGCAAAATAACCAAGTTGTTTGGGGAAGAAAAATAAACAACAGGACTTTTCAAAACTCTGGAGAAAAATGTTTGTTTAATGCCAAAAAGAAATCACCATTCCACTTAGCATATTCAGTATATTCCCACAAGGAAAATTCTGACTCCAGGAGCAAAATACGTAATTTTGAATAAAATAGGGAGTCATGGGAAACAGAAAAAGTGCAAATTTCACAAAAAAGACTAAGATATCCTTATAATTTACAGGACCACTCTTTTCCAGGTATACTTCTGTCTTCAGGAGGGACTCTGTTTTATAACTTCACCTTTTAAGCGCATCAAAAGGGAAATCTGCATGCATATTAAATAGCAATAAATAGGAGAGGAGAGTTTTTTGTTTGTTTGTTTATTTTTTGGGTTTTTTTCTTTTTTTTTAAGTTCCTAAATCTTCAATTATTGAATCCAAAGGAAAAAAACACATCTTCCTTGTCTTCCTCTAAACTAAATGGGTTAAATGCATCTTGAATTAAGAATAGATGTCTGGAACTCTCTCTCCATCAGTTTTAATTTAAGTTCTGGAATAACTATATAGCAATTTACTTGAAATGAAAATGGAAAAGCACCTAAGGAAACCCTTTGGAGAAGAACCCTTGAGTATAACATTCTCTGTGTCTCAGTTACCCATTAATATCTTGGGTCAGAACAGCCTTTCTAAAGTAAACAAAAATTTGGTACAGAACAACAAATTTATTATGAGGTGAATTTTCTCTTTCTAACTACAGTGATTCTGCCTGTACATCACTGAGCAACACTTACAGTTAGATGAATTGTATTAACTTTCAAGAGCAGATTTATGTAATCAGGTGTTCATAGCACTGTGCAGTGACACCTTCATGATCTCCATGTCCCCACTAATGACAAAATTTGTATGAGGGAACAAAATAACCTGAAGTGCACTGCTGAGTCTTGTTAAACAAATACCCATTTTTGTATTCCATGGATTCTTTTTCAAATGAAGATTAACAATAGTGCTTATTTATTTATTTTAAAGTAAGTCTTTGAGACAGGAATATCCTGTGGGAAGTCAGAGCAGGAGTAACAGGAAAGTCCATGGGATAGGACTGAGACATTCTTTTGAGCAATGAGCGAATTTTCTCTTCTTAGCTACTTGACAATTTCCAAAATCTTGCTATCATCAGAAAAGAGGGAAAAGAGATTTTTTTCAACTACATTAGAGCACATTTTCCTAACGAGAGATGAACATGAGGAGAATAACCACAACAGTCTAAACAGGCTGCCACTGCTGCTATTGTATATAAAATACATAACCATAACAATAATATTTAAAATTTGTAATTAAAAGTGGAAGAGATTGCTTATTTCTTTATGTTTATACAAGTACTTGGAATGAAGTAAAAATAACTGGTAGAGGAAAAGTATTCTTGTCTGTTTGTTTTAATGTGGATATTTTTCCCATAATACCTACATTTTCTGTACTTCTTGTGGAAGCTATTAATACAAAAATCATCCAGCTTTTCAAAGATTTCCATATGCTTTCCCACACACGTTGGGAAAAGATCACAACACTTAAAGTTCAGTATTTTATGTTAAAGTTAAATTTTTTTGAGAAAACCAGTCAATACAAACTGATTTACAGACAGTCCAGTCCAAGTCAGATCTTGATCTGATTACTGAAAAAGTATCTCTGTTAACCATATCAGGGAACAAATCTTTCTGCCTAGCTCTTGTGCCATACCTGACTTCTTTATTTGTCTTTGTTTTTTTTGTTCACTTAGTGTGGATTTTGAGAACAGAGTAATTTGCAAGCTTGAAGCAATCAAGAATACGGTGGCTTAGAGTGAAAAACAAGCCAAACTGGCCAAAAAATAATGAATTGCAGGAGGACAAAGTGTATATAGGAATTATTTTTCACTAGGAAAAAATTCCATGCTGCATTGAGGAAAGTATGCAATAACCTTACAAATAATTTTTTGAAAAAAAAAGAGAAGAGATACTCATCCTACCTATACAGATGCACTTTCAGAATATGCTGAAAGACAAGAAGTTTAAAAGCAGTGCAAGATCAGTAAGTTGAAGGAACTATCATCTAAAGGAAAAAATCACTGTGGAGTCTGCTGACAGCAAATACTACTTTTACTTTTCTACCACCTTTAGAGAAGGGGTCAATTTTCTCAAGTGAGCTACTGTAAATGTAAGAAACAGTACTGCTCTGCACCGTGCATCTGTGTAGAGAAGATGTGAGGGAAGAAACAAGAATTTTATTCTCATCATTCCCATAAACACTAAGCAACCACAAAATGCGATCAAATACACCATATTATATCTTCCAGTTTCATAACAAAATCAGAGGCCTATCCAACAATCATGGTTCCTTAAGCTCAAAAATACATATTTGAATGCATATGCCCTTCAGCATAATACTAACCTTTATTTTGCCCATTGCAGTTTAATCCTGGATCTGGGCATTTGCTATTAAAGCAAATTGCAATGTAGTGTGTGCTACCAGTCTGCTTCTCGAAAAATTATGCCAACTTATCTGACAGAAAATACTATGCAGTTTGAATCAACCTCAAGATATGTGACCCAAGGTTTATTTCTGCAGTGCAGAATCACTGTGCAATCAATGAAGCCAGTCACTCAGAAGTGTGCCAAAACAGAGGCAGGGGAGAACTGACAACTGACTCCACAGTCAATGGACCATTTGGATTCACCACTGGCAGGCCCTGAAACAGGGCACACTAGCTATAAAAATACTTTTATAAAACAGAGAAAGGAGGAAAGAAAAGCAGGTCACTGCCTGTGTTAGTAAAACCTGTATCATTGCACATATACGCTATTCCCATTAAAAATCCTAATTTTGCAACATTTTTCAACTTCTGTCATTTGCACAAGGATGAAACAAGCATGACCAAATTTTTGGCCATAAAGTAACATTTTATACTCCCTTTACAATGATGTAAATACTTTAGTGATGGAAAGTTGCATCCCTAGTATTCGATAGAGCAGCACATAGAGCAAACTAAGCAACAGGAGCTCATCCACAGAAAAAAAGGCTGAGAGTATGCTCGATAAAAGTGAAAGGCAAAAAGTCAAAAGCAGAGAAAAAAGTGGGTAAGCTGAGTTTTCTGACCGTGGAAAGCATCTTCAACGAGCCCTGAATGTCCAGCAATCACTGCTGCTCCCCACAGTCTTCCTACATCAGAAAAAGTAGAATTTTAGGTGGTGGCTGCAGTTCTTCTGACTAATGCTTAGTGAGCTTTGTAGAAGGCAGTTTTGCTTTTCTTTTTTTTAAAGATCTCATCCTGCATTTTATTATCTTTTTCACATTACAGGAATTAAGTAGACTTCTTAATTTATTACGTTTTGCATAGCAATGGCCAATATCTTTAATGCATAATTTTGAAAAGTGTGTTGTTAAAAGAAACAAGCCACTGGCTTTTGGTCTAGTCTAGAGACATCTGATCAGGCCAGATAGCACTCTCTAAATAGCTGTCAGATTGCAGATAACTGTGGTTTCTGAGCAAAACTGTGATCAGCATGCAGCTTCATTAATCTACCCCATTCCTTTCTTTTCATATGTCATATAATAATGGTAATGAACCAAGAAGTGAGTATTTGTAGACTGCACAATAGACACAAACAATTTATCATTTTCTGTTTAATTAAAGAACAACAATAAAAAGAAAATTATCCATAACAGTCCAGAGTCTGCTGAAGGATTCAAGACTAACATGCAGCTAAATGACTGTGAGGCCCCCAGTGACCTCCCCAGATGAGCACTAGAAGATTAAAGCAGCCCTAGCACAAGAAATTAAAAAATTTGTGAGTAATGTTGGTGCAAGTTTGAGTTGTGATAGAGATGTTGAATAAGTATAACTTACAGTTTGAAAACTAAGAGAAACGAGGGAAAGGAAATAGCTAATAAACAAAGAAAGTATTTTTAGAGAAGTATTTTCTCTTTACACACACAGAAGCATTCACACGTGCTCACAGTCTACATTCTGTGAAACAAATTATCCATTTAGGAAAAGAAAAAAGAAATCCTACCCCATAATTAGCAACCAGTTTAATTGCAGTCACTAAACTGCTCTTTCTGGCAGCACCCTCCAGTCATGTTTTTAATTGGGCTTGACTGTCTGGTAAGCAGAGCCATAGGTGAGGTGAGGTGCAGAGCACAGGGACACTCTCTCTGGGAGAGTCCTGCTGCTGCCAAGATCCCTTTTACAGTCGGCTGGTGCCGTTTACTGCCTCAGATTGGCATGGGAGTATCTCCAGCAGCCGGGGAAGGCTTTCTGTCTTTGTTCTTCCCACAAACAAAACATTTGATTCTTCCTCAGGGGATGCCACCATAGCAAGAGCAAGGGTTCAAAATGCATTTCTTCCCACACCTATTGGTTAAGCTTTCTTTATTCATAGCTTGTGTCAAGTAATGAGACTATAAACTCATGCTGCATGTGAATACACAGCACAGCAGTCATGCTTGAATGGAAAGATGCCCCAGGAAATTTAACTTCTATGTGAACTATATTTACCTTTTAAAAAACCTGCTTTCTATCAAGCTAGAAACCACAGAGGAAGCAACGGAACAAGCTGAGGACACAAAGGAAGAGTGTGCTACTTCTCTGGACATCCCTCAGCTTGCAGGCTGCCCTTGGCACACAGGAGGTGTCAGGTGCCTCTTCCCACAGTGAGCCAGGGAACTCAGGGCAGCCAGCTTCTCAGCAGCAATGCTGCTGCTTTTATTTGCTCTGTGGACTCACTGAATATTCATCCCTGATTCTGAAAAAGAGCGGTCTTAAAATTTAAGAGCAGTCTCATTAAGAATATTCCTGGGTGCCAGAATTACATCAGGCCTCAGTACCCTTATCTACGAAATGGGATTCAAAACACAAAATGGCTTTCAAGGACCAAATTCTTGAAGGTCTGTAGTTAAGTCAACAGAGTAGATTACCATTCAGAAGTGTCCCTTATTTCTTTCGTGCTACCTTTCCACAACCACACAATAGTTTGCAGACGGTTTACTTCACCTAACAGAGGTTTGAAAGTTATTTGCCTGGTTTAAGTTCATCATCTAAACTTACCTTTGGTCAGTGAAGTGAGAGAGCTACATACGGGAAAATGTCTTCTTTCTTGCCGTTTGGGACACTTACTCTAGAATGGCAGAATCACTTTCTGCAGAGGCTTTCCTCTTGCCAGTGGCTATTGAAAATGTAAATATGGAACCTGGATGTCACACATTGCATAAACCAGCTGAAATTATTCTGCTTTTATTTTATCTTCTCAATTTATTCAACTTTTGAACTCAGCTTGTGTGCTGTTCTCCTTCATGAGACAGGTCTGTACTCATCAATGGTTCATCTGAAGTTATATCTGAAACACACAACAGAAGATCCTTCTACAGTTTCTACATTTGCATTTTCTCACTATGAAAACAAAAAAGAGTGTGAAATAATAGGGCCAATGTTAGTGTACAGCAGAATCTTGTTCCAGAATCCAAAACAGAAATAGAGCACAGCTTATACAGGAAAAGAATTACTGTTAGGTGATTTTGGATAAGCAAAAAAACAAAACAAAACAAAAAAAGTGAATAACAAAAGATGAATTATAAACTTTTGGTTATGAGCACTCATCCTTGATCAGATCCTACATGATTTTGGTCCTGGGTATCTGCAAACATTTCACAGCTGGAATTAGTGTAATCAGAATATCCATAAAAAAGATCAAACAGATAGCATGACTCACTATGGAGTGACAAAGCAAATTTCCTTCTTTTGCATTATTCTTTTGTATTGCTAATAGATTATTTAAAGCAAAGCAGCATGAGCACACTGTTGTATAATACTACATCTTGTCAAAAAGTTAATAAAGACTCTGCAATCTTTATACAAAATATCACTGTACTTAGTGGAATATTTGATCATTTTCCATCTGCTTCCTTTACCTTTGGTGACTTCATGGTGACCTCATCTGTAAACAGGGAGAAAGCTCCATAATAATTGTCAGACAGTGGATGACTGAAAAGTATGTTTCAATAATAGAAGATTTGAGGTTTTGTAAATGCAGATCCTTGCCAAATCACGACGATTAAGAGCAAAACGGAGCCCATTTCTTTACCCCGTGTTTTTAGCAGAGATTATCACCCTTAGAGAAGTGGAGATGAAATAAAGCAGGAAGCTGCACTTCACCCCACGCAGTTCACAGTCTGTCAGTTTAACCTACAGATTTAAGATGGCTTTCCATTAAAGACTTCAGGCTGAGAACTGCAGCACCTGAAAGTGTCTCAATTTTATTCAGGCACAGGATGAAGAGGCTTTAGTCTGGCACAGATCACTAACTGAAGCCCAAATTCCAGACTACTCAGACGTTTTTAGAGTCACTCCTTGGGCACAGGTCAGTGGCAATTATCACTAGCACCACAGCACAGCAAACAAAGGAATAAAGTTTAAAAGGAACATGTAAATCAGAATTAAAATATTTACACACTATAGGCCTGGACACACCTCTATTGAAAAGTTTCCAATTGAAATATCTTTCAGATTTAAGGGAGAATGTACCCTGAATCTCCCAGTGTCCAATGCTCATACAGAGAAATCCCAATTTCCTTAGCTTGCACCTGACTGACACAACTTAATAAATACCAAGATTTCCCACCAGCTTTTCAGTATCTACATATCTCTGGAACTTCTTTGAAGCCCAAAGGACTATGGTTATCTGAAAACTGCCTTAAAGAAAGAAAAAAACCCCAAAAACAAACAAAACCCAAAAGGGCAGCCTCACTACACACACATTCTATCTGAAGGCCTGAATTACTCTGTGAAGAGAATCACAGTCTCATCATTCTGGGACAGAGCAAGGTATCATCTCTAAATATGGATGCTAAATGCTGTTAGCCTCTGAAGAGCACTCCTTAGTCCTCACCAAACATTCAGATAAAACACTCTGCTTCAGAAAATGAAAATCTCTCAGGGCAGTTTCTGCCAGGTAAACACTATGAAAACAGTTCTTATTACACACAGCATTTTGCCTTCCACATTTTTACATGGGCAAGAGGCTGGTAGTGGGAGCAAAAGGGTGAGGAAAAAATCTATCCTCAGAAAACTCAATTTTGAATTTTTTTTTCTGTTAATTCAACAAAAAACAAAACAAACAAACAACAACACAAAAAAATTCAATCCAAACCAAACCAATCCATCAAACAAACAAACAAACAAACAAACCAAAAACCCAAACAAACAACAAAAACCCCCCAAAACCCCAAATCACAAAACCCCCCAACCAAAAGCCAAAAGCAAAACCCCAAAAGCCTAAAAACCACCACCAAAAAGCACCACAACAACAAAGCCCTTACAAAAATGTTTCTATACATTTTATTTTTAACTCTAGTCTTTCATATAAACTCCTGCATTTAAATAGCATTCCTTTATAATAACTAAAACACTTATCTTTTTTCCTGTGTTCTGTGGATTATTGTCTTTAATTTTTCTAAACAGGAGAAATTCAAAGATGTCTGCTTTATACACATAAAAAAAGGTTTAATCAAAGCAGAATTATAGCAGAGACCAGAATACGCAAATAAATTGGCATTCCAATATGGTATTGTCTATATGGTGCATTTCAAAGATTTTTGCCTTTTCTAGTTTCTAAACTCCAGGAACAATGTGCAAGATGAAGCAATATCTTCCTGCAGCATGCTGCTGCTTGTATGACATGAGCAGTGCTTGGCTGCTTTCCTGCACAGGAGCACGTGCTCGGCTGACAGTCCCCAGCCAGGCAGCTTTGTGTTGTTCAAGGCACCAGAGATGAGTAATGGATCTGGCTAATCCTGATAACGTATGATGCAATTGTCAGAGGGCTTTAATTATCAGCACTCCACACGTGGGTTTATTCTGTAGCACAGTTTTTAGTTCGTTTACAGACATTTCTAAATTTGCAAGACCTGTGATCAGTTGTAGCTATCCAATCAGCCTTCATATTAACACATCTTCCTACCATGTTTAGGGGTACAGAGACAGAGCACAGAAGCTCAGCTTCTAACTTACTAAACTAAATTGTCTGTATCATTCCATAAAACTATCATCAGAGCACTTTTGGGTCTAACATAAATCTTACTCTCCTAGCAGAAGTTAAAATGAAAATGTTTGTGAAGTTTCAAAATCACTTGGCAATCAGACAGGCAGTAAAAGTTTTTTTTTCTGTAAGTGAAAGTGATGATTAGTCAGTGTTAGCCCTCTGACAGTGCTTTTGAGGTCTGACCCCTGAACACTATTTTTCTTTGTTGTAGGACATTCTAAGATTGAGAACGGACTGAGAAAGTGGCATTTTCTCTCCTGTAAGGGCACAGAAAAAGGTGCTGTAGGTTTGCAAGCTGATGTGTGATGTGGTGACAACTGTAATCCACCAGAAACAGGAACTAAGGCAGCATCAGCTCTTCAGTGAGAAGTGTCACACAGAAACCAGTGGGATGACTGGGACTAATAGGAAACACCACAATCACAGCAGCTAAAAGATGTATCTACGTAATCTATTTTCTCAAATGTTCCCCGTCAAATGTCTGAAACAAATCAACTTTCTCAGACCTTAACAATAAACATTCCCTAAAGCCTTGCTGACAAAAATTGCAGCTTTTTGCCAGCTCTAGCTGTGTCAGAGCATTCATCAGCTAGTCCTCAACAATGTTCTTCACTTCCATAGTCAGGAACACAGGATGTAGGAATACACTTGTGATTAAATAGCTCGAGATGTATGTCTGGGCTTCTAGTTTCCCCAGTGCTAGCCCTAGTTTTGCTACTGACTTTATACCACATCATTCGTCCAGGCTGTGTCTCCTCCCAACCTCACATGCACCCCCCCAGCTCCCTCACCACTGTGTCAGTATGAAAAGCAGAAAAGACCTTGGCTCTGTGTAAGCCTTGCTCAACAATTAAAAAAAAAAATCTCTATATTATCATCACTTTGATTAGCACCAATTCCAATTGCAGCTTCATTGGTTCTCTGTCTTATGCTGGTGAAACTTTAACCATCTCTCTGGTATGGTGCCAATATGTCACTCCTGCAATAATTTTATATAGAGGTGAGATTTACCTTGTGGAGACAGTAGGCACTAGAATAAGAAGGATGGTGTGTTATTTCCTCCCATTTTATTGTCTATAAACCTATCAGGTTAGAGAATGCAGGCAAAATGTGGTTATGACTGGTTATCAAAAAGACTACATCTGACTTAAGTAGGAACTTCCTTTTGTGTAGTAAATACAGTTATATAAAATACAGAATTATGATCCCTGAATTCTTCATGAAGTATATATTTAAAACATAGCCTCTGAAGAGAATACATTTAATTTCTCCTGAATACCATTATACCACTTAAAATCATTCACTTTGGAGTAATGGGGCACTTAAAGGTTTTAATGATCCAAGTGATATTTTCCTCTCCAAATTGGCTACACTAATCTATAATATGAATTCACTCCACAATCTGTACAAAAAGACAATATGTTTTTTAGTAGAAAATTATATTTTGAGGATTTTAGATTTGTTTTTCTTAATATGAAATCTACAAATGCAGCAAATCAATGAGGGCGTCTTCCTTTTCACAGGAGCAAAGAAAGCTGAGTTTCTTCTATATGCCTTAGAAATAGTCTGGAGTAATTACTGAATGTCAGTAGTTCTGGAAACAAGTGAGGACCTGAGCAGGCCCTGTCCTGACTGATGATGTCTGCCAAGGCAGCGGTCTAGTTTACTCACTTTTGTGAAGCAACGTCTTTAAACTCTCACAAACTGTTCAACCTGTGGTCATTTATCCTCACTTTTGCTTATAGACCTCCCTGATTATAACATTACATGGCACTGGCTTTCTCAGAGATATCAGTCTCCTGAACACACATAGAAATCAGTTTGGCATAGATTTACAGAGCAATTCAAGGTGTCACATGGCAATAACCGAAGGCTGTGTGTACAGAATTTTTTTAAAGGTATAATTTTGCCATCTTTAATACTGCTAATGTAGTTTGAAGTTGCTGCAGGGATTGGCAGTCTAATTCAATAGTAATTTGTGAGTTAAAGGTGTTGAAAATTCATCTCTGGAGAGCTGGTTCTAGCATCTTGCTGTCTTCCAGCACTTTGAAACCAGGTCTTTTCTATGGCTGATACTTCTCTACAGAAATTCAATATTCTGAATATTTTATAATTTTATTTGTGTTTCACTGTAACTTAGACTTTTTTCTTCAAAAGTCTTATGAAAATACTTTATATATTTGATTAAATCAAAATTATATCTGTCTTTACAATAAATACTAAAGCACAAAGAATGTAATTTCAAATATATGCCAAGAAAAAGAAGCCTCTAAGATTCTTTCACAACAGACCAGATTTTAGTATCCATTTTCCAAATATATTTTAAAGGGAATTCTAGTGCCAAAGAAAGGGCACTCAGTCACATGATCCTTTTATCTCTTG
Organism: Irena cyanogastra; assembly: GCA_013397155.1. Taxonomy (NCBI): domain Eukaryota; kingdom Metazoa; phylum Chordata; class Aves; order Passeriformes; family Irenidae; genus Irena; species Irena cyanogastra. The sequence goes on from VWZV01008637.1 coordinate 648,416, forward strand.
TGTTATAGCTCACATAATAGTTAATTTTAGAGCAAAGAAAAGCTATATTGCAGTATTTGAATACAACATGTGACGTCAAGCTTAAAAATTGTAAGACTCAAGAAACAAAGTCAGAGGACTGTTAAAAATGCAATTCATACTGGCTAGTACAAATTTTCCCTATCATTTAATTTCACAGATCTTCCTTGTCTCTTGGTGTTGCCTCATGAATAATTAAGAACTAAATCAGAAACCAGAGTTAAATTTTTCTTGGCTTTCTTGATGATTGGTGGCAGTATTGTAACTCAAGTCTATAACATGAACAGAGGACTGGAAGTGAGTTTTGATAGAGCTAAACATATGCCCAGCTCTTGCATCACAAAGTCCCTTCATAAACTCGTCAAGTTTAGTTAAACAAACATAAACAAGGTTTTTCCTTCTCCTCCTGTGGTAGAAACCAAGTTATCTCAGCACATCACTATTGTACTAGTTAGGGACTTGCTTCTTATTTCTCTGGTTGACAATCCAATATTTTTATACCCATTGCTCCTACACCAGAAGTATCCCATAGCTTCAATAGTTTTTCTCCCTGACTGGTGAGTAGTCTCCTATAGCAAAGCTTGAGAATGTGTCATCTGGAGTGTATCCATAAATAAACAGGGACAGTGACACAGAGAGAGAAGCTGATTACTCAGTCATATCAAATAACCTGTATGCCTTCCTCAGCATCTTCTTCTGCCTGGTGGTCAGACCCAGAATTCATCCGTGCACATCTAAACCACAGCATCTCTTAGAAAGGTCCTTTTCTGTCCATACCCCCAGATGTTTTATCGGTGTGTTTTACCAGTGTGCTATTGTCTCAAAACATTGCACCAGTCTAGTTCCTCACCCATGTTTATGTCATGGGAAATAGACATTTGGAGCAATCTGCTGAGTGCTCTGCAGGAGAGTGACTGCCTCGCTGGTGTATCAGGCACAACTATCTGCAACTGCATAATGAAGATGACAGACAAATAATAATCACAAAAAAATTTGATCTGCTGACAAGTATACAATTTATCCTGAGTTGCTGCTATATTTTGTCCAGAGGAGTATTTCTGCTCACAGGGACAATGTTTCTCTTGTTCTAAGGAGCTTAATACATACTGTGGAGAATTGAACTTCAGCCGAGTTTTGAGCTTTAGGGTCTGTAAAATTAAGATTTTTGAGCCCAGCTTTTAATCACAGAGCTGTTCAGTTTATGAGTCAGTCAAATGTGGAGAGTAACATTAACCCACCTTTTACAACATTTTAATGGGCAAAGCATATTTAATTAGTTGTTCAAAAAATCAAATTGTCACTTGAGATAAATTTCTGCCATCAAGGTATTGCTCATAGAAGGAGGAAGGCTCTTCTCCATAGCTGAGACATGTGAGCCCTCAATGTTCAGTGAGTTTCATAGCATAATGGAGCATACTTTTTGTAACACCTTTTGTAGTTTATACCACTCTGTAGTATATCTGCAGTGCATAGAGTATTATGTACTATAGTATATCTATAGTACATAGAGTAGTTTATCTCTTCTCTGACTCTGTCTCCTCAGAAGCACACGTCTGAGAATCCATGACCTCTACTAAAACTTTTCTCTACGAAACTGTATTACAACAATCAAATCTTCCAGACTGAGCGATACAAGAAAATGCCAGGATTAAACAGATAATCAAATCTCATAAAATACCTCAGTCAAATAGTTTTCTGCTGTCAATTCCCTTTACTCTCTATCTTAGCAATAGAAGGCAGCAGAAGAGAAATAAGTTTGAAGTTTTTCTTTTTCTCTAAGATTTTGCAGTAGAGCCTTTAAAATACTGTAACTTTCAACTAACAGCACAATTCTTTTATTTACTGTATCCAATGAGATATAAGTAGATTATTGTACAAAATCATGGTATCTTCCTGAATCAGATTGTGTCCTGTAAAGCACAAGAAGCCTTCTTAAGAACACCAGAGAGGCTAATGCTATAAAAGCACATAAAAATCTGAAGTTGTCATCAGATGTCATTATTATTGTCTTCTGTAACTGTGGAGGAGGTATTTTAACAAAAGATGTGTATGGCTCTCTAATTCAAAGGCATCTTTGTCATGCAGTGAGGGTGACCATGAGAAGTGAGACCCTGCTGGGTGCACACCCGACCCAAGGGGACTGCTGGGCTTCTTGTAGCAGAGTCATCATAACATGGCACATACTGGGCACTGTGGGCACACAGCTTGCTCTCTGCTTTGATTCTGTCACTGAGAAAAAGACTGGAACAGGTGATTCCTTAAGTTATTCCGACTACAGCAATACCATAAACCTAACCCAGTGTAGGAGAAAGTGGGAAAAACACTTACTGCTATCCCTCATTTGATGTTGTATATCACTGCACCCTGTTTCTTGTTTGAGTATAATGAAATCACAATGTTGTGATGAAATCAAACAGGACATTTCATTTTGGGATCAGGTATCCATTATCACCTTTCAGAGTAGGCATCAAAGCAGATTTTCTGCTGGAAGCAGTGGCCATTACGAATGGAGAGTCAGATAATTAAAACTGTAGTTTAAAAAGAATCCATAAATATTTCTTATTCTTTCAAGTAAGTAAAACCTTTGAAATCCCAAATTCCTCATTTTCCAGGAAGAAGATCTGATATACTGGATCCTTGCCACTTACTAAAAGCTCTGCTTTAAGCTGGAGATAGAGCTTATTATATCAACAATTCAAAATATAAACTAGGGCAATAAAAACCATTAGAAAGAGAAAAGCATTTTTAAAAAAAGAAGTCCTTTCAAAAAACTGCCATCAAATTGTCAGAATTTTATTTTATGTTATATATACATGTATATATGGAACCACTGAAGTCTTTTCAACTCAGTGAATCTTTTCTTCCTTTCTTCCTTCCTTCCTTTTCTTGTATCCAGCACACTTTTGATATCAAGTATCTAGCTTTAGGTTTATCACAGTCTTAATTTAAAAGACACAGTGACTCAGCTTGAATACAAACACCACTTGTAGCTGTGAAATACTAACTAAAACACACCAGTTACGCTTTTGACAAGAATCCTGGACTTCAAAACATATAGGCATGCATTTTTCATTGGAAAACCATAATTGCATTCATTATGCCCCATAGTCACAAGTGAGGAAACAAAAATATCATCTTTACCATCAACCACTTAATTGAGGCTTCTAAAATGAGCTTACAGAATCAAGTCTCAAACTAAACCAGACACAGTCATTAAAAATAACATCTACCATCATGTAACTGGATTTGAACTCAAGTGCTATTAACAAGGTCACAAATCTATTTCACTACATTCCTCTAGTACAGAAGCATACATCTCATTTTCTTGAAATGTTGTAACCTCCAGAGCTCCTACAGGCCAAAAGCTTTCTAGTAAAATATCCCTACTAGGCCATTTTTAGGGTGACACAAATTTATTCTGGGTTTAACAAAAAAATTTAAAAGTAGACCCACTGCATTTCTGGCAGCAGGTAAGGTTTACCCTCTCAGGCACAGCACCACACCAGCAGAGCCAGACTGCTACTGCCTGATGCAGTACAAGAGTTACTCTGGTTTGCAGGACTAAGTACAGACATGGTTTTATGCTGTTAAAGCTGCCTGGACACTGCCCTCCTATTGCCCTAACCTAGCCTTACACACCAGTGTGGGAGGCAGTCAGGGAAGGGACAGGACCAGGGTGCCTTGGAAAGATACAGTAGTCTAATTTAGGGTGAGAGCCTGGTCCCATTTCCCAAGGATCTCTGCTCCCCAATGCTAATAAGCCACTGCCAGTCAACTGCTGGCCACCCCATGTTCTGGAAAGTTCTGTACTCCCTGCTCCCTCATTGGTGCCCCTTGTAAAACCACTCCCCTGGTCCTCCCCCATCGGAGTTCCCCCAGTTACTTCACCTCAGTTCCTCCCCTGCTTCCCTTTCCCATTGGATGTTCTGTACCCTTACTCCTCCTACCTTTTTCCCAGTTATAACACCTGGACCCACCCCTATCTGAGGTTTCCTTGCCTTTGTTCTCCTTCTGTCGTGGTTGTGTACCAACTTGCTCCTGTCCCTCCTCAACCCCACCTGGACCCTCAGACTTCTCCTAATTAAACCCAGCTGAATTTAACAGGCAAGGAGCCCTCTCATGCTCCTGGTGTGGCATTTGATTACTCCATCTGGGCTCGGTGTAAGCTGGGCTGGAGGAACTGTCCTGGAGCCTCGAAGCGGAGGTGCTTTGGGTGCTGCAGGCCCCCTGCCACACCACGTGGCCACCTGCACACCAGCTCTCCCCCATTTGCAGGCAACTCCTGAACCAAGTGTAATGGGGAGAAATACTTGTGAGAGAACTTACTGCAGCAGGCTCACAAAGGGAGGAGAGCCCGAGAAAGGAATTCCGCCCGAAACATCTTCCAGCTGGTCCTAAATCTCCACATTCCTGCACCGAATGAAGCAATCATTTAGCAAAGAAATCAAAACAAGACACTTTTTCTCCTTCTTTGGGTTTTTTTATCTGTGCCCACTGAGAGGGAGAGTGAGCATGTGTCTTGAAATGTTTAATTATACAGAGAAATTGGGAGCTGGAAAGCTGTGATTGATTTTATTAACTTTGTGGTAATATTTAACATCTGCATAGGTCTATTAATATTCCTCTTTTCCAATAAATTATTGTTGAAAATTGTTGAAACCATAAGTATCAGTTATTGATCTTTGCATTCTTATCTTAGACTCTGTTCTAGAAGTAAATGGAGTTTTAAGCTGAGAAACTGCAAGAAATAATAACTATACTAACACCATTAGCCTGCCTAATTCTAAGTTTCTGAAGTACACCTTTTTTAATGGATTAAGTTTTAACCAAGCTGTCTGGAAAAAAAAAAACCATAAAAGATTCAGTAGATTAGACACTAAGGAACAATGTACTTTCAGTTTAATTTTAGCTCTCCTAGTCTAGGGGTATACTTTACTGCTATGTGTTTCCTCTTCCTATTATAAAACTTGGAATTTATTATAAGAACCATAGAATTTAATTAATGTAATTCTAACCATGCTACTATATAACAATAAATCATGAATAAAATTTTGAACAGATAAGAGTACCCTGTAGTAAAATTAATATATCAAAAGTAAGTAAAGAAAGTCAATAACAAACTACACAGAATATAATTATCACCAAAATATTGCCATCTGAAGAAAAAAAAAGAAAATTATTATGTCTACATAACCCACCACACTCAAAGAATACCCAGCTGATCAATGATCTCAAAGAAAGTGAGTAACTTTCTCATTAATTGCATTATGGTTTTAAATTGCAGAGGCCAGAAGCATTGCAGGCTTTGAATTGCATTCAGTATTTATACAGATAATGAGACCATTCATGATTCCACTAGAGAGAGTCAAATGATTTTTAGATGAGATATAGACCTGAGGGCTTCAGAGTAAAAGTCACCCTAAAAGTAGATGGACTTGAGCACCTCACAGAGTCAAAAATTGGAGTATTTTACAATTAGGTAAAAGAGAATCTATCTCCTACAGTTTGAACACACACTAGTACCCAGCATCCAAATTCTAGTCACAAATAGGCTATTTACTGTAATTTTAGAAACACTGTGTACACTCAGATTCACACATACACATGCAGATAATAATTCCCAATGTCTCCCTTTAAAAGTACTTATTTCACTATGAGCATTAAAACAATTTAAACACAGACCGGTTCCTCTAAAGGAACAGAATAATAATGCAAACTAAGAAAATATATATTTTTTCCCAGTTTCTACAGGACTAATGCAGACTACAGAATAAAAACTATTCTATACCACTTACCATGGCAAGAGTAATGCCACATTATCTTACATCTTTATTAGGTAATTTTGAAGAATTAGAAATAAAAACAAAGCAACCAGCTGTAATTACTTGTACCACTGATCCACATTTTTAGAAAGGCAAAGTGTTCCATTCTCTTTGTGTAATTTCCTTTTTTGCTAAGTTATCAGCAAAAGAAAAATGGGCAGGTAAAATAACTAACTGTTTCCAAATAACTTAGTGTTTCTTGTCACAGGAAAGCCCCACGTTTGTTTCAGAGGGATGCCTGGTCCTGGAGGCAGAGCTAGCCTGCTGTGGTATGACCTAAAAATACATGAGCCTTGGCAGGTAGATCTCACTGAAAACCCACTCTGATTTCTGAAAACTCCATTATGATTCCATGCTCTTTGGTCTCAAATGTCCAGAATGTCCTTGCAGCCATAATTAAGAATTATTTAGGAGTAAGGTAGTGAAGCTGTATAATTTGAAGTCCTGTATTTGTACCAATAACAGCATTCTAGGCAATATTTATAAATTTATATAACAGGTTTTCTTTCCTTTGTGTGTCCAAACATAGACCCACTATGCAGGAAAATCTGGTATTTTCTGTGAAAATGCCATATAAAAATTTTTACTGGACAATGAACTTACTTAAAAATAGTTTTGTTTTGTTTTGTTTTGTTTTGTTTTTATTTTATTAAATAATGATTTTTTTTCTTTCAACTTTTAGAAAAAAAACAAACCTCCACTTAGAATACTACTTTCAAACACACTAGAAATATTTCAAATGAAATAAAAATTTCAATTTCTCTACCATCCTAATTAAAAAAAAAAGTTAAAAGTTATTTTAGATGTCTTTATAGACAAAAATTGCTTTCTGTTTCTGCCTGATGCAGCTGCATGTCTCAGTTTTAAGTGTATTTGATTTCTGCATGTATCCAGGTATGATGTGCAATGAAGTCACAGTACGAATATCTGCTTAGGGAAGTGAATACATATATTCAAAATACACAGCTGATGAAGGCTCAAATAAACACTTGCAGTGGTCTATTTTTTATGTATCAAAAATGCTGCTGATCTTGTAATTAAATAGAGCACTTTTCTATTAACCAAAATTAAAATTATATACATGCAACCATATACTATTAAAATAAATCCCTTCTAGATAGGACCTTCTAAAAGAGCTGAGTAGAGTTCATATTTGCATTTTCATCTTTGTGGTGTCATTTAGATTCTTCCAATTGGTTATTTCTTATTTTTTATTTGCAGTTTCTGCCTTTTTTTTTCAAACAGCAAGTGTCTTCATTCCTTGACTTCTGAATTCCATTTCTCAAGTATCAAAGACAACAGGACATCAAAACTGCAGTGTTTTCACTGAGCTAAGACATGAGTTTGATCCTGAATCTACATTATGAATTTATACACAAGTTTTAGCCTGCAGATGTCTCTAACTTGTTTTCTCATAGTAGAAACAAGATAACTAGAGAAGAAACATAAATTTTTCTTGTAAAATAATTTTATGCTCTTTATATTACTTTCCTAGTAGATAAATTTATTCTATTTTTAAAACAATTGCCAAGATTTCCAATCCCTATCTTACTCCTTCTGGTGTATCTTTTCATTGCCATCTTCTAAGCTAGCATAGTATGATGGATTTTTGGTGACTACCTTATCCTTCTTTGGGAGCAGGGATATCTTGCATGTTCCACACTGCATGAGTGCCCATGCACAAATACAGAGATTAGTTCAGTGTAGCCAGTTTCCAGTAAATTATCACCTGTACTTCCTGAGAACTGATTTCCCACACAGAAAAGTTCAGACAAGCTGGCATGATACCAATGATTTATAGAAATTGTTCTCAGCTACCTTCCCTGCAGAAATTAAAAGTTAGAGGTACTCGTTAATTCCCAGGCTTACTACACCAGGAAGTCACACATTAAAGATCTTAAGATTATTCAATCCACCCCACTGTTGTATGAATAATGAAATTTGCATGTTCATGGTTTTACATGGAATATAAAGCCTATAAGAGAAGGAATCCAGAAATACAAGCAGGATTTTTTTGTTCTTAAAAGAGTTTTCTCACCATCAGAATCTCCTCTAATATTTCTTACTTACTCATTAGGAATGTCAAGGCCAAACAGAATTTCTTTTCTAAGTGAATGCTACTTGCCAGAACCAATGGCCTTGGCACTTGCCAGTGCTATATGAATGACAAGTCCTCATTCTACTTTGCTGCAAATGTTCACTTACCTTTCTGGTTTTATTCTTGCATCCATTCACTTTTACATTGACCCTATTGGTTCCTTAATCATCTCCTAAATGGAATTCAAGCTCTTCATTCTTCCTTCCTAAACCAGTGTACAATGCCTGTCAGGGTACATTTTATGCACACACTTGTTTCCTATATTATATTATCCCCTGCTGTGCACTCAGACCTTGTTCAACTGTTACTGGAGCAGTGGGGTAAAAGAGCTCCAGGGATAGGGACATTTTATACATGTGCAACATATTTACAAAGCAGTGTAACTACCATTCCTACTACCATTTGTACAGTGGTGTCTAGAAAACCCAGCTGAAATCAGTACTCTGTTAAGCCAGCTACTGGGAAGAATAATAGCAGGTTACCATCTTGGTACTGACAAGTTCCTAGTAAAAAAGGACAAAAGTTTGGAATGTTTATAGAGCCACAAAAAGCTGGAAAGTGATGCAACAGATCATGCCTTAGACAGGAGCTGATCCTTGACTCTCTGCCCTGAAGTTGGGTAATACTGTGTTTCTGTATTTATCAGAAATAACTTGGAGACTGGTCTGGCTTTTCCAAGTCCTGAAGTCAAGAGCTTCAGGAGTTTTTAGACATCTGAGCAGCTGGTGGACAACATAATATTTTTGTGGCTTCTGCACTCTAATTCTTATCTTTGAAAACTTTTTCATACTTAAAACTTCATACTTCAGGATGTTTTCCCTTTTCTATTTTACTCACCAGAGGCAACAGATAAAAATCCTGTGTGGGAATCAGCAACTTTCTAGCTTCTGCTGCAATACAGTTATTCTGAGAATGAGGATTTAAAATAATAAGTGGTAAAGAAAGTTCAAGGGAACAGGAGTCCAACTTTCTGTAAAAGGGATAACTGTATTACTGGCATAAAAACTAATGAACTTTTTAATAGCATAAAATTGGCTTTATTCTGAAATCCCATTTTTTTACATGTCTTGTTATAAAACTTAAAAAACACTAAACACATATCATTATCTTCATTTACTTAAGAAGACATCAACTACAGAATCAGGGATCTTCATATCTGGTGAGCTCAGAAACTTGTACAAGATGACCAACAGGTGGTTCGTGCTGAAATTATCCTTGAGTGATTCTTCAGGGAGTCATTACTCAGTTGTTTGGAAGATGAATAAGTGTCTCTCATTTTAGCTGAAGCCAGGACCTCAATATTATGTCTTATGAGAAAAACTATTAGAATACACAGGAGAATGGTATCTTGCCACACGAGCCTAGAAATAATTTTGTGAGAATGGAAAATTTCCTCAGTTTTTCCAGGAATATCTGAGTAATATTTCTAAACCCCAGAAAGAGACAAGATAAAGATTGTCAGTTCAAGTAACAGTCTTGTACTTTGTTTTCTTTTGAACTAAGTTTTATACCTTTTTCTTGTTCTCCCAGGAGTCAGGGCATGGCTGGTTTGAAAGAAGAGTAAAAATGAATTATGATGCTGCTACGAAACAGAGAGTAACTGCATGAACCATTTCTTAACAGAGATATAAGGGTACAAAATCCAGGGATGATGCTCCTATGCTATGGTTAGTGGAGGCATTTCTGGATATTAGCATATAAATGTCTAAGTTATAACATCATGGAATCATAGAATAACTCATGTTGAAATAGACTTTTGATTACCTTTTAGTCCAAACCAGTGCTCAGAGTGGGGACAGCCTTTAAATCAGACCACGTTTCTCATGAATTTGTTCATCTAAGTTTTTAATTTAACTATTTGAGATTTTAATGCTTAACAGATTGTAAATTGGCATTTTGTAGAGTTTTTATGATGGGAAAAGAGTGACTAGATTTAAAAAAAACCTCCATACTTTAATAAATATATTGTTATAAATAAATTGATACTGCTAAATCAATACCTTTGATACTTGATACAAACATATTTAATGATTTCAATGTACATTATGAAATATTCAAAAATTATGGAGATTATTGTATGATTACATTGAAGCAAATTCAAATTGAAAATCTGTCTATGAAGAGGGCAAATCCTTACAAACAAATTTAATTTACACACAGGATAAACTTAGCTCTAAATGTATAAACAGAAGTCACAACAGGTAGCTATGGTGAGAAATTTAGATACAAATTCTTGCCTGTGTGCAAAAGTATCCATAGGAAAAAAGTTCTGAGGAAAAAGCCATGGTGGATGGCTATTATATGATCCACTTGAGATGGTGAGTAGGGGGTAGTTTTAACAGTTTTACTGCTAAGCACTCATGCATCACACAAATTCACAGAAAGTTAAAAGTAAATAGTAGAGGTTGGTTTTTACAGCATAAAATCGATTTTACTAGAGGTGGAGTGACCATTTTCCAATGTTTATTCATCTACAGCTGCCTTCTAAATTGATACAGCAGTAGAGAAAAGATAGAGTTCAAAAGGTTGTCTGGATCTCCTTTTATTCTCTCTATTTTAAAGAATTTATGGAAACTGTCACTGACAATACAAAGAAGCTTTTTCTCTAGGTATGACTGTCGCCTGTTTCAGCTATTTCTTGATTATGTGTGGAGCAAAGCAATTCATCAGTACTTTTTAGGAGAAGAATTATTAAAGGGTAGTCAAAGAAAAAGGAAAGGCTTTGAATAAAGTGAAACATTCCTTAAAGGTAGAGGATTTGCTTGAGTATGAAAGGAAGCAATCTTAGGCTCAAAAGGTTATTAGAAGATCTAAGAAGCCCTGCTGCCAAAATCTCTATAGCACTATTAATAAACATACTTCAGTGGGAAAATATGAAATAAGATTATAAGGATACAGGTAAGAGAGCACAGATCCTTTGCAATACCTAGTTTAATTAAAAGTGGCATTACTCTTGATTCTAATGCATTGAAGTTGAACATGGATAAGGTTTCACTTAATGTTATTAAAAGCATGCTGATATGATTTTTTTTGGAATAATTTTAAAGAGATGTTTCATGTTAAACTAAGGTTGAAGTGGACAAAGCTCTGCAATTCTGTTGCCAGTTAGTGAATTTGAATAGCAGGTATTCTTTGATTTTGAGGTATTTTCCCTGACAGGTTTAATAGGACTTATAGATTGTGTTTAATAATGTGAGCAACAAGCACATTTGGTAATATTTTCAAGCTTATTTGAAGCAAGAGGCAAAGCTCATCTATTTCAAAGTCATAAAGTGTCCATATCAGAACAGATTCTAGGAATATTTTGTTACATTTCATGTCTGTTACCAGTGCAAACTTTAATCAAAAAATATGATATTACAAGATTAATCTGAGCCAATTTTTGGTTGAATATGAACACATTGAGAGGAGTGGGGAATAAAGAAAATATCCCCCCAAAAACATAAATGGGAATGTTTACCATATCTGTTTTGGAAAGGATTTGACTAAGCCTGAGTCTATGTTTAAAATGGAAATTCCCAGTAAAACAACGACAACATTGAATCCAAGTAAAATGAAAAATAAGGAGCACTTGACAGTGTAGAAAAAGTCACTGTGGAAGAAAACAGTTCTGACTCCTGAAGCTGAGGATTACTCTCTCAAGTTGTGCTGACAGGAGGCTTGATGGAAGCAGAAGCTCTCAAACATAAAAAGGGAGAGGACTTCCTCTCCATTGCTAAGAGCAGTATATGTGGGGCTGTTTGAGGAAAGCAGTTCTTTAACCATAATTAGGCATTTGTATATACATATATATAGGGGTGTGTGTTTGTAGCATGGGAGGAGAATGGCCTTTAGTCCTCTGCTACAGAAGAAGGAGGAGATTTTTCTCTACCTGGCCAACCAGTGGCTTGGGTGAGGAAGCCTCAGCCTCCCCTTCTCCAGACAGATGAATGTGATTCATCTCACCTGAACACTGATGGCTAAAAAAGAAGCACATCACCAATCCCAAAAGTATTTGTTCCTATTGCCTAAAAGGAAGCTTAAGGGAACAGTGTTAAGGATCAATATTTGCATTAAAAAAAAGCCTAAATTCAGGTGAGACTAAACTTCTGTCTCCCTGATGGTGCTCAAAGAGATTGTGTCATTATGGGAAGTTCTTGAAATACTCAGTGGTACAAACTAGCCAGACAGCATAAAGTAATCTATAATGTGTAGACTGCACACATTGTTCTGTCCTTTCACCGGGGTTTTGTGTTCTTTTGCATGTAACCATATTTTCTCCTCACTTTTTCAAGTGCTTATCCTAATGTGTACAAATGAGTCTGTGTTTGCTGTACCTCTGCACGAATCAAGAGTAAGGCCACTTTTAATTAAACTAGGTATTGCAAAGGATCTGTGCTCTCTTACCTGTATCCTTATAATCTTATTTCATATTTCCCCACTGAAGTGTGTTTATTAATAGTTTGGTTTGGTGTACCCCTGCATGTGCCATCTGTGTCATTGTCCTTGTCCCTCTACTTCTTTCAAAGGTTTTCTTTCCTTATTCTGAAAGAAGTTACACTGTATTAAGGAACAGTGTTCCATAGGTAAAAACTAAGCATATTAAAATTGGCAGAATCTATTCTTCAGAAACCTGTTATTTCACCTACATTCTTTCTACAATGCATTATAGAAAGCTAAAGTATGATGGCAATTCAGGGCAAAAAAAACAAAAGAAAAAATTCAGCTCTTAGTCAAACTGAATTATTTCATAATGGGATTACCCATGGAAATTAATTCCAGCATACTTAGAGGACTGGCTGAAGTAATTTCAGAGCCATTAGTAAAACTTTTTTTTGAGAGGTTGTGGGAAGCAGAAGAAGTTCCAAAGACTGGTAGGCCAGGAAATTGTAGAAAGGTTATCCTAATTTCAATTCCTGGAAAAAGTCAGGAGCTTTTCAACAGGGAGAAAAAAGACCATAAGGAGGTAAATAGCATCGTGGGTGGTCTTGTCAAAAGCACATGTCAGAACAAGCCAATTTACTTTTAAGACAGGATAAGTCCCATGGACAGGAGAAAACCAGCAGATGTCATACATTAGTGTCTCAGGCTTTACGTTGTTTCAGACAATACACTCATAAAAGCAGAAAAAATGTAGTTTAGAAAACAATCTACTGTAAAGTGAATGCACAGTTGTTAGGAGTTGTTGCAGAGTACTTACCAGTGCTGAAACCCAACAGATGTGGCAAATGGGGTCTAAGCTTGGTCTGGTATCAGTCACTATTTTCATTAGATGACTGAGCAGACTACAAATACTGCGTTAAGTGAAAAATGTTAAGTCATATTGTGAAGGGCTGTCAGGTTAGAAGTTCATCTACCCTGACATGCTGTAGAAAGAAGCAAAAGCTAGGATGAAGTTTCACATGCACAAGTGAAAGCTTCGTACTTCAAGAAAAACCATGCAAGTAGGACAGGGAATAGTGGAACAAGCAGCAGTTCTGTAGAAGTAGAATGGGGGATGCAGCTGACAACTATAACTCAGAGGCTGTGACTGAGGGTGTAACAAAGCCAAATTCTTTCCACCACTCTGTGAAATTTCCTAGCTGGTAAAATGATAACAAAAAAGTGCTACAAGAATTGTGATTTGTGCAGTGCCTGAACACGTGGATGGAAAAAAAAATATGAACAAGAACTTTCTAAATATATTACTTCTATAATTATTTGTCTTTGAAATCTACATAATAGTGTTTTGGCTAGGTGTTTAATTTAGCTTTGTTTTCTTTGCTTTTGGGTGTTTGGTTTTGATTCCAAAAATAGAACACGCTAATTATAATCTACAATAAGCTTTCTCTCTACAAAGCAGATGCAGTGTTCTTCCACTTCAAATTGTTAATTCAGCCACAACAAGAGGTATAGAAGAACTTCTGATAGTTTTCTACAACTTTATACTGACAAATGATTGTAAAAAGTGACTGGTTGTGAAGATATGGAAAGCATGAGCTTTGTTTAGTCAAAGTAGTCTACGTCCAAATAGGATGCCCAATGCAGTCTCTGAATTTAACACAACAAATAGCTGGTAATCTCTGGGCTTGCCAGAGATGCAAGGCTGGTGCTGATCTCAGACTGTTACAATAATAATTTCAAGTAAATCGAAAGTAGTAATGAATAAATCCCAAACATTTTCTAGAGAAGTGATTTGTTGCCAAACTAAATAAAACCAAGTATCAAGCAATATGCATTACATATAGCACAAGCATCTTCTTGTTCACAGCCTCTTTGGCCAGGCTTCCATTTACAAGGCAAGAGGGATTACTGCAGGTTCTATAACAGTTTTCATCCCTCAGTTCCCTCTTCACTTGTGCATAAACTCCTTTCTCATATGATATTTGCTTCCATTAATTACAGTATTTTTAACAGGCTATTGACTGTGCTTAAATATCTTTGAAATGGAAAAATACAGGTAAAATTACTATCTCTTTAATTTAAAAATTATTTCTTGAAAATACTCGGTCTACAACAACTTGTTCATGACAATATCATTGATACCTTTTTGTCACAGACTCTCATCCACAGTGAGTAGGTATCTGACACCAAACTTCTGATAGTGAGGGATGAGAACGTTCTTTGTAAGTTTGGTTTTGTTTGGTTGAGTCAGTTTTTTTGTGGGTTTTTTTTCTTTAATTTTAATGGTTCTGAATTGCTTTAAAAGCTGTGCCCAGCTTGCCTTTGTCCAGACTGCCTGCCTTGAATCTACCTTGCATCTCCTGCAAGAGTGCTTGGCTAGCAGAGGCTAAAGCCATGCCAGGGAGCGAAAAAATTAACAGTAAGGACTGTCACACATAGTTCTAAAAAGCACACATTAACTGTGGTTTTGTATAGCAGTAACTCAGAAAATGTCGTAAATCTGATCCTTGATTTGAAATTGAAGGCAATGTCCATCGTATGGACACACCACAATATATATATATAGTGGTACATGAATTTATAATATTACTGCACATATGTAATCTGGCACATTGCAGAGAGAAGAGGAGATCTTAATAGAAATAGCTAAAATATTTTATTCTGGGTCGTGTTTGTTTGTTTTAATAAACCAAAAACTTTAGTCTAGCCATACTCAAAATTAACTGGGCCACAGTCCAGCTATGTCCAGGTCAAAGACAAATTAAAAGTTCCGTGCAACAAAGTCACATTCATTCAGCTATGAAAAACATTTGTGAACAAATGTGCTGATTCTAAGCAGAAATGCTTTGTTATTGGTCAGTATATAACTGATTTAATTTAATTTGGTAAGGAGTGAAACTGAAAATGAATGCAGAATTTCCTTTAAACATCTAGCAGAAACAAGGGAAAACTAAAAAAAAAATGTTTTAGAGTAAATCCTGCTGTCTTAATAGTGCCTAGATCTTTGATACAGAGGCACAAGAAAGCCTCTTTTTTTACATTCCATACTGGGATCACTGACTGCTGTCAGAGTTTTGTTCAGTGTTTTCTCCCTGCAACAGTAGACGACCTGCATTTTGACTAAACTTTTGCACAATTATTCCTAAGAAATTTGAATTCAATTTCAGTTACTTTCACACTGTATTTTCAGAGACACTAACTGTGTATTCAGTTGGAAGCATTAAAAAAATACAACCGCATCTGAAAAGAATGCTTTTTCCTGTGACCTCAGCCGTCAGAAGAAGAAAAACACAGCTGGGAGCAGTATCACAAAGCAGACGAGCTAGAGGAAGAGAAGGCTGCAAGCTGTGCCTCGGTAGGGCATGGACAGCTGCAGAAATGGAGCCGTGAAGCAGCCGGTTGGAGAAAGCCAAGCCAAGCAGTAGCATCGCTATGATAAAGCTGTGGGAAGCTTTTTGGAGCTCTGACATGACTCCCCAAGCAGCGTGGTCAATTGAAAGAGAAGCACTGCCCAGGGCTCGGTGGCCCGAAGCTCTGGGGAGGAGAGGTAGAGCCTGTGCGTCCCAAAGGGCAGGAGACAGCTGGCTGCAGCAGGCATTGAGAGGAATCACTGCCTGCCCCCTGAGCCAAGCAGAGGGAGAAGCAGCAAAGCCAAGGCTGTGCTGAAACTCAGGCTAAGTAAAGGCTAGTAAGTCCTTTATGCTACGGGTATGAATGGCATGCAAATTCTATTGGGATAATGAGAAAATAAATTAATTTTTTTTTAAGTATATTTCCACAGGACAGTTAAAGCAGACTGGACAGTGAGACTGAATAAGCTTCTGGCAAGAAACATGACAAGACTCAGCAGAGACTGCTCAGTTAAATTGGAACAGCACCACTACCAATATCATCAGAAAACAAGACTTGATGATAGGCAAAATCCATGTTTCATGATCTGAAAACAATCATGTAAGGCTGGCTTTCCGTTATGATTTCTGGTAGTGGTCTTTCCTATACCTATAACTAAAAAAAAGGAGAAATGCAGAATGCCTTGGTAATGGATACAAGCAGAAAGACTCTACCTGTGACTAGGATGAAAAATGTATTTGGAATAGCCAGGCCTTGTTAGGTGAAGTTATACAGAGACCTTAGACTTCAACCTCAGAGGCAGATACATTATAAGGCAAAGTGCCAAAGCCTGCAGTTGAGTCACAACAAACCCACACAGTGCTACAGGCTTGGGAAAGAGCATCTGGAAAGCTGAAAAGGGCCTGGGGGCATTTTTGACAGCAGCTAAACATAAGCAGGCAAAGGGCCCAGGTGGCCAAAAAGGCCAGTGGCATCATGGCTTGTATAGAAATAGTGTGGCCAGCAGGACAGCCAAGGCAGTGGTTACCCCTCTGTACTACTGAGGCTGCACCTCAAATCCTGTGTTTCATTTTTGGGTCCCTCACTGCAAGAACATTGAGGGGCTGGAGTGAGCCCAGAAAAGGGCAAAAATCTGGGACAATGTCTGGAGCACACATCCTCTGAGGAGCAGCTGAGGGAGCTGGTCTTGTTCAGCCTGGAGGAAGCTCGGGGGGACCTTATTATTCCCTAAAACTGCCTGAAAGGAGATTGTAGCCATGTGGGAGTTGGTCTCTTCTTGCAAGTGACCAACAGTAGGACAAAAGGAAATGGCCTCAAGTTGCACCAGGGGAAGTTTAGATTGGATATTGGGAAAATTTTCTTAGCTGAAAGGGTTGTCAAGCATTAGAACAGGCTGCCCAGGGAAGTGGTGGAGTCACCGTCCCTGGAGGTATTTAAAAGAGACATAAATGTGGCCCTTGGGGACATGGTTTAGCGCTGGACTCGGTGCTGCTGGGTTAACAGTTGGACTTGATGACCTGAGAGGCCTTTTCCAAACTAACAATTCTATGATTCTATAAAAACATATTCAAGCTGACCATGAAAAGGGTCAAATCCAATCCTGGGGAGAAATTTAGCATGAATACAATTCAAACAGAAAGTTGCAGCTATTCATTCTCCTGTAATACCCTCCCTGCTGATTTCTCTGCCTCATTTACTGTAAAAGCTGTTCAAAGCATATCACTCCAGAGTTGGTTTTTTTTTTTCTGTAGTTGAGAAGACAGTCTGATAGTAGCAAACAATAAAAGTAATACATAGAGTGAAAATATGAACACCTCAAAACATTTTTAGGGCCTTTAAAAGTGGAAAGAGACCTATTATCCTTCTAACACAAATGAAAAACAAGAGGAATTGAAATAGATGTTTATATACCACAGGATAAAATAAAGCTCAGATGTGAATTGTCTGAAAAATGCGGCAGTATAAAGAATAAGGTTCTCCACAAACTTGCAAAACTTGGTTCAGACCATTTAAAGAGATGTGCAAATTACAAGAGCTACTATTAAAAACTAGCATTAATCTGTGTTCCCAAGTGCCAAGCAGAAGAGTGGTCAGAAGAAACAGCCTGTACTTCTGCCCTAGTTATTATTTTTCTCTTAGGCAACACGGGACACTGTATATGGATAATACTGTAATATTTTTTGTCTACTTAAATAACACCTGGAAATCTTTCAGCTAAAGTTTTTATGGCTTATTCTTACACATAAGTAAAACTGAAGGCTGGTTATGTTAAATAGGAGCTTTCCCTGGATTTCTTTATTTTTTCTTTAGGTTTTATTAGAAAGTATCTGAAAATGAGACATTTCTTGTTATTTTTGCCTTTGATTAAGAAAGCACTTTATCCAGAAAATGGTTTAGAAAAATATACTAATGTTTTTTTATCTATGAAGTCATTGGTGAAGTGCTTGTAGAGGAGAAATTAAACCCTACATGTAAGAAGAAAAATAGAGATGCATTTAGACTGTGTAGTGGTTTGATTCTTGAGAACCTTGCAATGTCCAGGAACTGCAAGGCTTTCTAGGAATGATTGGATTGTGTGGGTTGTGGATTTTAAACTACGGATTTTTAGTGAATCCTCTTTATGAAGCTCAAGAAGAGACAATTGGTGTGGATTTCTGAGTGCCAAACTGCCTTACGAGAACTGCAAAAAGCATTAATAGCAGCATCTGCCTTAGGACTTTCTGATTTAACCAAGCCCTTTGAATTGTTTGTACATGAGATGCAACAGTATTTTCTTCTCCTTTTTCACTAAAAAAAAAAACAAGAGAATCTACCCTCTTTGCCTACTCACCTTATTAGCTAAGTCCTTGAATATCACTGCAGTATCTGTAAGCAGCATTCTCTTCAATTATATTCATTGTGGAATATATTCAAAAATAAGGATTTAGAAAATGCAGTTAGACCATCCACAAAGCCTGACAAATTTTATTTTTACCTTACTGTGGCAACACAACTCAGCTAAGAAGAGCAAAGTTTGCAACAAAACGTGATTTTTTAGCAACAGGACTACACCAGCAGACCAAGGGTCAGTGCTGAGTTGTCTTTCTCCATTTACCTAGAAGAGAATTAGTGTAGTGACCTGAATCTAACATCTCCGTCATACATGTGATTTGAAACTCTCCAGAGGACCAAACAGTGGATCAGGCCTTTTTAAGGATTCACTGTCTAGTAGGCACCTTCCAAGCAGTTTCCAATTTAGTTTCCCCTAGAAAGAATTGAGTTATTCTGTACCAAACACATATGCAGTAAGTAAACATTATTGGGCAATTTCCCCTGATTTATCCTGTTAATGGACTTCAGAATAGCAGCATACATGACTTCTTAATCATCTGCTTCTTAGGGTGTCAGATGTGATTCCCCATACAATTAATAGAAAGAAGTATTCATAAAGTCTTGAGTTATAATTTTATAGTGAGCTGTTTGAATGACAGCTGGTTTAGGTTTCTTTATATTCAAATTTAGGACTTCTACATCCCAGCTCAAGTATTATTTAATCTTTGAGCTGTCATTTCCAACATAAAGTTTCTGGGTGGTAGTGACACAGACACCCTCCTTCAGTGTTTCTTGTTGCTTAGCTCAGGTGATCCCTGCTGTGCTTGTTGACTTCTGTTGATCACATTCATGCACACCTTCATTTATCCAGTGATTTTTCAGGGAGCCAATGTCATTGCCTAATGCCTGATGACTTTTCTATACTGATTATGCACTTACATCAGTTACTGCATCCCAGGCTTGGTGTCTCCTGGAGCACTTGATTTCTTTAAATGCAGCCAAAGGTTCTCATCTTTGGACCATATGGCTTCTTCAATTGTTCAAGGACGTGTGAATTAAGTCAGATTCTAAGTTGTTAGTTCCGCCATTGGCTTTCTCAAATTTCCATTTCCTTTCTTATAAATATTATCAATCAAACTTCAAATGTAAAAAAGAAAGGCATATTTTTTTGACTTGCCTAAATGTGCAATAGCTTTAGGGGTACTTCATATTCAAAGATCCCATCAAGTGAACAATTGAACTTACCCCATATCCTAGAAAGGTTAGCAATGTAAATTTGAGATATTGCTTGGGGTCCTTACTCGATGGCTGAATTTCCACAAACATAAACCACAGGCTTAACTTAGTAATGAAAGTTTCATGAAAATTCTTTTGAGAAAGCAGCTGTCATACATGGATGGTGCAGAGAATCAATCTTTTGTAAAATTTTGGAAGTGGAAAAGTCCCTTCAATTCCCATGGTGGAAAATAAATGGCAAAACTGATAGGTGTTACAGTTTAAGTCATGTTTAGGGAAAAAATCCACTCTGAATGATGTAATCTGCCATTATGTCTGATGAATAATGACAGAGGAAGCCATGCCAAGACTGTATTGCACTATTTGTAGAAAGCAGACAATGTTTCAGCAGTCTCTCATTATACTAGCATGAATACTGTTGAAAAAAATTTCCTCTGTAATATATATATATGTATACAGACACACACACAAATATATATATAACAGTATTTATTTATTGAGTTTTGTAACCCCAAATGGCCATATATAAAGGAAGTTAAATTGTGATTTCATTGAGGAGAGGAAGAAATCCATATGGCTTACAAGCAAAACGAAGTGTATTTTAAAATTCTGCTTGACTTCTATAAATTAGTTTAACACAATTAAAACAGTTTTGCCACAGTTCAACACATTCGAAGAAGTGCTTTAGCCAAGGCTTTGCTCAGCACAGCCATTTATTGTAATGTCAACAGAATTTCTCAACTATGTTCATCTAACACTATTAGAAGTTCTACCACTGAAATGCTGTACAATGGACTCTCATTTTTACACATGGCTCTTAAGGTCACAGAATCAAAGACTTTACTGTGTACTTCAGGGAGAAGAAATAGCATAAATATCTAGCTGGGATCCAAGAAGACAGCAAAAAAAAAAAAGAGTTTTTAAACTGAAACTGAAAAAACCCTTGGTGAAATGTTAATGTACTGATGACTGAGGGATATCACTCACTAACAAGCAAATGGAAAGCTTCCAAAAGGCAGGCTGTGTTGAGAAGACGATGTTCTCATTTACAAGCATTCTGGCCTCTCTTCGTTTTTTAATAGATGCAGCAGTTAAAAAAACAAGATTACAGAGGCCTTGTGTAGACCCTGTGGCATCTGGTTAAGTGGCCCACAATCTGCCTTTTTTTTTTCTTATATAAAGGCCTACATCAAAGATGTGCCCTATTTATCTTTGTGTATTTGCCATGCAAGTGACCAGACTTGCCATTTAAAAACTTGACTGGACATGCAATAATTCCACCTGGAAGAATCCTTTTGCCTCCTGTAGGGACATGTTAAATGGATCTCTGGCTTTAAATCTTTCTCCCCAGATTTTGCAAAACAACTTTCATTTCAAAGGGTTGTAAATGAACTCTAGCAGTCATATGGCTGTTGCATTTTCAGTTCCTTGACTGTCAGTTGGTGATGCATTAAAGACATACAAAAAATAAAATCACAATAAACTCTATAACATGAAGATACTACCATCTCAAAAGACTGAAAATTCTGTTTGGAATTTTTAGGATAATCAAGCCATCTACAGGAGAAAATATTTTTTTTGTTGTTCTTACATCAGAGAGAAATTCCAACCCATTTGATGGGAAAGGATGTGTTTAACGGCTAACTGAGTAAAAATCAGAACATGCAGAGAGTATTTAATTGGGAAAAACAAAACAAAAAAATTAATCTGGAAACACAATGCAAAAGGAGTTTAAAATGCATAGTATTAGTATAGATATAAAAAATATATCTGCATTCCCTTCATTATGTGTGAATTTTTCTGAAAATGGTAATGTAGGTGATCAAAATATAGGACACAGTTGTAGCCTTTCATCATACTATATTAAAAAAGTAGACTACAGTCTTTATTAAAAGGAAATAGATATTGAAGTAGGAATACCTGATGATAATGAGACTGATTTTGGTGGGAGCCATGAAGTGGGCCATATCTATGGTTCATCTGAAATCTTTAATTTACCTCATAAGATGGATGTGCCTAAAAAGAAAAGTGAGGAATGCATTTGAGTATCACATACCTGCTAATGACATTGGAAGCTGATAGTTTTTTATATCTCAGTTTAAAAGAGAGCAAACAGAAAAGTAAAAATATCATAAAAATATTCAAAGAAACATAGTCAACCCATAAAATAGATTTAAGCCTTTCTCTTTCTTTGCACAACATTAACTTATTCTTTCATCAGTAGGCATGGGGAATAACTGCTCAATACAGGCAACTTAAAACAGAGGTAATCCAGGGGAAAGATAGTGTTGTGATGGTTTCAGTCATCTCTTTATTATTACTACTGACAGGTAACTGAATTTCTCCTTTGCCTGAAGCCATACCACCTGAGGTTTTAATCTTGTCAGATTTTATGTGCTGAGCATGTTTGAGAGAGCTCTAAGGAATAGCAGGTGCTGCAGAAACGGTTATTCCTGCTCTTGACTGGTGACATTTGCCAGTGCAGCACACCTCCCATACGCAGCTCTCCCTCCCAGTGCCTTGACACTTTCAGTGGTATTACAGTAATAAAGGTATGTAACAGCTTCAGTGCTGTGATCTAGGAGACAAGCCAGCATACTGAAAATCCAAAAGTATCAGCTTCTCTCACAATTTTGCCCATTCTGCCTGTTTGGAGATGCATCAGGAAAGGGCAAGTCAGGAAAGGGTGACCAAGGACAGATACCCACGGGTCCCATCCTGCATTTGTTGTGTAACTGCATGATACACCCACTCTGTAAAGAGAAGGTTCTGACAGCAATCCACTTT
This sequence comes from Irena cyanogastra, assembly GCA_013397155.1. Taxonomy (NCBI): domain Eukaryota; kingdom Metazoa; phylum Chordata; class Aves; order Passeriformes; family Irenidae; genus Irena; species Irena cyanogastra. Next base: position 670,901 of record VWZV01008637.1, read on the forward strand.
TTCATCTTGTACAACTTGCAATGAATTTAAATATCAGTCTAAACTTCCTGCACTATGATCAAATTTATCAGAATATTAACAACTGAGAGTCCATAAAGTGAATTCCAGCTTTGAGCAAAGGGAAAGAAGATTAAATATTAGTATTTAATAGTAGCAGTATTAGTATTAATGCTGTAGTATTATTTAAATTTTTATGCTACACTGCTACATTGAATATTAGAAAAGAGACTTTTAATGATATCAGTGTTTTTCCAGCATGGCAAAGAGTGATGATGTCTGTTTATGTTTTAAAGGGGTGATTATGTCTAACAAGCAGACAAGTTCTCAGAAACCTTGGTCTGAAGCCATGGGAACGAAAGTGAGGTATTCAGTTTCTTGAAATTCTTCTTGGAATCTTTAACTGTGATTTTTCGTTTCCTTCATGTTTTTTCATTTGTTTGTTTGGTTGGTTTTGGTTTTGTTTGTTTATTTGCTTTTTATTTGTTTGGTTTTTTTGTGTATTCCCCAATTTCTTTCCATCATTATTTTGTCTGTTATACATTCTGTCAGGTCACAGATTCTTTCATAAATACAGTACTGCCAGAAAACTACAACAAATTAATTGAAAGACTGCCATGAATTCAACTTTGGATATCCATTTAACCTTAACATGAGGTTTAAGTTTTACCAGGGGATTATAAGGCATCTGAGAAATATTCACTTTTTTTTTTTCCACTAGCTTTGCCTTTAGATCAATAAACTCAGTCATAGAGGCTGTTATAAACAACTAGCAGGTATTTTAAACACGACACTTTTTCTTGCAACTCATGCATGCCCCACTAGTCCAACTTCTTGGCTTTAATAGTGCCATTATAAATCTAGCATGCAGTGAAGCCAAACCTTGGTTCTACTGATGGAAATGAAAAGTTGAAAAGCCCTGACTGCCTGACTGTATTTTCTCCAGCCCGAGTAGCACTTGCATTTTTACATTATTTCTTTAAAGCTGATGAAACTCATGTCATTGAGGAAAGGGGACAATTTATTTTCATGTTATTCATTTGACCATCATTACCCTGTACCTACCAGTGTCTCAGAAACACATTGGCAGCCAGCTAAGACACTGCATTCTTCCCTTTTGTGAGCTGTCATTTTGGTTAAGTGGTTGACTCAAGCAAATGTCATGTTGTTATTTGTGTTGTATTATTTGATTTCCTAGATTCATTATTCTAACATTTAATGAAAAAATGAGAATTTCAAGGTAAATGTTCCAAAAATGTACAAGGCTTTATTAAAACCTATACAAAGTAAAGAGGATATGAGAATATGACATACCTGTTTTACATTTGAAGCATGGAATCCTTGTCATAGTCTAACGAAAGAGATGTTTAGTCTTGGCTCCTCAAAATCAATACCAACTCAAACCCATAAATATTGCAATGTGTGATCTCAAGCAGGGGCTCAGATCAGCTATGGATTATATAAATTCCACAGCTGCATAGCTTGTTGTTCTAGGCTGTAAGTGTTGAATGAAAAGCAAAATTCTACATGTGAGGAGACTCACCACCACTCATCTACCATTTGTAATGCCTTGCATAAAGCTAAATGGTAGACCATAGTTATGAAACTAACAACTATTAAGACAGGATAGAAAAAAAAACTGCCTGGAGAGAAAAAGGAAAAAGAAAAAGAAAGAAAGAAATAAAAAAAAAAAAAAAAAAAAAAAAAAAAAAAAAAAAAAAAGGAAAAAAAAAAAAAAAAANAAAAGAAAAAATCACCCAGGACAAGACTGCTTTCCCAGACTGGAGTCTTCTCTAAGGTAGAAAATTTGCATGAGAACTGAATGTCTGTAAAAGCACCTGAAGGATTCATGAAACAGATAAGAGAAAGACAGAGAAGCTATTCTTTCTACCCTTGTAGGAGAGATAAATATTTGTAAATACCTACTACCTTAGCCCTGTTTTGTTTTTTTTTTTTTTTTCCTAATGTTAGGAAAGATGTTATTTGCATTAAACTTTTTTAAAGGAATTTTTGTTTATTTTTACTGACTGAAATCTGTGATAAAAGTGATGTAAGTGCAAGTGGCAAAACTGTCTCACTGGAGCTGTGAAAATGCTCAGGAATGGGAGCTGAAAATATTCAGTCACAGTACCCAGTACCACAAAACACTCTGGTAGTCACATGTCTCCAAGTGACAGATTTAATCCCATAATCCCATTGTGACTGGTTCTTTCTACACCTCTATTCCATTTCTCATCTTTCTGTCGTGCACTATAAAATACCTGGGGTTTTGGAAAGACTGACTATAAATGTGGAATGTTGTGATGAAGTAACTTAGTAAGCACTAAGTAAATCTTGGTTTATTTAGTCATGCACAATTCCTTGAACAGGGTTACATACAAACAGCAAACTGGAAATGTTCTTTTCTGGGAATCTTGGATTTGGTGTTATTGCCTGGGGATAAATCTGATTACAAAAATTGCAGTGAAAGGGAAGTGTGGGTAGAAAACAAGATTCTTTGCTGCCTGCCTTGGCTTCTCCCTCCATAAAGCTTAGCACTGTACCCCTAGTTGAAGCATGTCTTCCCAACACTGGAACCTTGTTCTGCAAAAAAAAAAAAAAAAAAAAAGTAGATGATTATGTAACAGTGCCACCTGGTGCTACCTGCCAAAATAAAAGCTTTAACATGGAATGAAAAAATCATGCCAAAGAATTAATGGGGATCAACTCTTTTATGACATTAACTATAGAATGATACATTGTTTCAGCCTTTGTACTCCACTACAGCTGCCTTTTGCATTTTATTTTGATGCTTCACGCTGAGATTGTGTTTACAGTAAAATCTGAGACTGTGTAAATTACAAATAGAGCTATTATACCAAAAATTATGTTTTGTCTTATTCTTAGTATCCAAAACATCTTCATTACAGGCCCTAATATCTAACTACCAATCCAAAAGCATGTAAGTGTTTGTGTTCAACTCAAACACAGGTACTGGCAAAGTGTTCCAGAGAAAAATCCCATTATGAACAAGTTCAGCAAAAGCTTAGTATCTGCTGAAAACTTGGGCTTTAGCTAATTATCGTACTCTTAGTACCTTCAGTATAAATCATCCCAAGCCAGGGAATAGCCTAAGAGTGCAGCATAAAAAAAAAGATTTCTTTATGAAATATAATTTTCTAAATTTCATCTTGCAAAGGTGATTTCCTTCTCAAGTCAGTTACCCTGGATTTACTTTTCACTTATATATTTATTGTATGTATATATAGATACATATGCACACATATAAAATATGTGCAAGAAATGAACGTCAGCCACTAAAAAGATATTAAAACTCCTGCTAACTCAACAAACCTTTTGACTTCACATGGAAGCATCATCTGAACCACAGGTTTTTTTGTTTTCAACCTTCTCCGTAATAACATGAAACACAGAAATACTTAATTCCAGGCACCAGATGGGCTGGTAAGTTTGTTCTAGTGTCTTGCCACCAACTTCCAGACAAAACAGACTACAGATAACTGTCACTAAAATGAAAATACTTATTGGCTTTTGAATGATTGTACTAAATCTGTTGCTGCAGTATGTTTCTGTTTGTCCATAATTGCACTGAACCTTTAGTTCTTGTAATTGCAGGAGCTTGAAAAGATATCATAATAGGGTTCTTTTGGGCTGTGAATTTGTGCTCTGCTTGTCTTTGTTTGTACACTGTTTGTCTTGCATGGCACCAGTCTAAAGTGAGCAGTGCTCATTAGAAATGGCAAACAAGAAAAATTTACTTTAAAATAAAAGTTCTTCATAGACGTATCCCAGCAACTTCCATGCCCTGAAGGCTGGGGTTTTGCCTAACTTCTGTTACAATGTCTCCCTGCACTCACTGTATCGCTTTGCTCTTTTTGAGGGCAGGCACCATTTTCCCACCTATGGTGGGAAGTGTCACTTTAGCTCTCATACAGAAGCAGAGTCAGATCAAGATCTGCTGTGGAGTGAGCATCTACAATCAACAGATGGCCCTGGGGAGGCTCAGCAGCTGATATAAATGCTAAGAGTCAAATCATCCAAGTTTGATCATGCCATGTCTGCTATTTCCTACTCCCAAACTCAAAGCTGATGAAACAAGTTAGAAAGCCACCATTCTTCAAATTGGTCCATATGCCCAAACTCCTATTTTTGAACTCAAGAAGTAATGAATACCCCTCCTGCCCGCCCCCGGGGCACCGGCTAGCCCAGTTCCTTGAGGGCTTTGGAAGGGTATTACAGGGACAGGGTAAAAGAATTCAAAAGAGGCCCTTCTCCAGGGATTTCCAAGGGTTTAATCTTGAAGGTGTCCAGGAAAGAGAGAGAGTCAGGTAGAAGAGGGTTATTATATAGTCTTCTGCTCAGGGAAAGATAACTGAACCCAGCCAATGGGATCAAGATAGGAAGGAAGGGTCAGACTATGTGGTTACAGATCCAGGGGTCCTGGGGGGAAGAAACCATTCCTCCAGAGAATACAACAGAGAAGGATAATGATTACATCTTTCCTGGAGATAAAGAACTGTATTCTTCATTTTTCTTCACTGGGACTCAAAGCCAGAAGTTAAGTGTCAAGAGAACCTACCATTGATTGTGTATTTGTAATTCATGCTGGATTTATACCAGATGGGATGGCCGAACATCCAAGTGTTTTCCTTTCACTTAGGAATTTCATTCCTAGTCTTGATTTTTTTCAGTGGGTCCAATGTTTTTATTACTCCTAAAATGATTTTTTGGTGTAGGATTTTTTTGTTCCTTTTGAATAACTGCTGGAAAATCACAATTTTAAAAGAGTAAAGTGAATTACAAGTCACATTTTGTTTATGGACTGGTTCTAAAGCTGAAAATTTGGGGTAGGAGAGAAGAACAACAGACAGAGTTGAAAAGTGGGTTATTATTCAAGGATCACAGACCGCTAAGGGCTAATCATTGGCTGCTTTTATTATGCAAAACGGCATCTGGTGTTCAGCTTCCACATTTGGAAAAAGTGTTGTCTAATGAACCTCCTATTCTACATTTGCTTTCTACTTTTAAGATCCTGTTAAGCACATTGATGGCTTATCTGCAGTAAGAATCAGAGTTTTAAAAGGAATTAAATTAACCCATTGAAAGGCACAGAAATGTAAATCCAGTTATTATTAGTTAGGCCATTTGACAGCATTAGACTACCCATTAGTTTCCTTTTTTTTGGAAGAGTAAGAGATGCACAGATGTGAAAGGGGGAAAGTGTCACAGTTTTGACTTACTTTCAGTCTTTGCAGCATGGTGTCTTGTGCTTTGTACTCAGAAAGGAAATCCAACCCAGTGGGAAAAGCCCAATTAAAGACAAAGACAGGAATGCCATTTTACTTCAGTGTGAGTGTTTTTATAGGAGATCTGTCATATCCATTAGTGCTGCTGCAAGTGAGACAGGTAGTGACACTGGTTGTGTGTCATTCAGTAACTCCAATTAAGACCTAATATATTTACCCCAGTTCTGTCCTCCTTCTTCCCTTTTCCTGCAGTACACATCATTGTAGAGCAGTAACGAGAGCCAGACAGGTCTTTTACGTAGGGCAGTAGGGACATGAACTCTGGATGAGACAGATGAGACAGGGTCAAGAATTGAAGGGGCTATGGTCTGAGAGTTCATGGTTTGCTCAGCAAGCACAACCACAGGCTGGGCACAGAAGAGACTGAGAGCATCCCTGCTGTGAAGGACTTGGGGATGGTAGGGAATGAGAGGCTGGACATGAGTCAGCAATGTGCTCTAGCAGCCCAGAAAACAAATCATATCCTGGGCTGCATCAGAAGAGGCATGGCCAGCAGGCTGAGAGAGGAGATTGTCCTGTCTGCAGTGCACATCCACCTCTGCAGCCCCAGCATGAGAAGGATGAGGACCTGCAGGCCAAGCCCAGAGGAGATGATGATGGCAGAAAGATGATCAGAGATCAGAGCAAGGTGAAGCAGCTATGAATGCCTAAAGCATCTCCTATGAGAACAGGCTGAGAGAGCTAGGGCCGTTCCCAGAGAAGAGGGGGCTATGGGGTGGCCTTATAGCAGACTGCCAGTACCTAAAGTCAGGATACAGAAAGCTGGAGAGAGACTATTTACAAGATCATATAGTGACAGGAGAAGGAGGAATAGTTTTAAAACAAAAGAGAGTCGGTTTAGACAAATATTAGGAACAAATTCATGACTGTGAAGGTAGTGAGGCGATGGCACAAGTTGCGCAGAGGAGGTGTGGGTGCCACATCCCTGGAAGTGTTCAAGGCCAGGTTGGATGGGGCTTTGAGCAGCCTGGTGTAGTGGAAGGTGTCCCTACCCATGGCAAGGGAGTTGAAACTAGGTGATCTATGAAGTGCCTTCAAATCAAAGCCATTTTATGATTCTATGGCTTTATGTTATGTGTTCAAGTCAAAATCATTTAGACTGTAAGGAAATATGGGTGTAACTCCAGCCTGTACTTCCTTGTCTGTAAATGAAACAGTTCTCAGGAACCATCTCAAGGACCAACAAAAGACATGCCAGGAAAATGCTGTCAGGCCTTGATATTGCCCTGTGAAGGCAACAGGCAAACTTATCTGAGGGTCACTCCAGGTACCATTTCATTGGGCAAGCACATGATTACTGACTGGCATGGTGTGAGCTTCTGACAAACAAAAAAAGCCAAAAGATACAGTGCACAATTTGAGTTTTGCAAGTTACAGGATGCGGGGAAACAAAACATCACTTCCTCTCCCCACTGACAAATTTATATAAGCACCTAGATACAGGGTTTGAACTCCCAGAGGAATTAATCTGACCAAGCAGAGACACCTAAATATGCTCATCTAATCGTGAACTGTTTATTTTAATAGATGCCCTGCTACCAAGTGACTCAAATAGGTCAGCTGAATCCCCTTTTGAAAGTGTTTATATCTCTCTGTTGACTACAAAGTCTCAAGTGACTAGCTCAGATGTAGATGGCTACAATGAAAATGTCTAAAGTTAATCAGATGAATCTCAAGCGTAAGTGCCCTACCCATTTGGGAACAGAAAAAGAGTTTGGGAGCATCTTAATAAACATATGAATGAAAATGTCGTTCAGTTACAACACTAATTCCAAGTGTTCCCAGAAGTGAGAATGTAAGGATCTGTCAGAAAATAGTTTAACTGCTCTTGGAAAGCACTGACAAGTTGACAGTACCGTTGCTGCTCCTGTAGCACTGTTGCCACAAGTACAGCACTAGTCATGGAGGTGGGATGAGGCTTGGGGGAAGTATGTGCCATTCTGATAGTCACAGTAACATCTCCTGGTGGGTTTAGATCTAATGCGTTGGAAGAGAGGTTCTCACATTAGGCAAAATGATCAGCATACAACATGAGCTAGCAAAACTCATTTTTCCATTTACTTCTTTCTAGTTCAAGTTTCTTCAAAATAGAAGACATAACAGGTGCAGTGATGCCTGGGAACTTAGCTTCACATTAGATCCATTTTTAGTGGTTCAAAATTATCTACACACTTGTGTTTTATTTAGTGGCCAACAGTCCTTTTATTCTTAATTAACGTTTTTATTTCATTTTATCCCTACTTCATTTTCTTAATAAATCAAGAAGATGAGAGATTTTTTTATAAATCATTTTGTTCTTTGGGGAAGCTAGGCTAAAGTTATATACCTTTATTTGAAATATATCATAAAAGACAATTCAGTTACTGATGAGGCATGAATGTATCTAATGACATACTCTGTAGGGTGATTTGTTTTAATTGTCACAGTGGGACCTGTTATTACACAATGGTAGAATGGGTCACTGCATTATGAAATTAAAGCTGATGCTAGGCATTCATTTCTAGCTTATTTGTAAACCCAAGTATTTGGGATAAAAACATCCTGACTGTAGTGTATGGCAACATACACAGCAGTGGCAAATGTCTCTTAATAATAAACAGCTGTGTGAGGTCAGATGTTAAGGAAGCGCAAGGGAGTGGCGCACTGGGATTTTGTCATATGTGCATTAGCCCAAATTAAGTCAAGGGAAAAGTATCTGAGAGTAGGAATAATTTCTATTACCAGAGGTTACTCTTCAAGGACAATTAAATGTGCTGGCTCATATTCATGCTGCTGTGCCACAAGATGTGCAAAATAAGCCAAAATCTGCTTTAGAATAGAAAGCATTGCAATAACTTTGCTCAATTTTCAAAGTTTAAAAATTAATTATTAACTACTGAATGAATGAAGAAAACTTGGCTTTTCTGGTTGGAATTTTGGGTGGGGGGGATGATTTTGGGTGCTTGTGATTTGCATTTCTGTTTTGTAATTGGATTTGATATTTTGCACCCAAAATTATTTCAAAAACATGTTGTCTGTTCATGTATCCATGAACAACTGGCAGGATTTCTTTGATATGAACATCTCTGCTCAACTCCCACAAAAATGAAAAGAGGAACCTGTCTGCTCAGTATCTCATATAGTATTATTAGTTTCTGTAAATATAAACAGGAAGATTATTTTAGGCAATACTCAAAATTAGTGAAGACGCTGATTTAATTTAAATCTTTCAGCTGACCTTAGAGAGCCAGATTCTTTGTCTATTTATCCAAATTCCATGATTTTTTCAATGAACCATGGCATGAAACATTGGAAAAAGCTACCTTCAGAGATAATTTTAACTAGTTACTACTACAAAATCTTATGTTGCCTATTTTCCCCACTCTAAAATTACTTTGCTTTGCAGCTGAAATATTGTATGATATATGGAAGTGGCAATAAACTGAATGCTTTAATGGACTCTCCACTTTCCAGAAAGTCAATCTTGATTTGAGTGACACCATAACTCAGGTACTGTGAGATAGAGGTTACCTTCTGTCTTTAAATCCTATGCTGGATTTATTTCCTACTTTTTATGACTCTGTGGAGTAAACATTGTAAAAAATCTAATGTCTTTATTCACCTTCAAAATATTGTCAAACCTTAGAGTTGGTCCATATGTGTACATTTATAAGAAAATATGCTTATCCAGGGAACCACAATACCAACAGTGGATCAGACCCAGGTCAGTATCTTTCTGTCTCTGATTCTTGCTTTCTTCTTTTTCTATGTCCTGTAGCAATCCTGTACTACTCTGGTGGGGCTTCACATCCAACAAAGCTGACTGCTGATGAACAGTCTCCAGTGCCATCGTTCAGTAGAAACATCACTGTGCAATCGAGTGTCCATGTGCACTCCTATTTCCTAGAGTGCAAAAGTGATTATTTTATGTCATATTCTTAGAAAATAATTTTTCATTAGTGTCAAACATTCAAAAAAGTTTTCTTCTCTTATGGCACCTACTAAATAGCAATGCTATGTTTCTGGAAACAACCAAAATTCTCAGGAAAATAATTTCGTACCAGCATACTGCATTATTGGGCTCACTCTATGGAGCTGACATTTAACTACTATATTTCCTACTTTTCTTCCTCATTTATCATTACTTCATTATGATAAATCATCTAGTCATACAACCAGAGGTGGGAAAGATCTATGTGATCATTAGTGCAGCAAAATTTTTCTTCCTTTCTTCCATGTACCTTTAAATAGGCTTTAAAATGAGATTCTGTCCATGTATTTTGAAAGCTAGAAAACATTACTGACTTCTCATTTTCACTTTTTTAATTTTGGCAGGGGTTAGTTCTTAGTACTACAAATACTTTACAAAGGGTCTGTCCCTTTCCACATGAGATTTAATGTGTGAGAAGTGAGTTTTAGTCTCTTTCTCATGTTTTAATAAGAGGGAACCTCTTAGTAGAATAGCTATGGTTTCTCAAATCTAAAAATACATGACAAAAAATTTCCTTCTCTGTTATCCTTCATTTTAATCTTTTTGTTTGATTTCATTGCTAAAATCATGCAAATTTAGATTTTTATAATTTGTATTGAGTTCACTTATTATCCTGTTAATTTCTGGCATCTTGTTTTCTATGGAAGTTTCTTTGCATTACCTAATCTTTAAAAGTACTATCACCTTTTCTAACATTCCCTGTCTTATATTCTTTTTTCAGTTCTTCTCAGTAGACTGCAGAAAATTGAAGGAGAGATGTTACCAGCAATGACAACTATCTGGGATCTGCAAATAGAAATACTGTCCTTTCCCCTTTTGGGTGAATTGTGTATTTCTGCCTGTTTTACAGGTACCTGACAGCACGTCTGTTTTCTTTGCAAGGCAGGTCATCTAGCAGGTCAATCTATTATTGCCCTGAATTGAGTTTGCTTTGTGGAATTGTTCATTGCACTGATGTTTTTGTGGTCTCTCTCTGTTACCTTTCCTTAGTTTCACTCATGTTTTCTGGAAAAACAACAACAACAAAAGATATTACTAAGTTTAAAAAACCAGCTTTATCTGGAATACCTCAAGTAAACCATTATCTTTTGTTTCAAACTGTTGTACAAGCCAAAGTGGATTCAGACGAGAGTACGATGGTAATAAGGAAATATGTGCACAAGTTTTTCTTATAAAACATCAACATCTGATTTCTCACTTATCAATCCCTGGGCAGTCTATGGAACCTTTTACAAACTTGTTTAGTTATATATATTAAAATGTTAATAAAGCATTCAAATATTTTAATTTGCTTTTCTCTACTAATAAGTGAGATTCTATACAAGGTACCATTTTCTCAACATGATCCTAGAGCTGCAGCAACTGATCTGTACAGAGTGAGAAAGCTACAATTTACAAGACCTGGTATGCAAGAACTGATTGCATACTTGGCATACTGGTACAAAGTGGGATTTAGGTTGAACTACTCTCTAGAAAACCACATAGGCCTCTGTGGACAATAAGGGAAGTTCAAAGGTAGAATTTTACATAATATCTCAAATCAAAATAGATGTGTCTCATTGTAAAAAAAGTGCCACCATGATTTTGAAGTTAGGATTGGATTCTGTGGTGTTGGTTCATCCTAAAGATTTTTGCCACAATCTACTCCTCAAAATTGTGCAGTGAGATTTTCTGCAGCCTGCTCTGAAGGAGGTGTTATCTTTTGCTGCAGTTCAATGTTCTCCATTACAAAACCTCCAAAGAATAAATGTGGAAGCCTTCCCCCTCCACCCTTTTAAATCACAGTTTGTATGGTAAAAGCCTTACCATTTAATTAAAATAGAAAGCAAAGCAATGTGTTTAGTACAGAAGTCTCAGTACTGGCAACTGTAAAATAATCAGCATATTGTTCAAATCTTCCCCCTGAAATAACCTCTGGAAGTCTTGATGAGGAATCACTTCTCTGTCCTAGTAGTGCTTACCTCATTTTCAGTAGCATTCTCTCATCCTATTCAAAAACCAGATTAACTCTATTCAGAAAATAATAAGCCATTAATTTTGCTGTCAACAGCAATGCAGGTAATTGTTAGTTTTATGCCTCCTTCACAGAACCATATTATTAAAATTTGTCTGCAAAAGATTAATACAAAATAAATGTAGATGAGATATAAGTAATTTTGGGCTGAAAAAGTTTTCTGAGGAATTGATCTAAACCACTACTTCATATTGAGTTTAATGATTATGAGGTGATTGACTGACACCAATGAATAACTTAGTAAACCCTCTCCCTAATGACACTGAGTTAGTCATCACTTGCCTTTCCCAAACTGTAAGTTCCTTCATCTTTAATCCTCTACATCCAAGATTGAAGTGAATTTTTAAAATTCCTCTCTTATGGCTTATTAAAATACAAAAACCTTAAAAGAAGATTGATAGTGCAGAGGGTTCTTCAGTGCTAATATATCCTGTCTTTTCTTCTTGTCTTACACCTTTGGAGCTTTTCCCTATATCACAGAGCCGAAATATTATGCCTTCTCCATCAACTCTGTCCTGTGTTGCTTCCCAAGTAGCCTCACCATCATGTGGCTCTGTCCTCAGTCAGAGGTTCTGAGCTCTGGGCCATTTTTCACAAAAGAAACCTGCCAAGAATAGTGCTAAATAGCTGGGGTGGGAGAGGGAGTGTGTGTACAGCTCTGTGGCATCAACCAATCTGTTGTTTAGTAAAACTTAATTTGAGGTAAGAGTAAGATTTAACTTGTTCAGAAGAGAGAAAACAGTTAATATCTGCACTAATCATCTGAAATATATATTGAATATGTCAGTACATTAAACATACATTCTAATGCATCCCAGAACATAAATTATCGGTTCTTTGCTTCAGGTTATTTCTGGCATCTATAGTAATTGCAATAACAGATATGCTAAATTTATTCCCAGATGTTGATTNTGTAGTCAGTGGACTTAACACTGTTAGAATAAGCAGAATTTAGTCAAAATCAGCAAACCTCAAAATCAAAAAGAGTGATGCATGGAGTATAGCATGAGCCAAAAATCTCAGCTTTTAAAGTAGAATTTTTTAATCTCAGCTGTTAAAGTAGAATTTATAATCCTCACTGAGGCATTTAAACTAGAATTAGGCTTTCCATTTCCACAGCCTGAAACGCTGCATAGCCAAGACAGTAATAGGAAAAGAAGTTGCAGGTTTGCATTAGTTCTCTTCCCATACACAATGATAGCCCTGGGTTCTGCTTTTTCACCCCCTCTGGCATTCTTTCCTTTACTCTAAAATACATAAACAGACTCTGGAGCAAATATTCCTCAGGCCTTCTTTCTGTCATAGTCAACTAATTTCTTTGATGTGGTTGGTGAATCAGATTTCTTCTTGCATGTTCACTGTCTGACTTCCTGGAATGATAAATTTCCCATTCCTTGAAAGACTTGGGCCAGCTTCAACAGCAGTGGTGAAGGCTGATTGTGTAACAATCACAGCTCTGCAATATCTGTGACTGGATCAACATTTCCAGATAAAGTTCTGATTATAAGGAATTAATTTGACTATGAGCATCCTGTTTGGTATCAGGTACATTGTTTCAGGTCAGCTATTTAAAGACACTTAGATTCTTACTGGAATCACAAGTTATGCGAGATTTAGACAAAAAACCCCAAGGATATAAATTTTGTCTTCTCTTACGGGGCATTGAGATATCAAAATGATAGAGGTTGTTAAAGAATTCAGCCTGAAGAGTTTTCAATGAACAAGTTCTCTTTCCTTAGTGACTTATAAGGAAATGTTTAGATTAAGTTTTACCTCAACTATCAAGGATAAATTGGGACGTGTAAGGCAATGTATTCCTCATCGCCTTTCCTGTTCTTATCTCTTGACCCGTTTTAACAAATTGCAAAAGCCCTCCTGAAATATCATGAGTATTTAACATGTCTTAGGAAAAAATCTCCTATTTTCAAGATTGCCTTTTCATTGGTTTCCTAACAATGATGAAAAGCTACCAACCTGGAGGAGAGTACTGTAAATATGTAACTAAGAATTCTTTTTTTTGCTGTTCAGTTCTCTTGTGTGTTCTTTGCATGTCAAATTTCACTCAACTGAAACTATTACTAATTTGAACTCAGATCAGGTATTTCATACAGTGATTGTCTTTGTAAAATGACACTTGACAGAATTATTTGATTTCAGATTCTGAAAATACGTTTCTTCTCCTATTCTCAAATAATGATTGTTTATAATAAATTATGTTGCTTTTTTCTAAAATAAATATTTATTTTACCTTTACTATGGTGCAGAGCCTAGGGGGAAAAAATTCACATCTGATAAAATACTTGAACAGGTTGTCCATGTTGCTTCATCTCTCCATCCTTAGAAAGAGTCAAAAGTCACCTGGACAGTGCCATAGGGAGCCTAAACTTAAATTAGTCCTCCTTTGAGAAGAGATTGGGCATCCCAGAAAGTGGATAGAGGTGATTATAGCCCTCTGCTCTCATGAGACCCTTCCTAGAGTATTGTGTCCAGCTCTGGGGTCCCCCCAGGAAAAAATGGACATCGACCTCTTGGAGGGGTCCAGAGGAGACCACAAAGATTTCCTCCTGTGAGGAAAGGCTGAGAGAACTGGGATTGCTCAGCTTGGAGAAGAGAAGCCCTCTGGTACCCAAAGAGAAAAGATGGGGCCAGAGAACTTTCCTGTTGCAACAAGAAAAGAGATAAATGTTTCAACGGAAGGGTGTCAATTTAGATTAGCAATTAGGAATAGTTTTTTTACAATGAGGGGGGTAAAACACTGGAACACATTTCCCAGAGATGTGGTAGGTCAGCCATCCCTGGAGATATTCAAGGTCTGATTGCACGTGAGCTCTGGGAAACCTGATGTAGTTAAAGTGTCCCTGCTCATTTCAGGGGTTGGAGTAGATGACCCTTAAAGGCCCCTTCCAACCCAAACCATTCTATGATTCTGTGTACTCATGGAACACCTTCCAAACTAACTGTTCTGTGAGCCTATGATCCATGTTCTCAGTGTGAAGAAATCAATTTGACTTTTTCAACTGAATTTCTTGATCCAGTGTGATGCAGAGAGGTTAATCTTCTGGAAGTTGTAAAATACGGGTTTCTCTGGACAATGACTTTCCTGGTTTAGACCTTAACATCTATAAATCCCAGAAATACTGTCTATGGTGTAAGGTCTCTGTTCATAGCTTCAGAAATAGTGAACTGAAGAATATTGCTTCATAGAATTGAATATAGACTAAACCTATATAACTGAATGGAGTGTACTTAAAAGGCNAGGAAGGAAGGAAATTTTCTTCAAGAGAGTGCAGGTGTATAATCACAAGTGAAGGATTTAAGACAGTGTTTCTTTCTTGGTCGATTTTCCATGTCCAGTTTCCTCATCCCTCTATCATTCTAGAGTCCTGTTTTTGAAGCTTCTTAAACATTTTTACCAAAGGGGTTAGAGCATCAAAATGAGAAAAGGGAGGCTCACTTGGTCAGAGAAAAGGGAGGCTCACTTGGTCACTAGGGACCAGACTATGAAAAATATACAGCAAGTTGGATTGCAGCTCCAACTCAGGACCTGGATCTGGTAATGGTTCTCATCCTCAGCCTTAGCCTGCAGGGTTAGGGGGGCTCACCAAGTCCTGCATACTGCCCAGAATGAGAACATGCACCTAGACTCAGAGAGGAACTCAGCTGACAAGTGGTCGTTCATTATTATGCTGCTTAACTATGNTTTTTTTTTAGCAGAGAGTTGTATGGCTTTTCTAAATCATTCTACAAAGGTATACCATAAAAATCTGCTACTCCATAAAGTTCTATAGGCACCACAGGGGAAGAAAATCAGAAGGCGGGAAGGAAGGAAGGAAGGAAGGNCTAGGGACCAGACTATGAAAAATATACAGCAAGTTGGATTGCAGCTCCAACTCAGGACCTGGATCTGGTAATGGTTCTCATCCTCAGCCTTAGCCTGCAGGGTTAGGGGGGCTCACCAAGTCCTGCATACTGCCCAGAATGAGAACATGCACCTAGACTCAGAGAGGAACTCAGCTGACAAGTGGTCGTTCATTATTATGCTGCTTAACTATGTGCTTGAGATTGTAAACTGAAATTTTTATTTAAGAACAAACAGCTTTGCTGTCATGTGTGACTACTTCTTTACAACCTTCCTCAGCAAAATATCTCCTGGCTAGGTACTAGGAGACATTATGGAGATAGTAAAATAAAACAAACCAAAGAAGTAGCCAGTGAAAACAACAATAAAAAATAATCCTAGTATGCATTGCCTGCTTTTTATTTCCCAGGGACCTGAAATAACATTGTATAGATAAGGACTTTTTTCTATATTTCCATTTTTGTACCCTCACTCAGAAACGATGCCACTAGGTATTAATTAGCAAAATCAATATATTCACACCTGTAAAACAGATGTTGCTGAGTATACAAATGGAGCCACAGTAATTCACGCATTGCTACCACATTATAGGCTAGTAAATCATTACACTTTAATGTTTAAAAAAATAGATAATAACAGAAAATCTCTCAGCTGCTGTCATTGTGGCAGGAAAAACACACCATTGCTAACAGCATTAGCAATCTACTAAGTCTTAGAGCTTTGGATGACAGCCAAAAAGCTTAGATCACCATTTTAGCTGTTCTTATCCTATAGGTTTGTTACAGTAATAATGTGGTTAACAAACCATCAATGTAGGATTCTTTTTAAAAAAATGAGAAAGCCTGAAACAGCAGTCTCTGGAATCTACACACTATGACATGGAGTCAGTTAATAATGTGACATTCAAATAGACAGAGCTAATCTAAAGAGACTGTTATTAAATTATACTTCATCCCTTGGTAGTGGGAACAGGTACATCTGAAGTCCCTATTGTGGTGGATTAAGTTTCATTTAATAAAACCTTCATTATTTCCCAATTTTATATGAAAAGAAAACTAAATAGATTGCTTCTAGGCACGTCACTGAAAGTAATCGCTGTTCCCTGGAAGTGACAATGCCCTGAACATGATTAACATTTTTAGATTTGTTAAACGGCTCCCATAGCAAAGACTGAGGTTGTTCTCTTGCCATTCCAGAATCACTGATGACTTTAGTAATGCAGGACTCTTTCTGAAAATACTATCTTTAAGCAACAGGAATGAATAATAAACATGCTGCTTATCAACTAGAAAGGAATGACTACATTTTATGCCTGAAGATAGGTGGAAACCTCGTCAGTTTAAGTAGATTATGGCAGAGAATTAGGTCAATTGCAGTGAACATGTTATAAAGCTCCTTTGTGATCTGCTGTCAGAACCCACCAAAAATAATCTTGCTGTTTCAGTAGGCTGCTGTCCTTTCTTCCTGTTGATCTTCTTCATGGTTTCATCATTTTATTCCTTTTCTTGATCAAAATAATCATGACTTAAGAATTTTCTCTATATTAAAAAGTACTATATAGTTATACACAGAAATATGCATAAAAAGAAAGAGGGGGAAATAGTTTTGCCAATTTTTCCTTTCAATACTGGAATTTAGCCATTGGGGGTGAAATATAAGGATGATTAAATTACTCAAAGCCATACAAATCATAACACAAATCTGTGGAACAATACAGAGAATGCTGATAAATTACAATTCTAAGAGCAGGATTCTAGAAATGTGCAATACATTTACCAAGCTTGCTATTTAGTGAAAATACTACAGCTATTTTTTCCTTTTTTTAAATTTTTCTGTGACAGGAAACAAGTACCTTGCCATGGGGTCAAGGTTTATAACATTTTATGGGGAAAAAAAATCCTGTAATGATATATGGGCATTATGCGTCCAGGTCCCAGGATACTTGACTCCTGTGTTCTGAAGTAACTTAACTCTGATTGGTTATCCAGTACAGAATGGCATGCACATATAGCAAGATGACAAAATAAAATTTACATAATGGATAATTTTTGGAGTTATCAATCCTACTAATTGAAACAGCTGCTGCAGATTCTTTTTTAAAAGCATCTGGGCAACATTCTGAGACACTAGTAAGAGTGCTATTTGCAGAACTTATGTGCCAGAAACTGGTGGTTAGGTCTCAGGGACAAGAACCACTTTCAACAGCTACATGAAATTTTTTCTAAGAACAGCACAACTACCACAAATGCTGTGACAAGTGATAAGTCCTCTTAAACAAAGCATTTGCCCATCAGGCTGATACAAAAAGAAAATGAAAACTATTGGGCTACGTTCAATTGATGACACACTGATTTCTGAGTTGCCCTCCATTGTGCTTTTTCAGCGTTGAAATGCAAGTTGATATCTGTGAATATATCAGAATTGCATAAAATGCAGCAATAGCACATACTGTGTAGACAACGTGGGATTTTTTTTTTTTGGAAAATAAGCAGTATCTTCTCACTCAGAAGCTTCCCCTAGTGCTTGGAACAGGGCATTTCTATGTAAGGTGTTAACTGCCAGCGGGTCGCAGGAGGTGATCCTGTCCTTCTACTCAGCCCTGGTGAGGCACATCTGGAGTGCTGTGTCCAGTTCTGGGCTCCTCAGGACAAGAGAGATATGGAATACCTGGAGTGGGTCTAGAAGAAGACCCAGAAGACCTGATTAAAGGACTGGACCATTCCTCTTAGGAGGAAGGGCTGAAGGAGCTGGGTCTTTCAGCCTGAAGAAGAGACAACAGAAACAGTACCACATCAATGTCTATAGGTATCTGAAGGGAAGTGGCAAGAGGATGGAGCTGGGCTCTGCTTGGTGGCAAGGGGCAGAAACTGATGCACAGAAAGTTCTCCCTGAACATGAGGAAGAACTTCTTTACTGTGTGGGTGACTGAGCACTGGAACAGATTGTAAAGAGAGGTTGTAGAAAAATATCTGGACATCATCTTGTGCAATGTGGTCTAGGACAATCCTGTCTGAGCAGAGGCTGATGAGCAGATGACCCACTGTTGTCCCTTCCAACCTGACCCATTCTGTGATTCTGTGAAATGACCAGGCAATAGCCAAACACAGTCAAAACCATCTCTCTCCAATCAACAGCCAACTAAAATAATCAAATACTTTGTCTTCTTGTGTTTCACATTTCCATCTTCTATGAAAAAGGGTGCAATTCAATGACCCAGAACTAGGCTCAGAAATGGATTGTAACTTGCTCTCCTGTTTTTTGTTTTCAAGAGCACATGGCTAAATTAATAAAACCCTTTTAATTTTAATTGCTCAAGGAAGAATTTATGCTGTATCCCCAATTGTCTGTTCTGTTTATGCTGGATATTAAGGCTGATCAGCCCTGCTTTGGACCACAAACTCAGAAAAAATACTGGGAGGTCATGCCTGTGGTCCACTGGGGCCTGGGACGTGGCATTCCAGCGCTGGAGGGACTGAGAGACACTCAGTGAGCCAAGAAACACCCACAGAGCACTCTCGCTGAACTACAGAAGGACTTTCTGAATTTGTCATCTCTTCAGAACAACGAGAGGTTTTATTGTTTAATGTTATTCTTTTTTTTATGCTTGTGAATACTTTGCTTGTTAAATTAACAGGTTTTTCCACTTTTCTCAAAGAAGGTTTATTTCCTGAACATGTTGGGGGAAGAGCTGCTGAATTTTGCTCTTTAGGGAATAACCTCTTTGGAAGTTCCCTCCTTAAATTTGCCCTAAGCCAGGACAGTACTTGTCTGTACAACTAGAACTTTGGGAGAAAACATACATCAGACAATTATGTAATGTAATAGAATTTAATAGATTCCTCTTACAACTCTCTGCATTGCATTTAATTTCCATCAAGTAGGTAAGTGGAAGCATCTCTGTCAAAGGGCAATCATCACTGTTAGTTTAGTGATGATATTACATTACTTTAGAACATTCATTTGCATCACTGTCCAATAGTTGTTCATAGAATACTTTGTAACAAGATGGAAAGTGGACAAAAATTCCTGAATTTGGCCATATTCTGAGCAAATGCCTGCACAATGCTTGTTCTCACAGTTCCAGTTTGTTCTCACTCTTTCTAGTTTTCATGTGTCAGATTCATAAGAATTTATGCTATCTTTGATTACAGACATTGTATATATCCTGTAAATATTACTGTGGTAGGATCTAAACAAATGAAGTATAACAGCTAAGTAGTATTAATTATCCCAAAACAAAGCCTGGAGTACTCTATCCACTTTCTCCAGGATGAAAGCAGTTTGCTTTTTTCTTTCCAAACTCTGTTCCTGGAGTATGTACAAATATATGCATTGGAAAGTGGAGGAAACACAGACTGGTGTATTCATCAACACTTTTAACTCCATCCCATTTTGTCTGCATTGGAGAAAGAGTGAAAAATAATTTAAAATTCTATTCATAATTCAAAGTTCTATTCTCAATAAAAATTTAGATAAAAAGAAAAATTATAAAACCCTAGCGGATAGTGGAGAGTTGCTATTTGTGTTTTCTCACTCCAACATGAATAGTTTTCCTTTTTGTGGCAGAAAGGTCACAGGGTTTATATAGTCAGTACATCTCAACATTTAGCTGGAAGAATAGTAATAATCAAAAATCTAAGAATATAAAACAACAAGAAAGCTGCCAGACACCAATTTTGTGTCTGCAACAATGAGAGTAATGTTTAAGGAGACCCTGCATGGAGAAAATGATGACTGCTATCTGCCATGCAGTCCAACCTCCAGGTTACTTTTATGACAACCTGCATAAGCAGTCTGCCAGAGGCAGAGAGGGACAGAAAAGTGAATGCTCTGCTGGCTGACTGCCATTGTCTGTGCAGTGACTGATAATAATACTTAATCAAATTCCTATCTGTGGTCTTTATCTTACACCAGTGTATGCAGTCATTCACTTGTTGTTTGGAGCACGTCTCCCTGTTGCTAGTAACAATCTGAAAATGATAACATTTGCTGCTATATTTATTTCTTTTCCAGACAAAGATAGGTTTCTACCTCCTTATCCTCCCCTTTCACTTCCCCAACACATATATATTGGATTATTGGCCTTTAGTTGAACTCTAACAGTGGAAAAACTCCAGTCTTTTTCTTGCAGATTTTTAACAGAAATGTTTCCTGTTTATGAAAATGCTGAATTCATATACACAGCTGAATTTGGCTGCATAAGGGGTTGAATGTTTAAGAGGAAGAAACAATGCTGGTTTACTGTTAATAAATTCTGAACACATATCTTGACAAGGAAATATCCCCACATCATCAGAACCAAGGCCTTAGTCTAAAGCATATAAGGTAAAAATCCTTGGGTAGCAAACAAAGGTGGAAATTTAGGAGGCACGTTTAGTTGAGCATTCCAGGATCCACTTAAGGCTGTCACATTAACAGTCTTTTCTTCTCCTCCTTGGTAGATTAACAGTCCATGTTCTCCTTTATTGTTCATAGTTATTCATGTGACTGCAGTAAAGTCCTGTCTCAGTTCAGGACCTGTAGTAGGAAAAAGCAAGTGAACTATTTAATGAAATACAGTATAAATGTAACCATATTAAAACTAACCATGTCTCTGTGTTCAGAGGGAAGTGGAGATGCCTAGAAGATCGAAGTTTAAGTTGGTTGCTCAATATGTTTTGTATAATATTTGGGTCTGACAGTACTGACTTCTGTTTATCACTACTCCTCTGTAACATAGAGGGACAGATAGCTGAAGATCAAGTAATGTAAATATCTCGGAGTCAAGGTTTAATGGTTAATTAAGGCTGTAGAAACACTCTGCCTAGGATGGCACAGCATAGTTTGCCCTTTCCTTTCATTGCAGTGCCCCCCTCATTAGCAAAACTAAGGTAGAAAGAAGTCACGTAACTCTGCAAAGAAATTCCCCTGATCCTCCAGTGTCCAGCCACAGCAAGAGTGAAGAGGCATTTTTGGCAGGAATGGACAAGCTTGCTGGGTAAGCCAACAAAACATTCTGAACATCAGAGTTGTCTTAAGCCAGACATTAAGCTTTTTTAGGATACCACCTAGAGCAAATTGGGCCCAGACCCCGATTTTGGGGTTGTTTTTTATTTTTTTCTGAATATAAGTCACCATTTAAGGTTCAAGAGTCAATGAAAGGTGAATTCCGACCCTAGAATAAAGTTATTAAAATTACTTTTTCTGAAAGATTTAGAAAAAGAAAGCAGAAATCACAAATATTCAAAGCATATTTAAATGGACCAGCTTATTTTTCTTTATTTGCCAAACCAGAGAAAACTGTAAATGAGAAATAAAGGTAATAGAACCTAAATGGCAATAATTATGTTTTAAACTGCTCGTTTGAGTAGTCATAGAAGGGTAAAAAGATGTGACAAATTAATATGCTCTATCTCTATATGTTCCATAAATAAAAGAAAATTATTCTAGAAAAGAATCCAGCATAAGATAAAATACATTTTATCTTGTCCTTTTTTATTAATATTATACCTACAAGAAAACAGTTTTCCGTTAGCAACATGCAAGGATTAAAAGATCTAATGTCTTTAATGTAAAAACAAGCTAGCAATGCACAATAATATCATTAACTTGAACAAAAAACCCCCAACATTTAAATTGGTTAAATTATAAACAGTATTCTCAACTGAAAGTCTTCTGTCTCTTTGACTAGATCTGATCAGCAAGGTTCCAGCTAAACAGTTGCTATTTTTGAAATTCCTTTTTTAGCCTACCACAATGATTTTGTCTCGGAGTTGTCTCTAATGCTCTATTACTCTAATACTCTAGTTTATCAAGTGTCATTGGCTGCACTGAGATTTCATGGATCAGCTGAGAAGAGCACTTATGGAAGTTGATAATAAAAAAAATGAAAAAGAAATGGAAGTTGATGAAAATTAGCATAGGAGATGGCTGCCAAGTGCTTTGTAAGGCTAAGAGTCCTAAGAAGGTCATTCAGAGTCCATTGGTGTAGCATGAAACAGATGAATTGGAACTGAATTCACAGCTGGGAGATTGGAGTCAGTGCTTAGCTAGCTAAGAAAATGCTACTAAATATCATTGATAAGAATTGACATTCACATCAACAGAAGTCAGCTCTCTGAGTTAAACTTCAAAAACCAGAATGTTTGAAGTGAGAGAAACATCCCTGCGTCGAAATTAACTTTCAAAAGTGGCTATTTCGAACAAATGGACAGGAAAAAGATGTAACAATATTTTTATTACCTCCAAATTATTTTTACATCTAAATTTAAACTAATATTAATATTTTGTGCCCATATTTCATATCCTTTATGTAAGACTATTTATTTTAACATTACTGATCTCATCACTAGTTTTCCTCATACATAGGCACAATAAAATATAAGATGAGAAAGTACATTAAAAGTTCGTGCTATTCATCACTCTAATTTTCAGCAATAATTATTTTTCCATTCATCTTAGAAATCTTGTAATGATTTCATTGTCTTGGGTATGCAAAAGTGTTCATTACCAACTACATATGAAATGATACTTCTAATTCTGACATTCAGAAGTGGTAGTAACTGAAACATTAAATTATGGCAGCTTCTCACTCATGTGCTTTCTCCAGAAAGCAAAGTTTTGAAAGCAACTTAAATTATTAACATATTTAGTTGAAAAAGTATATGTTTTACCTATCTCTTTGAAATTACAGCTTATCATTTTTGTGCGTATAGGGTCTGCATCCGCTTTTCCTCCAAGTTCTTACTTTGTATCATTCATAGCCAGAGTTTGTCCCCTTTTTATCCATTTTCATTCTCTTTGAATCCACTCCAATCAGTGAGTTTAACATTTCCTAGAATGCATCAATCTCTTTCTATGGATTCTAGAATGGAAATTCTAACTTTGGTGTCTTTAGAAGATTACCCAAGACTGCTGAAATTAAGTGAGGTGAAAATGTGGACTAGAGCAATAGCAACAAGAGATCTGTGATATGATTTGTTTACTCTATGATCTTAGAATTCAGTGATGTTAGACTAAAGCAAGAGTAGCTTAAGTGGGTGAAAAATATGGTATCAATAAAAAGTGCAATAATTTGTCAATTAAATTGAAAAACAAAATGAAACAAAATGAAGAGAAGACAGTAGAATAAGAAACACTATAAATTGTATGTGTTAAATAGCCCTAAAACATTAATCCTTAAAAAGCAAGTTATTAAATCAAATCTAACAGAATAGATATCATTCCCATCATCAGAAACATCCACTTTTAATTCTTCTAAAATACATACTATTGTAGATGGATTTGGTTACTTTTATTAATCTGTTTACATTTTTGCTGTGCCTGGGGTCAAATTTCAGTAAAATTGTCCCTAAACTATATCTCCTTCAAAATGTGTTCTGTTTTACCATATCATTCCTCTAAACTCGTCTTTATGTTATCCTTCTGTGAGATTTTGTCTTCAGTTTATAAACCTGTACTCTGAAAATAATGTAATACTTTGGCGGTACAAATGTCTGCTGAGGAGCAAAAATCTTTTCATAGAAATACAAAAGTATTCTTTCTTCTACAAATGGTAATTGGTGGATTAGGTTTAGCAAATTAGTTCCAAAGAAGTAGGTGTCACTTTCCCAGTGTATTCCAATGGAAACATAAATTTCTCCACTCTTTGGAAACATTAATTCATGAACATTGTGTACAGTTAATAGAGACTTGTTTATTCAACTTTTTTAGTAGACCTGATATCTTGAAAAATTTACAGATGTTATTAGGAACTGTCCAGGTCATTTAGTACAAAAGAGTTTTATATACTTTATCAGCCTAATATTAAGAAGTCATCCCCATCATCTTTTGCAATGTTCTCATTTCAAGTAGAGAAACTGGTAGCTATGTAGCCTGCTCAGTGATGCAGCGTGATACAAATAGGAAAAATAATAGAATGGGTTGAGACAGAGTGAGAAAAACAACACATCTAATTGAAACAGCAAGAGTTAAGCAAGCAGAATGGCATTTATCTCAACTGTGTTTAGCTATTTTAGCCCAGCTGTTAGTAAGCATGCTTATCTATCCAAATGCTTCTTTGCTCACAAATAATCGAGTCCACAGTTTCATGACTTGCTGGAAAATACAAGGCCAATCTGATCTGTGATCTCTACTGTAAATAAAGAGTAGCTTCATTTAACCCAGTTGCATTCCAGCAACGTAAAGCCAAGTAAGACCCAGAGACCTCACTGAGTTTCTGTCTCTAGCACAAGTCTCTGCTGTGAAAAAGCAGGTATGTAAGTGTACCCATCACTCAAATAGTTGGGATTATCATAACAACCTCCTGACCTATCCAGAAATTTCACTTTACATTCCTGTCTTCGTGCTCATCAGACTCCAGTCTGATTATTTTCAGAACCTAGACTAAACATTGACCTTCAGCTAAAAGTAGTCATCTAAAAAGTCTTTATTGTCCTATGAAAAAGCCTGTAGTACTTCTGCCATCGATGTCCTACCTCAGAAGCTTGTTATGTGAAATACCTTTTTGTAGATGTTCTCTAACGCCTAATAAAATCTGAGGATCCTTTTTGTTGACTGTAGTGGGAGATGCAATGATCTCTTCTGCATCTAAGCCAAAGCAAACTAACTTCAAATGGACTTAGTATTAAGCCCCAAAGGAAAAATGGCACAATTCAAGATATTACTTAATCTAAATTCAATACAAATGCTAGTGTGTAGATCCAGTCTAAAACTGAAATTACGTTTTCTATAAATTATGTATGTTTTAAATTATTTTAGTTTATAAACCATAAAGATAATATAAAATGTAAATTATACAAAAATACATATTTTTTTTAAACTACCTTTATAAGAGCATGTTATAAAGGCTATTTAAGTCTTTCTTAGGAAGGCCTTAGGTAACAGGTAGCTATAAACTGAAGTGTTCTCTGGATGCAGTGATATGCACTTGTCTCAATTTTATATGCTTACAAAGTGTTCACACTAGCACAGATAGGTGTAAGATTTTACTTTAAAGACCTGTATAATTTTACAGTGTAAACTTAGGAATATCTTGCATTATGAATCATTGCAATAATAGTTTTGGCCTGAAAGGTTAATTTGGCAATTATGTGTACAGATCCAGCTTTTACACTCTTTGTGTTCCTTTTTTCATCTGTAGTATGGAGATATCAATCCTGAACTACTATTAGTTCAGAGTGATGAGGAAACAATCAGGGAGTCTTTACTTAGCCCTTTGAAAATTTAAGTCTAATGGAAGTGCAAAGGCCAAAATGTGTTGCTATCAAATACCACAACATTTAGGAATACTTTTTCAATGCTCTCTGAAGTAAAATAATTTGAGTAGCAATCAGTGATATTTTGAAAGGGAAGTATCTATTTAAACACTGAATCCTTGACAATGGAGGCACATTTGTTTGTACTAAACCTTGTTTATTACCAGTACACAGTCATTCAAGAGCAAATTTGACATTTGTTAAAATCTCTGTTCATGACTAAGGGAAGAAAGGATTTAAATTTTTTTTCTAAGAAAGTGAACTTTGGCTATAGACTTTTTATGTTAGGTTGTTTTTTTTTTAATGATGTTCAATGATGATCATCTAAGCTTGTACAAAGAACAAAATTATATATACATCTATACAGATATAGACAGAGAATTTAGCTCGAACTCCTATAATAAAGAAACATGTCTAATATCTTTTTCTCTGAGGAATTATTAGTAACATTACTTCATTTTACATGTTTTGATCACACAAAAAGGAAATGGAAGAAATTTGAGATCAGTAGGCCACATCCTTTGCTAGTGATACTCCAGAAAATTCAGGGAAGATACACTTGGGGAGAATTTGACCCAGAAACTCAGAATCTTTTTGCATATAATGAAACTGATTAAGGTCAACACCTGACGTCAGGACTGCTACAGCACAACTGGAATTATTCCAATAACTTCCTTTTGTTTTTGAGACAACTGCATTTCCATAAAGTAATCTTCCTAATGTACTTAATTCCTTTTTTTTTCTAATGGACATAAATATACAGAACCTTTAAATCCAGAGTATGTTATTTCCCAGCTATCAGAATACAGATTTTAACTTAAAAATACTAAGATTTTGTCACTCTTCAACATAGATTACACAAAAATTTAAGATGAACAAAGCAGAAATGAAAACATGGCCCAGCAATTTAAGTTAAGCAGCTTTTCCTTCCTCTTAGCCTGTGTGGACCCGGTCTTTAGTTGGCACAAGTTTGCACAGCTGTCCTAAAGGAAACATACAGCTCTAATTCACCTGAAAATATGATGCTGTATGAATGAAATGGCACACATGTGCATTTCCTTAGCTGGTATTCTCTACCTGATGGAACAAATAATTAAGATCCTGTGCACATTAAACACTAACGCTTGATTAAGCATTTAAGCTTCTTTTTTTCCTTTCTTTCAAAGCTATGATATAAAATAGACACTAAAGAACAGATTCTGTAAACATGTTGGGGTTTCTTTCCTTGTAAATGAAATTTTAAACATTTAAACATTTTTTTTGGTGCAAAATATTTCCTATAAGCGGTAAATTAAATTTCCTTTAAAGCTACCTATTTGTGATATGGTGCATGGAATACTTAACAGACAGAATGTTACTGTTTAATTTACACTGTCTATGTGCCAAGGATATAAAAAGATCTATCAGAGGTAATTCTGTATCAGCTTGACAGTGCCATGCTTTTTGTGAAATGCTACCAGTCAGCTAACAAATTCTATTCAATTCTCCTTAAGGAATGCAAAAGGAATCCTGTAACACAAATTATTTGCATATAGATGACTATACTGAAGTTTCAGAAAGTAAACAAAAAATAATAGTTTCCAATGTTATGAAAATTATTTTAAAGGTCTTTAATAGACACTTTTTCCCCCCTCTATAGTAAAGTAGTAGTGTTCCCAGAATGACAATAATCTTTTCTTTTCCTCACACTGCTGAGCTGGGAGTGACCTCACCTGACCCAATTGAAATTGATTTTGTTGTTGAACTCCTTGCTAGTGCAAATTAATCTTAGATCCATACAAGATCAGGGAAGCAAGACACAGAGCACAAAGACCTCAACTACTGAGGGAAAAAATTAGCTCTGGAAAAGGTATTTTAAGTTTGGAAAGATAAATGGTCACAATGACTTGCTTTGATAAAACATCTGTAGAAAAGGAGAAGAGAATGACAAGGGCTCTGTGAAAAAGCTGTAACTTAATAGCCTAATTTCCTGCTTAGCCCCAAAGAAATATCTGTCTGTTTCTGACAGTTGATGAAAATGCACCAGGATTTGATTTGCTCACCAGTGTGGGACAAGTTCAGTCCTATCTCTCCTTCAGTTCCCTTGAGCTACGTGGATACAACAGTCAGGTTCTATTACTGGTTTTCATCTTTTTTGTTATAAATATATTACTTGCTTTTCTTGTTTTTTCCTAAAGATCCACCTGCCCCCTTTTTTATCTGTTTCAGTATTCATCTTTTTCCACTGTAACAGCTGATCTCCTTTCCTAGCTATTTGAAACAATATGCATCTCAGTAAATTCCCATGTCTCAAGACAAAAAAGACAAAATGTCTAAAGGCAAAAAGAAACCTTACCTTTGCAGACACGTGATGTCATTCTCACTTAGAGCACCTGTTCTGTGCTACTTGGGTTCTCCTGTAGTGAATGCCAAATGCAGCCAGCACAACGACCCCACTTTCACAGTCTGTGTAGGATTCCTCTGCACGCCATGAGCTTCGACAGCACTCAAATTATCTGATAATGCAGGGCCCCTGCAGCCTGTGCTACTATAACTGAGAACCACTAGTGCCTGATTTAACAACCTAAATATGGAAAAAACTTGTAGCAAACAACTTCGTCTTGACAGTTATGTGCTTCTTCTTGGGGAAAAAAAGTCCATGATGAATTTTATATCCTGAAATAAAATGTTCCAATATTGTATAAATGAGTGCTAAATAATTTAAATGGAATAAATTAAGACTCAGCCATTGTACAAAATCATTTATTGTAGATTTGGAAAATATCTGAAGCTAAAAAAGGGGGAGGGGGCAAAGAAAAAAGCCAACAACTTTCCAAATTTCAGTGTGTGAACTGAGTACACCTTGATTTGCTAATTTAGGTGATGTAGAAACAGATATAAGCATGAATACACTTATTATTAATATATTTTTGCAGTGAAAAATCATTTTTGCTTTAAAACTTGAACAACTATGTAAGTAACTTTTGATTAATAAATCATTTTAAAATATGAAACTAGAAATATAGTCAGGAGTTTAAGTAAAGAACACAACAACAGAAAACCCATACAGTGTTTCCCAGACTGGTTAGGAGGCTACTTGAAAACCCCATGAACTACAGAGCTAAGCTGTCATAGATGAACGTGGAGTGAAATATAAATCAGGACTGAATTAGTCAGAAACTTCAATGTAATCCCAATGTCACAAAGAGGAAGGAGTTAGGATGTGATAATTTCTAGAGAAACTTTAAATTCCAGTCTATTCACACATAGATTATTGAAACAATCAGCTATATTAAATGAGTAATATCAAGCTCCAGTGGATAAACAGTCAAATCAATTCACTTTTGTCCCCTTGTTGTTCTCCTTTATGCTCCCTACGTGTTTAGCACACACTTACTTGCACAGACCTGCTTGCACAGATCTCCTATTTCTTGCTGTTCTCCTCTGACAGCAAAATCCTGATCTTAGTCATTGGGCACTATTTTGTTGTTTGTACTGGCCCACAACCCAGAGTTAAATGAACAGGCACTGAATATTTCCAGATTCCCTTGAGCATGAAAGATAGAAGAGAGAGAGATGTGTGTAAGGAAGGACTGCTCCTTCCTAGCAGCTGATGTGGTCGTACTTGCAGGTCGAGATGCGTTCCCAGCTCCAGGACTGACAGCTCCTGCAAACGCAGAGAGCTCAGAGAGCCCAACAGGCAGCAGCGTTTGGGGATGATGCTGCCTGTCCTCGGTTTAAAGGACAGCCCCCATCTCTGCACCAAACTCACAATAACTTCTCAAGGGCTAAACATGAGAAACTCAGAAAGATCTAGGAAAGACAGAGGCAGACCTTCTGGGACAACATTATAAACTTAAAGGGAAATCTCCAAAGACCTAGGAAGTTAGGCTGTATGAGGCAAAAAGCCAAACATTCTCACAGAATAAACTTCAGATCCAGCAAATACCCATACTTTATTCTCATATGATTTTTTTTTTCAGTAGATTAAATAATATTTTATTTATGGGAGACTGGGGCCATTATGATGTATTTCTAAACATAGTGGTGATAGATACAACAAATGTAATATGTTAAGAGTTAACAAGAACATTCAGTAATAAATAAGCAGTCTATACCTTTCTCTTCCCACATCTAAGGATAAGCTGAAAAATATGTTTGCTTTGCATCATGAAAGGGTGATAATTTTAGAAATTGGGTAATATTTCATGACAAAGGAATTTGTATTAACATTATGGAATGCAAATTATGAAGCAATTTACTTGATACATTTTTGCAAAATTCCACTTATTTCACTGGAAATATGCTAGCTTGTGCCTAGGCAGAATTATTCTTGCAATAAATGTGTTTAATTTCAGAGATTTGAAAGCATTACTAGGAAAGCACTGTTTATGGGAACAGTTCTAAAACTATCAGTAGTTGGATGCACACTAGAAAAATACAATTATCCTTCAGAGAAGTTAAAAAACTGTACAAAATAGCTAGAAAATAAAGGCTGTTTATTGATGGGTGTCTCTATTCCATGGCAGTGCAGTAGCTATTAAAATACTGTTTTTTTAAATAGCAGAGATCGTGTCTGTGATGACAAATAAAGTACTGCAATTTAATATAAAATAAATCTAACAAAATCTGGCAACACTATCTTCTCAAAGATATGTTCTAGTGTTTACCCTTTTTAAGGTTTGTATTCATCAACAGTCAAAACCAAAACTGATGACTAATCCAGAATTCACTGAACTACATCAGTTGTCTGAAAGGAGAAGAAGTTTAAATTGAGAAGATATCACCCATGCATTCATTATGTTCACAGAGGCAACAAACTCTTTTTGCATGGATTACTCTCTAAAGAGTACAAAATATTAAAGAAATCAGAAAACACTTCCTGATTGCTGATTTAACCAGTCAAAACAAGTTTTGTTCATTTAGAAATGGACTAGGCATACAGATCTAATCGCTACTCCAGTTACAATAGAGAGGGAAAGCAGAGAGGAAAAGAAGTCACAAAAAGTTATTGCAAACATGTCATAAACAGCTATACTATTTGTGGGGAAAACATGCAGAAACAAAGTTCTAGTGTATAAGACAATATAAATGCCCAATAACATCAGCGTAATTTAAAAAGTTCTTTAATTCCTAGTATTTTGAAATATCTCAAAAAAGTTCATTAAAATAGAACTATAAAAATTCGTGGTAGTAGTAAAGAATTAAAATACCATGAAAAAATTCTTAAGACTTTAGGAAGTCTAAAACATCTATGGCATCTGAAAGTTTATAAAAAACACAATAAGAACTTCTCCAGAGTTTAGTTGTATTTCTGTTTTAAAGGCAGTAGTAAACTCCAGATGTGGGTGACGCAATATATATTTAAATCAAGCCCCAGTCCACAGAGCCTCATTTTCCCAAAGAGTTTGCCAGGAAATATTGTTCTGGGTATCAGTAAAACCAATTGGTTTGATCAGCTGAATGTTGTGAAAAACTCATATTTTTATCAGTTCTACCTTTCCTGAGGGGAAAAAAATGGTCTTGCATGTGGCCTGTGAAACACTCTGTCTGTCCTCACGATCAGCAATATATTGAACTGTTAATGAAGTTAGGACAGAGCATTAAGCTGCCACTCAGGTGGGTTCCTAACACACTTTTCCAGGCTTGCTCTTTGAGTAGTTAAAAAATGTTGATGTGAAATGTCCCTAGGATCTTGGCTTATTTAGACCATAACTGACCTGCTGGCTGACCATCACAAGATGGGAGTGCTTTGCATGACCAGGACTAAAACCAACTTTCCAGAGGCAAAGTTAATTCAGTCATTTGGAAAAGTGATCTTCAGCTCGTTCAATACAATCATGTGAAAACTATGTGGGAACCTCTTCCAATATTAAAAAAACAACCCAAATCCCAGACCTACCAGTAGTTTACAAGGTAATTTTGGGTTTAAAAAAACAGGTAAATTTCTGTTGTGGGATAACAATACACCAACAGGCCAAAATCTATTCAAATAAGTGATTGATGACAAAACAATCGTCATCTCAGTTATCATAATTAGGTGATTATGGAAACAAATGGAAACTATTTCCAGAACTGGAACCACAGTAGCAACTGATGATATAAGTGCAGTGGTTGTAATTCTGTTGTCGATTGCACACCACCAAAAATAGTCATACCTATTACACAGGAATGGCAGAAGTGCTTGTTTCCCTGAAATTCTTCATTTTTACCTTTAAACTAGTATTCCCTGTGTAGTTACTGTATCAAGTGATTAAAGCCCACTGGGCATATAGATGTGAAAAATCTTCATAATATTATTTTCATGTATCCAGATTTGAATTAGCTTCTGATGTAAGGACTTGGTCCCTTTCCCTCATCATCCATATTGGAAAGAAACTGAATTATGCCAATTCTTGTTTTAAAAGCCCTGCAGTGTGGTTTTGAGTGTAGCTGGTCTGAAGCACACAATATCAGTACCAGGTCTGACTCCCTCTGCTATACCTTAATCTCATCAGATTTTTGTGTCCTTAAACTCCTCCACATGCCCTCACGGCACAGGACGTAACCCAGGGTATGCAGCATAGAGAAAGGATTTTGTAACATATACAACCCCAGCCATGTACCCTTCAGCCTGGTGCTATGGTTCATTACCAGAAGGGAGCACATTCACTGGGAAAAATGAAGGTGATGGGGATGGTTCTGTCCAAGGTGAGTTCCTAGCATGAAGTAGGACACAATGGTAGAGGCACAATCAAGAAGGAGCTGTGACAGAAGGGAGAATATCCAGAGATGAGTTGCTTTGAAGTTAGTCTGTGCCCCACTGCCATAGTACAGAATTCTAAACAGCTTATATTGGCTGATAAGAAATGGGGATATCAGCCCTGGGGGGATAAAACAGGATAAGGTATTCCCAGCTTCTTCCTCACTTCACTACTCTGTTTCATGGGAATATAACGGTGCTAAAAACATGTTTCAAGGGAGTGGAACTCCCTTCAGGGGGAGGTTGTACAGTCCTTTATCTTCCATCCATAGGAATATTTCCATTGCTTTAAAAGTATTCAGGACTACATCTTTGTCTCTTTCCAGACACAGACAGTCCCACTAGCATTTACCTGTAACTAAGTACAGTGTGTTTGCCCTCCTTCCATACAACCACAGTATTTTTCTGTGGCCCCAGTGATATTAGATGCCATCCTTAAAAGGGCAGACACAAAACGCTCATGTTTGTTACTGCATAGCATGTAGGTAATTTTTTCTTGACAAGGCTTTAGTGTATCGATGGCTGTTAAACACACTTTTGCCAAGGATCTGCAAGGCATCTAATTTATGGCCATTGCCTAACAGACTGTTTAAATGTTAATGAATCAGGTAGCTGAATTACATGCATGAATTGCTGCATATAGTTATTTTAGACAGGCTGCAGTGGATGGAATTACCAGTGCAACTCACCTGCCACTAATACTAAAATGTGAAATTTGTTTCTAAGTTACACATGCATACATTCCAGCTTCAGCATCAATAGCATTGGGTAAAACTGTATGCTTGCCAAGTTAATGAATTTTCCCCTGCCTTTTTGTATAAGCCTTTAATTGTGTGCTAAGAGGGAATTGCAGGCAAGAGAAGAAATTGCTTTACTCCTCACTTGCTCAGGTGGAAGCTGTGATCATGTCTATGAAGGGTACACTGAAAATAATCAAATATTCAGTTTTAATAATTTTATTGCACTATTAGTGTAGGATGTTTCACCCTTCCAAATCAGAATTGCTCTTTGTTTCCCTATTTCTTCACCTTTTAATGCAAATCCCTAGCTAGAAGGGTATTTTCCTTAATCATATGGAAACACAGATTCAATTTGTTCTTGAGGGACCTCAAATAAAAGTTATGAGTTTTATGGTCGATTGATCATTAAAAATATTTCTACAGATGACTCAGAGGTCCAGAGCAATTATAAAATTCTACAGGATTCCAATTTGAATAGCTATTTTGAGAGACAGAGTCTCAAAATACTGCATGTTCACTGAACACAAACAATTACATTGCTTTTTTTTTAAGCCAAGGAGGAAAAAAAAAAAGAAATGAAAACATGAAAGCTTATAAACTCTCTTAAAATAAAATTAATTTTAATACTTGATTTAAAATCTCTCAAAAACACATAATCACAGTTGACACAAAAATCCTGTCTACTTGGGTCATCTAAGCAAAATCCTAGAAGGAAAAAAAAGCCATACATTCCTCATAGGCAACAACAGATTAATAAATCTAACAAAGTTCACTCATATTAATCTTGAATTTGCACATGCAAATCAGACACTTCTTGGCACCAGTGAAGGGAAGCCTCATTAAAACTGGAATAAAAAAAGCCTAAAGGGGAAGCACTTTATTTACTAGCAAAAAAAATCATAAGTGTTTTGGCCTTTTTCAACAGCCCCATCTGTCCATTAAATACCATCCACTAAAGAGACACACAACAGAGTGGATATAAAACACGGATGCAGAGTTTTCCAGGGTTTTTTCCAGTATTTTGAAGGTTTCTGCTCCAGTAGGTTTTTTTCTTTTCCTCTCTGCTCTTCTCTGCATCCATTGCTTTGATATATTCCCATATTAATCTATTTTACCACATCTCAAGCAGTGCTGATGCTTTCATATTTCCCAGTTGCTCACACATACACATTTAGACAACTGTGATGTAATCCCCCTCCCATCAGACAGGGTTTGTGTTGTCTCAGCTCCTCTTCTTGCATTTTCATGACTAATTGCTTTAAAAGAGGAAGGGACTGACAAAACTTATCTCTTGATATTTTTTCCACCTAAAGAAAAAAAACCTAAACAAAAGACAAAAGGCTTAAATATCTTTCTTATATTACAGTTCCAGCTGCATACAACTATTGGCTAAAATAAACATAGTGCAATTCTTTATTTATTTATGCAATAAATTATGCACAAGGAACCTTTATAACTAAAGAAGGCAAACAATGAGCTACCATAATATTGATAAAGGTTATGAACATACAAAGTAACAATGCCAGTGGCAGCTGCATATATAATTCTTGAGGAATTAAGTATCAGATTTTCAGGTACCCTTGGGAATCTGAGGATTACAATAGATGTCAGTATTTGAAACCCTTCATGGTGATAACCTTTCTGTATCTGAAGGGATATGAACTACCTAAATCAAGACAGAACTTTTCAAATCCTACTTTGTTTTAAAATCTGGTCTTAAAAGTTAGTAGAGACTTTACTACACCTGCAACATAGATCTTCTGTAAACTGGCTGGAGCAGCATACAGCATGAATTCTGATACATCTGTTAGTATAAAATTCAAATATTGATCTGCAAACAATCTGCAGAGTCTGTATGTAATAAAAGTAAGCAACAATTAAATGTTCAAAGCTCCCTCTTCACTGGCAAAGTCCTAGCAATTTTGCCTGGTTTTCTTCTATCCATACCCCCGACCATCATCAAATACCTGGTACTGTCATAGGATTTCCAAGTGAAGATGTGCATCATGAAAATGATCCTACAGCTGCAAAAAGCAAAACACACGGTCACCCTTGGCTGCCATGCAGAGCTGTTCCCTTTCAGAAGAAAGGAATATGCACAGATTGAGACAAGGAAAAGCTGTTTATCTCACCCCTAGCCATTAGTCAAGGACATCTATAATTACCACTTGCAGTTTCTTCTTGATGGTGCTGCTTCCTTTGCAGCAACTCTCTAATTCATGCAGGAATTGCATTTAGGTAACTGTTATCCTCACCAAGTCTCGTGATGCTAATTCTGAAAAAAATACTGACAAGCAAAGAAATAACAGGATTTTGTTTTGTTTGCATCTTTCAGGGCTTGCCCTTCCCTCCAGTGTTAGCTCTTCTACTTTCTAACTGAAACTTTTAATGAATAAGTAGTTGACCACACACATAATCTCTGGTGAGAGCACAATGCCCACTCACCTTTCAGTTAATGCTGCATGCACAAAACTAGAGAAGAAAAGAAGCATCTTAATGAGAAATATGCATGTACTGACAGAACTGAGAAGTCATTAAACGAAACAATTTTTTTGCAGAGAAGCAATTAAGACAAGATATTGAGATCCTTATTCAGAAGGTTTTTAGCCCTTAATTAGGTAAAATTGCCACCAAAATCAATTGATTTGTAGAGGAAGAAAACAATGTAGAACATTATGGGAGGATTTCAAAACATATAAATAACTCTCGTGGACTATATTCTGATTTTTACTTGTTCATTCTGTGACTAAATAGAAGAGTTTCAAGGGTGAAAGACTGAAAAGTCTGCAGGACACAGTAAAAGATAAATGTTTATGAAATGAAAGGGTGCTTGAGTTTCCATCCTAAGCAGGCTGCTTCCAGGCTGCCAGACAATGGAGTTCTGTGCTCAGAATGCCAGAGGGCTTTGCTGTCAGTTAATACTGGAGGCCTTCTTCCTAGGCATGTACAAAATTTTTCTTTTCCAAAGTGAAGATAACGTACTGTCTTTCAATTTGTATGTAGCATAAGGTCCTCATAAGGCTCCGTTGATAAAATCTTTTCTTTACTGGGTGAACTTCCAAACAGTTCAAAAGTGCTTTTTAAAATGAAATAAAAGTTTTTAGTATCCATCTGTAAGTTTATGGTAGAAAAGTACAGAGTGTAATTTAAAATCTTCCCTGTTTTGCAAATAAGTAGAAAAATCACATTCACTGCTACACTCTTAAGCAAAAGCACACACAAACAGGTAATTTCAGACTCAGTCATAAAGTCATATTAATATTCACATGTGCAGATACACTAGTGCAAGGCCACTATCACTAAATGGACATGTACACTATTCACATTGAATACTGATACTTTGGTATTTTACATTGGGACTACCCAGTTTGCAGCTTTAAACTCGAACAGGTAACATTTTAAATGCAGTTCTCTTGTGTGAGTGGCAATTGTTTCAGTCAGGATTAGTGCATTACAGATACAAGAATAAATGTTTCTTCCGTAACTCCCACATTTGATTTGGGATTTTAAAGGAAAACCAATCTAACTTTTCATTGTTTAGTCAAATACAGGAACAAATGTAAAGCTAAAATGTAATTTCCAAATTCATCTTTACTCCTGCTACTTGTCAACCCACTTAAAACCTAAGGTAGGAGGAGAAGGAGAGTTGCAGACAGAGATTTTATTTTTTACCAAGAAACGTCCAGACAGAGAGTTATGATCTACACTTTCTAGGTCCTAGCAAAATAGTAAGTGTTAGCAATCCAGTCTTCCTTACATGCAGTGCCTACTAACATATCAGATGTCTGGCAAAGGTGTCCTGAAATAAATTTCGTGTAGGAACACCTGAGAATGTTTGGCAGGGCACATCAAGTAAATGCCATAGCACTTGTCAAATCAACTATGAACTGAAAATATGCTTACTGAAAATTTTAGGTGCAAGGAGACCAAATTTCACTGAAAATGATGTGTGGCATGCAAACAAATAGCATCTAATATAGATTTGTAAACTGATGAAATTGAGAAGGTCATATGCTCATCAAAGCAAAGTATTCTTGTGGTTTCCTTGCACATTTTTTGTAGAATCAAGCAAAGCTTAGAGAATCTTTTGCAAACATTTACAAAGAGTTAGTAAATTTGTCATCAAAAGGCTATTTAATGTTTAAATTACTGAGTATACTGAGGAAAGAATAACAGAAATATATACAAAGGCATATAATCCTTAAAATCTTTCCTTGGTTAAGTTTCTACCTCTCCTATCTTCCTTTATTCAGTCTGTTATCAGTGATTTCAGTAATGCTTACTAATTTCACAATGAACTAATATTTTTACCCTCACTAAACTTACTACAAAGAAGTAAACTTCATTCAGATTAACATGGCTACAGGATTAAATCTAAATGCATATGAATAATCTTACTTGTACCATAAATATGCAGAAGATCAATCTGAAAATTTACACTTTCCTGTAGAAGATGTTTTCTGTCTGATTCTCAGCTCAATAGCAATGGCATTGCTTCACTGTCCTCACTGCAGATACCTATGACTTATTTTTCATTTATTCTAGAATTAACTTCCATGTTGTCATAGATAAATTCTAATTTTGCATAGTTCATAAAACAAAAATGCTGGAAACAAGATGGCAATGTGACTTCTAGACAAAGGAAGTTCTAATCTGCCATTTCTGACACTTTATTCAAAATTATCTTTGCTATTTACAGTAATAATATAATGACTGATTGCGAGAACTACCATACAATAATTTTCAAATAGAAATCACCGTGCTTTTTAAACACAGATTTCTTTTCTTAAATCAAGCTTAAGAAAGTGTGAAATTAATCTAAGTAATTGTTTCTCATATTTCTCCTTTCAATGGTTCCTAAAACAGAAAGGATATCATAGTCTCTGTTTATTTCCCAGTGTGCCTGTTTTTAATAAAAGGCACATGCACACATGTAGAAAGCACAGACTCACCTGTAGTCAGCAGGAAGATCAAAGGGCCCAGTGGACTGTGAGCTGGATCTCCCTTCCTGGTGGTCTGCAATGATAAGAGCTGAAGTTGGGCAGTAACAAGATCTTCATGAATACAAGGAGTTAACCTTCTCAATTTGATGAGATTTCACTCCCATCTAGAAAGGGCCACAATCACTTCTTTGTACAACCACTATGACAGATTCATGTCTACTTTTTTTGACCCCTTTCCAAACTCCCACTCGAGCTCTAAAGTTTTATATCAATAACTAAAAAAAAGTGACATGGGGATGGATTACAACTAAAGTAGTCACACTGGCATAAACCAGGTACAAATAGTGTAAGCACCAGAGAGGAGTACGTTTTGGTGAACTTTTGATTGTTGCTGAAATTTTTGGAGTAGATAAGTGCATATGATATCAGTCAAGTTCAGGATGCATAAAAATCTGTCTTGGAGCACAATTTCAGTCCACCTAAAGTGTCTGTAGCAATATGCTCTCTCAGGGTCAGATCCACTACTCTATTTCCATCACACTCCAATACAACAGTGATGCCAGACAACACTAAACTGAACTCTCATCACTTAAGACATACCACAGATTTTCTTTACACAAGAGACATCAGGAGTGTGTATGAACACAGCCTTCTTGGGGACATTTTTGCATTGAAAAAAATGTTAAAATGTCACTTCACTATCACTTATCATTGCTCAATCCACTGTGTCATCTAAATCGCAAAAAGGAAACTGCTCACCTGACTATAGAATTTTCTCCCTGTATGTCCCTTTGATTCCTCACTTTAGGCAACAGGCAATTAAAATAATCAGCAGAACAGACAGGTTGCAGACAGACAACTTAAATTTCACCCTGCTGATTAATTCTGAGAGAATGAACACTACCACAAGTTTCATTTTATTGTCATATCTTCACATTTAACACTATAATGCTTCTGTCATTCATTCTGTGGATAAATGTGCTTCTTCTTTGTACTTCATGTTTTAAACTTCTGTTTGCCTACTAAGAGCTATCCATATACTTGTTGGAAGAGTACGGGATGAACATATTTTGTGTATACAAGTTTCAAGGCCTAATATCATTCAAGTCGATATCCAACAAGGCATGTCAAATTGTAAATCTTTAAATGCAATACGAGCAGACAATTTGCCCACTGTAGTCAGGATGTTTGAAAGAACCAGTCTCTGGCCTTAAACAGAAAACAAAAAACTGTATAGAGATTTACTGCCTACTCAGGGGACAATTTCAACTTCTGGTCTTCATTTCTGCTCTAACATGCAGTAAGGAGAAAATACACTGGAAGCAGTCCAAATGTATGGAGGATAGGAAAGGAATCATACCATTAGGATGAAATAAATCACCCTCTAGCCTATCTTAATTGACACAATGACTAAGCTAATTCTGAATTAGAATGTCACGAAAATCTCATATTACCATGTCTTACTGGCAGCAGGCATATGTCCAAGCCAGCAGAGATCTGAGTCTTTAAGTCAAAAAAATGGATTCTGCAACAAAAGAAAGAATGGTTCCATTCAAAATCAGCATTATCTTAGTTATAAGTCTCAAGGGTTCAGGAAGAACTAGGAAAAAGGGGTCTCCATGAAGTTAAAGGAATTTCAGAAGCTGCAAATGCATGATATCCCAGACAATGAGATGTCAAAAAGGTGATATTTTTCAATGGGTTTACAGGTGCACAATGCCCTTATAAGACAAGTAACTTAACTTTCAAGCTAAAGCCATCAGGTTAGAAGCTGAACACAGAATATATTTAAATGGTGAATTATTTTATAATAAATTGGGTTTTAGCTAGGAAACACAAACCCTTTAATGAAATCTAGAAGTTGATTAATAAACACTGCTTTTTAAATTAGTAGCTCATAGTGTTTTAATACTTTAAAATCAAGGAAAAAATAAGACAAGAAGTGTTAAGTGAGTTGAAGCTCACTAAAGTATTTTCAAAATGTGATCACATGTAGAAAGGCCTAATCCTATTAGTGTCTTATAACAGTTTCAGAGACAAGCCCTCATTCAGCTTCTTCATAAGGTTTAATACAGTGATTTGCCACATGTAGGAATAAGGATTACAGGTTTCCCGCCTTTGGTGGATTGTCTTTTAGAAAGCAGTGATTCTAAGAGTTATGTCAGGTAATAAACTTAACATGGACCTGTAGTGGATTGATTCAGACAGAAAATCAACTGCAATCCCTCAGTGTGAGTGAGAAATTGTATACAGGATTTGAGAGATATGACACTTTTGTATACAGGCAGAACATTACTGGAATGCAGTGTTTAGCTCTAGTATCACGTACCTGAAAAGCCGATTGACAAACAGGAAAGTCTGCAGAAAAGAAGAGATAAAAAAAGGATTATGACAAAAAGTGCCTCACAAAACACTCTTTTAAATAAAGAAGATGTCCAAAGATGTCTTTCAACTTTACAAGTTGTTCACAAGAGAAAAAAAGATATGATTTAGCAGCACTTTTGAATTATCATCTGACATAATCCATACAGACTGGAATCTGAGGGCAGATCAAATCAGATTGCAAATAAACCAAACAATTTAACAACAGTAGTAATCAATCATTTGAACAGTTTACCTAGAGGTGTGATGGATTAGCTATCATTTGACATATTTACTACCAAGTGTAAAGTTATCCATCTACAAACAAAAAAGGGAGGTCACTCAGAGTGTGCAGGTCGAACACACAGGACAGGGACCCTATCCTGACATGGGCCAGCAGGACTTTTAGAGATCTTCGTGGATTATATGCAGAACATGAGATCCTTGTACAAAATGCTGCAGCCAAGAGAGCTAGTATGATCATCAACTGTATAAATTGGACACAAAACAGAAAAATGGAGCCGTTGCCTATTTGTCACTATTGCCACAATGTGACACTGGAGTGATTTATCAAAAATTAGTGAGAGTCCAAAGGAGGCAGGTAAAAATTGTGAGTCGCATTAAACTCTTACCCATTCCAAAAAGAAGTTATGCTGCTTTGCACTGAGTTTAAATAAGAATGTAAAATATTCAGTGTTGATTTCCAGGAGTTCTCCATTACTGGGATGGTTGGTTTGGATCTTATTTTCAATCAAATACATTTCTTTGCAATGAGGAATGTCTTTGTTCATACAGAAATTAATATGGGGAAAATACATGTCCTGCATTATAAAATATGTTAAACTAAATATCTGTGAGGGTCAAGACTCTGTTTTCCAAAATAATAGCCCTTTGATAGTGAGAGATGCATATGACCACCCACATGGGGGATTCTATATCCAGGTTTTCAGATACAACACTCTTTTGGAATTCTTGGCTTTGAAAAAAAAAAGTTTTCTTAGGAAGAAAAAAAAATTATTTTTTTAAATTATTTGTTGAAAAAACCTATCAAAGAATCTACATAACTAAATAAAAAGCTTTTGCCAAAACTTATTTATGAAATAAGTTTTTTCTTGAATAAGAGTCAAAGTCTCTTCAAATCATTAGGTTTCTCTAGGTATTCAGACCCAAAAATGGAAAATAGATAGTTGTTTCTTACCTTATTTAAAATAATTTTTAAGAAATAAACTTTTTTTTAAAATAAATAAAACTATTGTCATTGAAAAGTCAGCCTTTGCTCATGAGACATTTAGAAGAGAGTTTCTTTGCTAAATTTCTTTCATTAAAAAAATCAGTTAGTTCTACTTGCAAAATTGCGTAACAAAAATATTTTGCACTGTAAGGTAAACCATAACACATTTATTCTGCCTACACTGTGAGCCCCTGGGAGGAAGTGAGCCCTGGCCCAAATCTGCCTGTGTCCTCAGCAGGGCACATTGGTGTGTCTGCAGTGGTCTGTCCATCCTCTAAGGGGACTTCACACCATTTGTGTGTGCACATGTAACCCATCTGGGGCTGGTTAGGGCAGTGAAGGCCACTTGGTGCTTTCAGGGTCCCAACTTTTTCAACTCCTCACTAAAAGTGACAAAAAAAACCCGAAATGGAAATGAGGAGTTGAATTAATTTAGTGCTAAAGAATTCGGTACATTATAAACTCTGCCTTATTTAGCATGAAATTATTTCCAGGTTTGAATGCAAACATTCATTACCTTATTTATAGGCCTAGATAAGCTGAGCATACCTTTCCTTTCCTTTCCTTTCCTTTCATTTGAAGTCTGCATCATCTCAGCTTTCCTTGGTGAGGTTTAAAATGCTCTTGCTGTTACCTAGATCAAGATTGAGATGATTTGCCAAAAAAAAAACAGGTTTGGAGAAAAGCCAGTTCAGGAATATTTTAATACATGGCCCAAATATGACTATGGGAAAATACATTTTTATTTTTGATGCATGATTAAAGGGAAGTCTCATTTCACTTTTGAAATTAGTGAGTACGTATGAAGTATACAATGAGACTGAAATTGCTGCTGCATTGCTAAGGATAATAACAAAATTGATAGGATAAGAACAAATTTATGGAGATTCCTGTTTTTCCCCGATTATACACAGTTAGAGAAAATGGATTAAAACAAATGTCAGTATAATTGAGCAGATATAGTTAAAATAGTTTTTTAATGTATTTTGTCACCAGCTTCTTGAGAAATAATAAGAAGGTAAAGATACTGAAATAATTAATACATATGTGGAAATAAATGCCAAGTTCTCACAGAGTCTTAGTGACAGATAATAGAGGAATTATCTTGTTATTTGCAAGGTACAAACAAGAGCTCCTCTTCACTTTCAAAATGTAACAGAAATCATTTTGAGGTATTGTTTTTAAAATCAAACACAAAAACATATCCAGAATTACCAATTTCATTGAGAATAAATTCTTGAAGACATTTTTTGATTTCTTAGTGCTCACTGTAGATTTGGGAAGTTTCAGTTATCCTTAATAGCTACTAAAAGGTGTTAATGGATGATGAATTTAATAGTGCAGCAATTTTGCTTATGTACCTGCATTAATGGTTTAAAAAAAAAATCTGATTTTAACTACAGCCATTTCAAATTGTAACTTTGACATATATCTCACAGATGCAGCAATTTCAGTCAAGGCAAGGAGTCTTATGATTTTCTGGACTGTTTGTCTGTTCACCCTATTCAGCCCTATATAAGTGAAATACCTGTAGTGAATAAAATGTAGAATAAGTTGTCTTTAGGCTTGTTTTTTTTTCCTCTTTTTGTTTTTAAATGCATGTGCATATCTGAGGGCTGACAAAGTGATCAGCACATAATAGCAGAACAAAACCAAAATACTTTAAACCCTTTACATGAAGTTTTAATAAGACTTCTGATATGATAACAAAAAGATATTTAATAAATCTACTTAACATCATCTCTGAAACAATTAACTGTTCCAAGTTTCTTTAGAAAATTATGCAATGAGTGAACAAGTACTTGTCAAATCACTTTGTAATTAAATTCATGCATTTGTTCCTGTTTTAAAAATGGCCACATATTCCATCTGCCCGTGCATAATGCTTAAGTATTTTCAGCCAACTTCCCTGAGTAAAGCTGTACACCCACCACGGGCAGTACACTTCACTGTTACAAGGGCCACAGCTGCAGAGTATCGTAATCAAGGACAAGATATCGCCTTTCTTTGTTGGTCAATTTCTTTTGCTAAGAGAATTTCAGAAGGAGAAAGGTTCAGATCATAGACTCTTTTTACAAAAGAATAGTTAGTATTTTCTGGAGCTGGCTGGAGCTAGTGTGTCACCTGCTTTGAATGCAATAACTGAGATTTTTTCCCCAAGCCTTTTTCTAAAAGGAAAGCTGATCGGAGAGGGAGAAACAGACATGGTGCAAGCTACTTTGTACTGAAATATTCTCATGATTGTGCACATGTCTTCAAGGCTTCAGGAAGTTCTGCCTAAAACTGGAAACCTGAACAAAAATTCTTATTGAAGACCATGGTGACTCTTATCTCTGTCTTTGGCTTTGGTATTTACAGATGCAGTTTTGGCATTTGGTGCAATTGGAAGGACTCTCCAGAAACTATCTTTCTGTAAGAGCCTTCACTTCATTTCAGTTCTTCAGTTAATGTCACAAAAGCTAAAAAAGCTAAAAAACTTCAGCTGCCTGTTAAAACCTTCAGGACTCTTATCTGGCAGAGAAAGAGTATGAGCTTCTCACTTAGATCAGAACAGGCAGAGCTGATCTTCTGGTTACTTGCAGGGTATCCTCTGGAGAAAAATAAAAATCAAAGGACCAACAAAAAATATGAAAATTAATCTGGAAAAAAAATCATAGTGTGGTGGCAAATGAACCCTGGTGCTGTGGGTAAGAATGAAAAACTTTTACAGAAAGCTCTGAACACCCTGGTAAATTTCCAAGGGCTCTCCTCAGCCAGGCAGGCAGAAGTGCTGAGCTGAACTGATTCCATATGCTGCTCTGGTTTTCCAGTGGTACTGTTAATTTTCACCCTAGGAAAAAATCATTAAAAATTCTCCCCCAGATCTGCTTTTTGCATATCAACCCAATTTTACTAAACTCTCAATTCAGCATTTCTTGGTGGAAAACAGGGGAATGGCAAATTAGACTAGATTCATACTTAGGTTGGACAGCAACTGTGGAGATCACCTAGACCCATTCCCACTGCTCAGAGTAGAAGCTGCCAGAGAAGGTTGCCTAGGACCATGTCCAGTCAGGCTTTGAATATCTCCAAGCATAGAAACTCTGCAATCTCTCTTGACAGCCTGCTCCAGCACTCTATCACCCCAGCCACAAGAGACTCCAACAGAGCTGTTGAAGTCAACAGTCAAAAGAACCTTAAGAATGAATCAACT
This sequence comes from Irena cyanogastra, assembly GCA_013397155.1. NCBI lineage: Eukaryota > Metazoa > Chordata > Aves > Passeriformes > Irenidae > Irena > Irena cyanogastra. Next base: position 715,471 of record VWZV01008637.1, read on the forward strand.
GGATAGTTAGAAAGAATCTTCTGATTCACCTGCTAATACAAAGTGAACCGTTTCACTCTCCAAGCTCCAATAGAGCTTAATAAAATATGTATTTGTCCTAAAAAGAAACCCAGCAAAACTTTCCAGCTGTTCACTTCACGGCAACGCTTAGAGGCCTCTGCAGTATCTTTTCTGTTCATGATTCCAGAAGTATACTGCAGACAAGCAGGTATCAATAAATGTAGGTTCAATGCCCCAAGATGTAGCTTTCTGAGGTTATTGCTCAAAATTATTAAGATATAGAGCTGGAAGAACCTAAAGCAGTCCAGTAATTTTTTTTGTTTGATACTAAATCACTTATATTCAATTTATTTTCATGAGCTTTATAAAATAACCCGTAACAAAAGTACAGAACTACATGGGGCAAATCTATGCCCACACACTTCTTTTTTCATAAGTGTCTGGTAACCTACAACAAATATTTCCAATTATTTTTCATCGGCCAAGAGTATTGGAAATTTTTATCTCACTGGAACAATCGTTCTGTGGATTTCAATACTTGTTGATGGGCCATAAGGCAATTTCTCAGGTACAAACTATTAGGCTGACAAATTGTTGACAAAAAAGACTGTGGGATGTAGGGTGGCAGACTGCAGAGGGCACAACAGAATGAGAAACAGACAGGCAGTATAACCTGCCAACTGGCAAGTTTCTGAAGTGTGAAGGTTGGTCTCACACTCATTCTAACACTCAGTGCTGCAAATTCAAATACTTAGCCCTCAGGTCAACATTTGCCAGGAGTAGGAGTTAGCCTTTGAGTTCAGATTCACAGTAGTAATAGTAGTATAAGGAGGTGGAACAGGCAAAAGAGATGTATGCACCACCACTATTAAGAGAAATAATGAAGGAGATCCAGAATAACATAACAAACACTGAAGTAAAAAAAGATGGAAGGCATTTGTGAGACATTGCATCGGCCTCAACCCTCTAACTCTAAAGAGTGAAATCAGTAATGAAAAATGTAGACATTTTTTAATAGAATCATAATGTGCTGCAGAATGATAATAATCTATTTGATACAAAATTGCATGAGATAAATGCACAACGGATAAAAAGTACCTGTTTAGTAAAATGGTGATGATTTAAGAAATCAGCTATTAATTTTCATGGGCCTGTTTCCAAGTTCATTAGAGCTGATGAGATTTCAGTCATTAGTACAGTGAGCGCTGTTAGATCTGGTTCTGGATTGGGGTTATATTGGTTACTGCATTAGATAAGCTTGTTCAGGTTAAATGTGAAATCAATTAGGAGCAAATTTATTCTTTTAATCAAATATATGTGGCAATAATCACCTGTATGTCAAAAGAGAAGGTAATCAATCAGTAATGGCCATATTTTTTTTCCCCAGTTAAATTATGCTAATTTTTAGCACCTTAGGAGCTAGCTCAGAACATTTTAATGGATGGAACCTCTAAAATCCTGAGTTAAGCAACACTCAAAAATCATAAATTATTGGAAATTAACCACTTGTCCTTAGAAGTTTAAGTAGGGAAATAACAATTGGATATTTCCTAATTCAGGTAAATTTTTATTTAAGGAGTCTGAGATACTCATTTCTAAGGTAAAGTAAAAGGACACTATAACAGGAAGTCGTTCTGGACATAGTGCTGTTTGTTTTGGCTTTAGTTCACATTTTGCACCAGGCAAAAACATATTTCTCTTTAATCCCGTCACTTCTGAATCGTGGGTATATATAGCCAGTTCAATTCTGAGCTCCAAAGGAGGAGTCTTTTAGAGTCAACAATCTCATTAGCTCAAAAGTTAAATGTTCAAAGTTTATGTAGGTCTGATCTTTTGGAACATCATCTAAGCACATGTGAATATCAGTTAACAGGACCAAAAGTACCGCACATTTTCTCTTACTGTAACAGAAGTAATTTTTACTCAGGCTAGTAAAAAAAAAAGACATCTCCTAATGAAAAATTGGAAGGGAGAGGCATGTTCAAAATACAGACAAAGTTCTGCCATCCAAGAATACCACTGACTATGTTTACAGGCTGTATGTTATGTTTACTGAGTATGTCTACTCAGAAGTCTGAGTTTGTCCAATTTGGGAGTGCCTGACAGATTCCAAAAGCTGGGTGATTTTTATTTTGCATTTGCTCTTACTTGAAACTCCAACCTTTTTTTTTCTGTTCAGGGCACTGAAATGCCATTTCCAGGCCAATTCTAATCCTGCATGGAAGAACAGAAATCAACTAACTCTATTCAAAACTGGCTTATCAGAAGAAGGTGCTCCTTGCAAAAAATGTGTGGCTAATAATCTCATCTCTTATGTCTCCACTGTTTTCTTCTCATGGTGCAACCAGAGAATAACAGTCCAGCTATTAAAAAAAAACAAAACTGGAAACAAGAGCTATTCAAATATCTCATTCGTAGAAGGAGAGTCACAAGGTAATGTAAGATTTCTATTGTCAAAGTGTTTTCAGGGGGAAAGTCTGATAGCTAAAGTAAACCCCTTCAGGAAGAGCAGAGGGGAGGGAAGGTTAAACAAGGGTGAATTCTCTGTTGACATCTGGTTGAGTGAAGAAGAGACAAATAGAAGGTGTCATTCACCAGTCCTGAAGCAAACTTGATTTAGATATGCTGTGCTATTATGTGAGAGGCATTTCTGTTACAGAGTCATACTGTAAACTAATGCATAGACATTATGGTTAACCAGCACCCTAAATGTGACTGAGGTAATGGGTAAGTGTAGTCAAAGATGAAGATTAAGGTGCAAAAGTTAGCACGTAGAAGAGAGTGGAAAAAGGGGTCAGGGATTTGTGCCAAGGTCTCTTGCAAGATTTGAGAAGCATCTCTTTATGGGAATTCTATAATCAAAGAGGCAAGAGAAGAAACTACTCATGAGCATAATTTGACATGAAAAAGTGCTTCGTTTCAGTGCTGTCTGCACATTTCCAAGGGCCAAAATACCAAAAGTAGAGTTGCAGGGGCTTACTAATGTGTCTGAGAGTAAAGAATGGCAAGAGGCACAACTGTTTGATGTGGTCAGCACAGGAGGTACTGCACTATGTCACTAGCAGGAACAGCTAGTGGAAAAATTGCTCAGAATTAATCAGATCTTTCTTCTCAGGAAATTCTGATATTGTCAAAAAGTGAGTGAAGATTAAGACAGGAATGGAAAAGTAATTTGTTCAGCCTTGTAGTTGTCTCTTCAAGAAACAGATTGTTGTAGTAATTAAACAGAGTAAAAAAACCCTCCAAAAATGTATCTATAGAGTTTCTATTATTTTTAGGAAAGCAATCACCTTTATGTTCTATGGTTTATATTTGTTAGTAGGAGAAAATTACCTCATTGACCACCAGGCAACAAAGTCTGGTGGTGAGGACTTGAACTGGTGCTTTGCTGCAGTTCTGTTAAACCAAACATAAACCATCCTAATCCAGTTTTAGGAGACAAGCATCTCCTAAGCCTCAGCTTTTGAGTTTTCCACTTTTAATATCCACAAGTAACAGCAAAAAGAGGGTTTTTTTCCTTTTCTTTTGTCATGCTCCCTGACAACTCATCATGCAGTTCGAATAGACAGAGTTGATTTCTCAAATAAAAAGAGTTTCCTTCTCTCCTCTGCCCTTCTCCATAATTGCACGATCCTGCTCTTTTCTGCAGCTGCACTAGATCTACTCAACAGATTATTTGCTGATTCAATTTTGTTCATTAAGCCAACAGAAAAAATATTCCATTCTTTCTGCTTGTTTTTTTTTTTTTTTTCTGCCGACCCAGTGACTTGGCTTGTCAAAGGGTCAGGCAGTGCCAGAGCAGCATGAACTAGCAGGGGTACATAGCTGGGAACAAGAAAACAACCCTTTTACCACAAAAAAGACATTAGATAAGCTTAGCCATCTCCTCACACAGTGTCCACACTAAGCTCATAAGCAGGAACGACCTGAAGTAAACTAGTACTGGTCATACCTAGAACATGTCAGCTCACAAACTTCAGTATTTCTGGGGCTGATCAGCAGCAGCTAAACTGTCCATACAACAGCAGAGGCAAACTCTTAAGTCATCTCAGTGTCAGTTACCTTTGTAGATGAGGCTAAAACCCAATAAGTAAATAAGTAAAGGGAGGAAGAAAAATCCTGTACATCAGCTAAGCTTTGCTGACCATCCATGTGCATGATCTAAAACTTGAAGTTAGCTCAGGTTAGCTTAGTCTTCTGTTACTGAGAATGTATTTGCATTTGCTGGAGAATTCGCTTGTCCATACACATGGACAGGTACCATAAACCTGCTGACACACAAGTTTGCTTGTGTGTCCAAGCCCTCAGAATTAGTTGGCTTTTTTTTTGTTTGTTTGGTTGGGTTTTTTTTTACTATTTGCTTACCTTCTTTTTCTGTTCCATTTTTACTTTTTATTTTTCCTGAGGATGCTCCTCTGCTGCCCATTAGCTTTGTTGCTGATCTTTGAATGCAGAATAGCATATTAAACCTGACATAGATGTACACCTGAAGGCAGCATGACATAAAGTATTCCAGGTAAAGGTGGGCAAATATTTTTGGTTGGTACTTTTTCCAAAAATAAGCCCAGCTTAGTGTTAGGTAATATACTTAGAGTCATCATTACTTTCATCTGATTGGAACAGCAATTTAAACTGTAAAAAGCATATCTAAATAAACATGCAGTAGATCCCAAAAAGAAAATTATAGTTTTCTCCTATGGAGGTATCAGTGCAACAGTGAACATGATTCTAGCCATTGCACCTGTTTTAAGCTCATATGATGCTATTGAAAAAAAAAATACTAGCTGATTTGCATCAAGCTGAGAGAAAAAAGGTCATGGTAAGTTGTGGATACTGTAAAAGTTGCTAGCTTTTTTAATTGCTTGGATGAGAGACCTAAACAAGAGGAAAAATATCCTGGATGGATAATTGGATGTGCATGCAAGAGATTAAAACAATTAAATAAAAATGACAGTTTTTCCAGTAACCAAACTATAAAAGAATGGATGGTACCATGAAATACAGCTTTCAAAATAACATGAGGAGGCTTATGTTACTTTCACTGCTCAGCTGCAACTGAAATCCAGATGTAGGAATCAGTTACCTGGGGATGGTGATTTTACCATAGAGAATTAATTAATAAAGCTTTTGTTTGGAACAGCCATCTTTTTTAAGCAGACAGTAAGAAAATATTTCTGATTTCTATTAGATATATATCTTGTAGTTCCCTAGGCCTTATTCAACTGTGGCATACTATGAAACACCACCAACACCTGTAATAGGGCTCAAGGCCAAGGAATGGGTGCATTATACCTTTCACAACCAGTGAAATTATTCTAAAGAGAGATTATATCTCCTTCCTTAGTTGTACCCTTCATTACAAACAGTCATTTCTCAATTTATTATTTTGCACAGTTTTGCAGCACTTGAAAAACTGTCATATGCTGTACAGAAAATCTACAAATATACAGAAATACACAGAAACAAGGTCACGACCCCAGAGCTTGTTACTGGACTACAAAACAGACCCAAGCAAGAGCTACAAATAACAGCACAGGATTACAAAATGATAATAGCGTGCTTCCTCACAAGTGACAAGGAGGCTGATCAAAACCAGGGCTCCAGACACCGTGGTGCAAGCCTGATGGTGCCTGCTACATTTCCTCCAGCTGCAGAGTAGAGTGATAGGTTTTCTTTTCCACTAGGTGATCTGCTGCAGGTGCCACCATGCCTAACCTTTGACAAACAGCCAGATGCTAAGGCTTTTACCTATGCCATCCAGCTCTCTCACTTCTCTCCTGCTCAATTTTGTTTGTTATTCTTTTTATGCTCTCTCACTGCTGTGATAGCCACGTTGATGAAGACAAGCAGCTGAGATGCTTTGCTTTTTCCTGACTAGAAATTTATTCTATCTCTCCCTTTTTTACCAGATAGTGAGTATAGTCTGCAGGAAAATTGTTCTTGCACAGCATCCCCTCCAAAGCTTCATCTTCACTGAAGACAACTCCTCATCAGTGAAAAAACACACAGCACAGAACACCCTAAGTAACACTTTTGTTTAGGGGTGGAAATATTTATTTGAAAAAAAAAAAAAATCCTGCTCAAAATACCTAGAAATGTAATATATTTTCCTTTAATAACAGAGCAACATAGAGCTGTAGACAGGGTGTAGAAGAGGGGGAAAATCACAGGCATTTCAGTTTCAAATGATAAGCAGAAATTTGCAGGTGTTGTACATTAGATGACCTTCCCTATGTGGGTCACCATTCATCAGTACTCTGTTAGCAGCCTTAGCTAGGGCAGCTTGATGTGTCCCATTTCTCATGTCTCCATACAGGAATGATTACAATTCTTAGAGAATATTTAGGTTGGCTTACAAGCTGCCAAGCAGAGAGATAAATTTACAAATATTTGAGAGGTGTAAAAGCCATCAAAAGAGAAGAATTACAGTAATAGGACTAAATTAATATTAAAGAAATGCAGAGTGTAAAGTCAAACCTACCTAGCAGTTGTAATAGTTTCTCACTCAACAGTATCTCTGGTCCCTTTGTGGTCTTCTCAAGAAGAAGAGGTTGAAGTATGGATACATTTGTACTTCATTCCAGGCATAGCATATAGAGAGGTTATGGTGACATGACACTCATGCTTGTGTATGCATGCCTGTGACTCAGACCTCCTTCATCTTGACAACAGAAGCTGTTAAGTAACCTATAATTGATACTGCTGATGTAGAACATCTTTTAGCTTGGGCTTGCTTCTGTAGCTTTTATACTACAGAGGAATCGGGGTTCTGCTACTGCCTGGAAATATTTGTGACCTAGACAGCAAGCATCCCTTCTGTGAGACAGATAACTTTGCAGAATGCCAAAGAAATGTGAGCAGCTGGAAAAATAGTATTCCCACCACAAAAATACATTACTAGTTAATGCATATGAAATTAAATTCTTTTTATATTCTACAAACCATAATTTAGGATTTTTATCTGGACAAAGCTTGAATTCACTTGGACTTCTGCGTTGGTTTTGCACTTAACCTCCAATATGAAAAGAAGTAAACCAGTTCCACTTCAGTTTATTATAGTGTCTATGCCTGTTGAGGAACTTAAAAAAAATTCTGAATTAGATTAACAGTTACACACAACTGAAATTCATCTCAGAATTTGAACCAATGCAGATTTAATACAAATTAAGCTTCTAGGCCCTTGCAACAGATGTGACAGCAGCAGGACCTGAAGGTGTCCTGCCTCTTCCACTCAAAGGAATAGGAGGTTGCCTCTCAGACAAAAGTCTGTTGGCTTTTACATTGTGCCAGGTACACAAATGCAGGACAGAATCATTATATTGCAGTATTTATCAGAAAGATATTAACAGAAACACAAGCAGTCTTGGGGTTTGTGGTTTTTTTTTACTTTCTCTAGCTACTGCAATATTCTGAAAAAAATTTCAAAATGCAGCTGAGCTTGGGACACTGCAGCAATTTGAGACATTACTATGCAGAGGTAGGATTTCTTATTATTTTTAAAATTTTCCTGTTCTTTCAGGTCCTGTGAACACCTCTCTGGCATATGGTGTTCAGCAAGTGTGGTTCTGCAGCAGTATGTCTGCCCCACCCTGAGGGGCTTCTGAGACATGACACTGGATTCCAACCCAACAGACTGAAAAGAGCCTTTGTTTGCCTTTAAGTGCCCTGCCTGGCGGCATTAATGTTTCACCACAGATCTCTGTCCCATCCCAGAAGCTATATGCTTCCTTCCCATTCTCTAGTAAAAACAAAAAACAAACACACCACAATCCAACAACAACAACAGAAAACCCAGTACTATTTCTGAAAGGTAAATGACTGGAAACTGCTGGCTTGTACTAACGAGTCTGACATATTGTCTGACAAATCCAGCAGGCTGGGTGGAATCCATAGGAAACGTGTACCTTGTGTTTATTTTTGTGAATAGAAATGGTCTACCTTTGGGGAGAAAGCTATTAAAAATTAGAGAGAACACAAATTGCATCTGAAATTATTTGCAAAGCTCTGTACTATAATCAGTAGAATTAAGTTTCCAGATTTGGTAAATGCTTGCTGGATATTTTTGAGCAGGTTATTTATCAATATTTGCCTCATCTTCCTGGAGAAAGTAAGCCTTTTTCTCACCCTAGTTGAAACTTGGGCTCAGCTGTGTTTAGGAGAAGTGTGAGATCAGCCAGCACCTCAGGTGAATGCTCTGCTGGTGACATTAATGGTACTGACCACAAAAACCAGACTGATTTCTGTTTAGTGGCTTCATGGAATAAATCTATATACAGTTAGCAGATGTTCAGATAACAGCTGAGTATTCATGAGTATGTTTGTAAATCTTGACACTTTGAGGAATTTGTAATGAATGTCATTGCCTTCCTATTCACTATAGTCAGATTGTCAGTCATCTTACTGTCTGCAAAGTTTGACACCCATCAGGAAAAAAAACAATCAGACATTCACAGAAGCAAAAAGTTGAGGTGAACAGTTCAGTAACAAATTGCAATCCGGCCAATTTGCTAAACCTGAAAAGTCTAAAAGACTTAGCAAATACTTATAAATACCAAATACATTCTCAGCTTATGGAAATAGTTTGGAAACTATTCCAGAGGAAAAAAATGAAAAGCTGAAATTTCAATTTTTTTTTTTTTTGGTTTGACAACTACACTTTGAGCAACTCTTACTATAAGCAATCACAGATGTCTCAAGAAAAAAACCAAGCCACTCATGTTGTGGGTTTTTTATTGTTTTAATTTATTTATTTTAAAACAGAATGAGAAATGTCAATTTGTCTATGGATAATTACACAACCTGACCTTGGCTTCTGACTTTTAATTGATGATTGGTCTTGAAAAAGTAATTTAACTCACAACTTTATCCAAATAGCAGAGCCTATTCCACCCCAAGGTGCTCAAGCAACATCTGTAGAGGGCTTAGAAGTCATCAAAATTAAAAACAAGGGGTAAGAATTACAAGTCACAACAGTGGAAATTCCAATTAAATGTAAGAAAAAAAAATTTTATGAGAGTGGTTAAGCACTGCATGCCAGGATAAGTTTCAGAATCTCTGTTCTTGGAGATTTTCAATACTTGGAAAACCACTTGAGCAATCCAGCCTAACTGTGAAGCTAGCTCCACTTTGAGCTGGAGGCTGGATTTTATGTCCTCCAGCGTGTCTCCTCCTACTTAAATTTCTGATGTTTAGAAATCTAGCATTTTAATGAGGGTTTTTTTGTGTTGCTGATTTTCCAGTGTCTGAAAGCAAGATGGACTGATTGATGTGCAAGGACTCAGAAGTGCCCTAGCATGTGTACAGGATGACAATAAAAGAAATATGAATCTAGGTGCTGCTGAATGCTGAATGAAGCATCAGGTTGCATCATACACCCAGTTTTCCACATGGTTAGGTGCAGCTCTGAATTCTTTTTAAAAATCTAGAGAAAAGCATGCGTCCTTCAGCCACCAGTATAACATCTGTTGGCTTCCACCAGAAAGAGGCAATAAAGAGACAGAGAACTTAGGGAACATTTTCATTAATTTTTGAGAGTTGGATGAGTTTATATCAAAAGGTGAGGAAGATATTTGTGGCCAAAGTAAGTAGGTATTGCCCAGAAAAAAAGACAGACTCCTATTACTCACTCCTGCTGTTCACACAGTTCTTTTCAGCATTCAATTTCTGCTGGGTAAAAAAAAGGTTTCCATCAAACAGGAAACAGACTAAAAATGTATATCTAATTTACCTGTGGCTTGACATTTGTAACAAACCAGTCAGAGCTGAGGTACAGTATTGTATTTTTTCAGGAGTCTTCAATCAAGGCTGTACTCACTAAAGCCTGCATGTGGCTTTTGCCTGGAATTTAGTAGAATAGAATAGAATAGAATAGAATAGAATAGAATAGAATAGAATAGAATAGAATAGAAGAGAAGAGAATATTTCAGTTGAAAGGTACCCAAAACAATCATCTAGTCCAACTGCTTGACTACTTCATGGCCGACCATTAGTTAAACATGTTGTAAAAGGGATTGCAAGGCAAATGCCTCTTAAACAGGTTCAGGGCACCAATCACCTATCTAGGAAGCCTGTTCAGTGTTTGCCTACCATTGCAGTAAAGAAATGCTTCATAATGACAAGTCTGAATATCCACTGGGGCACCTCTGAACCAATCCCACTTGTCTTGTCACTGAATACCAGGGAGAGCAGCTCAGTGCCTTCCTGAAACCTTCCCCTAAACCCACTAAGTGGACCAGGGCATTACACAAAGTCCAGACCTGCACACAGCACTCCAGATGGGGCATCATCAATGCTGAATACAGAGGCACAATCATCTCTTTAGACAGGCTGGTGATGCTGTGTTTGATGCGTCCCAGGGTGCAGTTTGCCCTCTTGGCTGCCAGGACACACTGGTGATTCATCTCCACATCTTGCTCCTAGTCATGAGCACAGCCATGCTGAGAGAAAAGTTGGCTCTGTGCCCTGCAAGGCCAATTGTCTGACACTGCCTCTGGGAAGACTGGGAAGTTGTAAGCCATGACTCTTCTTGGACAGCCTTGCTGAATAACAGGAATTGCCTCATTGTGTGAGTTGTGATACACAATACCCTGGCAAGGTCTCATCTGATTTACAGTCATCTCAGACAGACAGAGAAGAGATTTAAGGAGGCAGACAGGCCTAAGAACAGTTTACTGGAAACAGAATCCCAGAGAGGGAAAAAAACCCAACCCTGAAAAAAATAAGTCATCAACCTGTGGAGTCACCATCTCTGGAATCGTTCAAGAAATTACTGTATGTAGCACTTAGTGTAGTGGTTTAATTGACATGGAGGTGTTCAGTCAAAGGTTTGACTTGATGATCTTGGAGGTCTTTTCCAATATGAATGGTTTTATGTTTCTGTTCTATAAATTGCAATTTGATCTTCATGCACTTCTCTCAGAAGTGCATTCTCTAACAGAAGGGTTATTTACATAAAGGTGTCTTGTGAAAAGAGTGAAAAAGTGCTGTGAAAGATTAAAGAGACCATTAGGAAATATGACAGGAGGGATTCCTAATCCCACCCTCTATATAAGTACTGAATAAGAACTTTGATACATTGACTAATAAGAGACTATTTTCTTTAACATCTCATGTAAATGCCCAATATCAGGCAGGATGAACTGATCAACACCAGCCATCCTCCAAATACTCCCATTATTCTCTTCCCCACATCCCTGGAAGACTTTTTGAGGGCAGCCTGCTTGGGATGGTCCTGAGCACTCCCAGTACTATAGTCCTTCCTCAACAGTGAAACTAAATAATCTTCCTATGTACTACCCATACCTGAGATCCCCTCACCCTGCAGGAAATGCAGCTAGCTAACAGACCAAGATATGTTTCTGCCTCTCAGCTCACTGTTAGCCTTGAGCTGGAGACTTTTTACTAAACTCAGTGGAGCTAGAACTGATTAGCACCCAACTGAGGGATTTTAAAATCAATAGCTTTGTAAAAGAGCAAGGGTAGGCTGCTCATCTATTAAACATCTTTACAAGGCAATAGATTTTCCCATTGGGAAGTCACCTTAAGCACAGCCTGAAATTACAACCTTCTTAGCCTTAGAAGTTCCAGAAGACCTGTGTATACTTTTTCTTAGATACCTTCTATCTGCATCCACAGAAATAGCAAGACCACTTTCAGCATTGGTGTCTACCACACATCATGCTTACGATAGTTTAAATAGAAAATTCTAAGTACTTGTTGCTCTCTTTTACCCCCATGTCAAACCAAAACCAAATCTTTCTAACCATTTCAGTTACAGTTTCTAAAGTAAAGTTTAAAATATGATTATGGATACTGACTTCAAGCTGACTTTTATTCTTAGCATTAAAAATAGAAAGTTAGAACATGACTTTGCCCTTTGTAAAAATGGATATTCCAGAAAATTGAGCATAGGAAATAATTTAGACTTTTGTATCAGCAACATTTTTACAGGAGGATGATGAGAACATGACGAGTGTCACTGTTTCAAACAGCTTTCATCATTAATATTCTCAGATTGATTTCATGGAGTCATTTATGAGAAATAAATTCAAAAGGCACTAAAATCAGAAAAGATTACTGTAAAATATTTCTTTTTAAAGCAGAAAATATTTTCTTTATGAGTGGGATTCTCTGAATTTGTGAGGTCCCAAGTTTAGCTAATAGTTATGACAAAATTGTAGTATGGTTATGTCATGGTTTGACATTGCCCCAACACCAGGCATCCATGAGAGTTGCTTATTCACCCTCCTCTGCCACAGCTGGGTAGAGGAGAGAAAAAAAAATTAATGAAGGGTTCATGAGTTGAGATAAGGACTGTGAGAAAACATTTTCAAGGGCAAAACAGGCTCAACATAAGGTTGCAAAGTGAATTTATTACTAACAGAATCAAAGGAGGATATTGAGAAGTAAAATAAGTCTTTAAAACACCACTTCCCTCTCAGCCCCTCTCTCCTTCCCACCGACAGCACAGGGAGACAGAGTGTGGGGATTTGGGTCAGTTCATCGCTGAGATTTTCTTCTGCTGCTCTGGGAGAGGAGTCCATCCCTTGTGAGACTGTGGGAGACAGTTCTCTGTGTGCATCTCCAGCATGGTCCACTCTCACGAGTAGCAGCCAAACCACACTTGCTGCAACATGAACTCCCTCCCATGGGCACATAGTCCTCCCAGACTGCTGTGACATGGATCACTCTTCCACAGGGTGCAGTCCTCCAAGGACAGGCTGCCCCAGCCTGGGGGCAGGGCCCCTCTCTCCACTGGGTCTCCCACTGGAAGGATTGCAGCCTCTGGCAGGTATCCACCTGCTCCAGCATAAGCACCTCCCCCGCAGTCTGCAGGTGGATCTCTGCATTCCCTGTGGATCCCCATGGGCTGCAGGAGCACAGCTGCTTCACCATGGCCTGCAGAGGAATCTCGGCTCCAGCACCTGGAACACCTCTTTCTCCTCTTTCTGGCACTGACCTTGGTGCCTCCATGTTGTTTTCCCTCATGTGTTCTCACCTCCTCCTCTTAGAGACCAGAAGAAACACTGTGTTTTGATTTTCTTCTTCAATATGTCATCACAGAGACATTACCAACCTCTTTCATTGACCCAGTTTTGGCCATCAGCATGTCCATCTTCAGAGCCATCAAGGATTGGCTCTGCTGGACATGGTGGAAGCTTCCGGCAGTTTCTCACCTGCTACCAAAAACCAAACCATGCAAAAACAATACAGGTCTACAGTGCACACAAAACATTCAAGGCATTTTTATTTGCTAAAAATATTTCCTATGGGACAAAAATATGCATATGGAATAAAATCTTTCAGAAGTATGAAAGAGAAGCACTGCATGCACAGGTTATATTTTTTTGAAAACAGAAAAGAACATGTTTTTCCTACAAAAACGTTAGTTAGTAGCTGTCTTCATAGGACTTTTAAAACCTAGCGACTGAAATTAGCACTTGAGAAATTATGTTTATATATATATAATTATAAAAATATATAGAAATGAGAGATACTGGACAGCATGAAAAATCTGGTGTAATATTTATTTATCAGTGTTGACAGTTGGCTCCCAAGGGAAATGATTGTGCTTAATTAATTAGATGCAGAAAAATATGCACAAATTTGCATTCATCAATTGTTTTCAAGTGTTCTTCAGCATCATCAAAGCAAAACCTAGAAAGAAAGAAAACAGTCTAAAGCGTTCTAATGTTATACATGCGACTAGTTCTGCACAAATCTATTACATTAATGTGTCTAAATTTTAAAAAAAGTTTCAAGCATATTTGCATCCAGCTCACAGGTTTTAATTGATATACAAGAATCGGACTATTGATGTACTCTCAGCTTACTCAACTGTGTAATTTGTATGAAAACCTAAGGTAATTAGTTCTGACACCATAATGCAGGGTAAAGCATTTGTGAGACCCATTTAAAAGACCTCAGTGTCACTCCAAGTGTCATACTTTCAAAACTAGCATCTGTAAAAGTCAGTGAATTTTGCCTTCTTGCTCTGAATTAAAAGAGGATTAATATTGCACAGCTGTATGCACCTGTTAATAATGAAATCTTTGTCCATTAACTGCATGGGAAGAAACAAACTATGGCTTTGAATAATAATTTGTATGAAACATGGAATATTTATGTAAAAATATTTAAGACAAAAAGAGGGAATTTTATTTATATTAAGGAAGGTAAAGGCAGGAAATCAAGTTACACACAACAGAAACTAAGACAATGACAACCAATAGGTGTTAATTCTAACTGTCCATTTTTGTCTTCTAATTGCCAATTAAAACTTTCAGAATGTATTTAGCAGTCACTCTCTCCATGTGTTTGAATTAAGGAATAGAAAACAAAATACAGTTTTAAAAATTCATGAGACAAAGTGAAATGGAGAAGACACTACAAGGGATGCTTCAAAGGATTAGGCTTTTTCACTGAAAACAGAAAGATTTTTCTTAATTACTTTTAAGTGACCCTTCTTTCCTTCTCCTCCCGCACCTCCCTTTTTTATTTTTCCTTGGCACTCTTGTGCTGTCTGGCACTCTTGTGCTGTCTGGGGCACTCAAGTTTTGCATAGAAACCACCTGTAGACACCAGCTATCTCTGCCACTATACACGTGGTTCAAATTTCCTGGTATTATCTTTTGCTTTTCTCCTCTCCTACTCAGTCTTTCATACACAACTCCCCTCTATGTCTTTTGTAAAAAAACCCCCAATGAATCAACCTCTTGTCCCTTTCAATTTCCTCCTCTACCAAGAGCAAATCTGCAGGATTATAGGGGAGAATTTGAGAAGAAATTAGAGTAAACAATACTTTGGGGCCTATTTATGGAAAGGGAATAAGGAAGGAGAGGATGAATCAGCCCACTTAAACTGAATCAGTTCCTCTTGCCTTTCTCAGCAGGCAGGTAAAATAATGATTCATGAGCTTTTGGCCTAAGGGAGTCAGAGCAAAATTCAAATAGAGACGCTACAGCCTGAAAAACCTACAGTTCTGTAAAATACCTGTGGGAAATATTTTGTTAAGAGGTGTCTCAAAAGTCAGTGTAATTGCTTGAAGTCAGTGAATTGCTTGTAATTGCTTGCTTAAAGAGGAAATTGCCATCCTTTAAGAAACATACTGAAAAGCTTATTTTTTTTTTCCCGAAACTAAAATTCATATATAAGCTAGACTTGGTTGGCATTTTTTTACTTTAATCTTATATGCTGGAGTTCTCATTTCAGATTTTAGGTTTGAAGGAAATTTCCTGTCATAAGTATTTATTACATTTTACCAGCTCTGCTAAATGTTTGAGTACATCTATGCAATTTATTTTATCTTTTCAAGGTTCAGTTTAACACATAAGCAGTCTGTGATCTGTACTTAATTGAAATATATTGCACACAGATATATGGTAATTTGAAACTAAATTAAATGAAAATACAGGCTCATACTAGAAAATCTAAATTAATTCCTTGATATAAGAAGGATTCCCAGACTGGAATAATTTTCTATAGCAAACTAGCCAGAAGAACAGCAAAAGGAACAAAACATTTTTTTTAAATATAAAAGAAGAATAGAACAAATAAAGAGTCACTCAAAAACTTTAAGAAACCATTAAAGCACTAAGTTCTTCAGGGCACATTAACACTTAAAACAACATTAGTATGTGGGAATTGGAAGGTAATAAATGTGATGTCAAATTTTAAAGTAATGTCTAGGGAGCAAGAAATCAACAAAGTAAAACCTCAATACCAAATTAAATGGTTGAAATTATAAGAATGAGTAGAATTAGTAGATGTTAGGTAACTATGATATGATGAAGGAGAAATGGCTTGGATACTGTACTGGAGAATCACTTGTTGCAGGTGTGTTAAGAGTTCTTGGAAGAAATAAATAATTCAATGAGCAATAGCCAGCCCTGAAATCTTGAAAGACTGTTTTATCAACAGTCTTTTCAAAAGTTTAATTGAATTAATTCCTGGTTGAAGCATAAAGAAAAAGGTAGGAATCAATGACAGGTTTTGTCGATAGAAGTCCCAGTTCGACCCCAGCAGCATCTATGCCTGGATTTGGTTTTGATTATATTGAGGTAGAAAAGGAACAAATAGTGAAGTGACTAAGTTTATTTATATGTTATTCAGGGTGATAAAACTAAAAATCATATGTGGAAATTTGCAGGAATATCTTAACGTATTGAGTGACTGGGCAATAATCTGACAGCCAAGACGGGATGGTGATAAATGCAAAGTAATATAAAAGTAGTAAAATAAGCTTTGATATACATATAGAGTGATGAGCTCTACTCTTACTATTCCCATTCAAAAATGAGATTATAATCATATTGAAAATAGTTCTATGAAACCAACACATTAATAAACATTTGCAAAAATAAATATTAGGGATTATCAGAAAGCAAACAGTGAAAGACAAAAGAAAATATCATTACCGCTGCTTAAATCTATGACATAAATACGTTGTGCTTTTTAGATGTAACTATTAATCCTGTCCTGAATTAAGACATGAGAAAGATTTAAAAAACCAGTAAAATATCAAAATTGTTGTCAAACCCCATGTGGCTTTCTGCAACACTAGGAAATGCAAGATCTGATCCTAAGGTAAGTAACGATTGTGCTGTCATTTTTTCAATAATGCCTCTTACTATCAAAATGTTGAGCCTCAAATAAATTATTTCAGAATTATTTCATTCTATTTCATATAATTGCTTGAGTGTAAGAACTTCTCATTCCTTGTATCATCTATTATTGAGGAAGAATGTTTAAAGGAAGGGTGACAGAAATAAGTGTGAATTCGAAGTCCTACATCTTGTTTCATTTGGACAGGAGATTATCAGGGCCCTTTAACGGAGCAGATGCATTCAGAAATTTTGAGCATTCAGTGCAATTTCTGAATGTCATTAGATATCTGATCCTGCTCTTACTATGCTGAAGATTGTCATGGGAAATGAGAAATAAAGCAAGGGAAAAATGATCTCCCTAAACGAGATCCTCAGACAGAATGGGAAGGCGTCATGAAAACGGACAGGAAGATCTCAAATGAAAGTCAGAGATTTTACATTCAAGACTGCAAATCGATAGTGGATAGTTATGTGAGTTCTTGATAGATCTTAATCTCGATCTCTTCAGATCTTTCTAACTTGAAAATTATCTCTATTAAAGTGCAAGAATCCAACAAAAGGATTTGAGACTAAACTGATGGAAGGATAACATGATTAAATCATTGATTAACCTGAATGACTGCAGGAAATTGAGAAGGAAACTAGTGCTGAATGAAAAGAAACAAAACCCTTTAATTAGTGATCAAAGATAGAACTGTATCATGTGATTGCAATTTTGAGCCATGTTTCTGCATGGAATTACTTTTTTAGTTCTTTGAGACTTAACTGGAGGATGCCTATAAATAACTTCATAATCATACCCTTTCAATAAAATTTTCAGCTATTTTGATGTTGGTTGTGGATTTCAAACTCATTCAGGAGTTCTCAGGGTGGAAAGTTTTAGAAAATCCATGGCTGATCAGCTGATATTTACACAGTTACTTTAAAATGTCATAGAATCATAGACTGCATCACATTTCTGGTTTTAAGCTACTGCACCATTTTGGAGTATAAGCCATTCATTTCTGGATCCTGTGATCATTCAGAATGTCCAGGCTGAATTAGGGAAAAAATAATGTCTCTTTTTTTTCTGAGGCTTTATGAACTTCTAAGAAACGAGAAAGGAGAGAGTTAACAAATGCAATAAAAAAATAAAAAAATACAGATATTTAATTCTTCCATAACAATGAAAAATAAAATTCACCTGAACCTAGACATTTTTAAGATACAAAACTTCATGAGTATTTAAGCTTCATTATTTAAAAGCACAGAACATTTTCATGGGTTGCAGACATCCAGGCTCCGGCAGCAGCGGTGGCTCCATGAGGGGAGGCCAGGGCTGCCCGAGCCGGACACAGCCGGTTCCAGCCAGACACAGCCGGACACAGCCAGATCCAACCGCCCTCTGCAGGGAGCGGCTGAGCCCTGCACACACGGTGGGAGTGGCACTGGGGAAAATATTCGAGAAATGGCAAAATCACCAGATGACAGAGAGAAGCAGGGAGGAAAAATGGAAGAAGCAACTTTGGGAACACTGAGATGGGAGGAGAAGGAATTGGAGAAGATGGTCCATGTGCTGGAGTGGAGATCGCCCTGCAGCCCATGGCAAGCCCATGGTGAAAGAGCAGCAGCTTGTGGCAGCACCCACACAGAGGCAGGGAAAAGGTGTGAGGGGAAGGAGCTGTAGAGCAGAGCTATTATGGTCTTAGCATAACCCTCATGGGGCAGGGGAGGTAAAGGCCTTGGCGATGGAGTGAGACTGAGCCTTACAGGGGGAAAGAAAACAGTGTGATGGAGGTATTGCTTTGGTTTCTCTTTGTTTCTCATTGTACAAATCATTTTTACTTGGCAATAAACATAATTGCCCCCACTTTGAGTCTGTTTTGCCTGTGGTAGTAAATGGCAAGTGATTTCTCTGTATTTATCTTTAACCATGAGCTTTTTCACCTTTCTTTCTACCCTCAACATCCTGTTGAGGAGGGACAGTGAGAGAGCATGTGGGTGAGGGTCTGACTGCCGATGCCATGGCACTATACGTGTCGAACCTGCAAGTCTAAAATCCAAGCATGGTCATCTGTGAGGACATAGCAAGATTCATCTTGAGATGCCACATATAAAATTTAAATTCACATCTATGTATAGATCCAACTGACAATAAATTTGAAGAATTCTGAGAATTATGTTTGGTGTATGAAATACAAACTAAGGAGAACATGAAAAAATTTCATTTGATTGTGACAATGCAATGCAATCCTTAATATTTGCTCTTTCAAACTTCAAAATAAAAATATGTGGGTAATATTTATGTCTTATACTCAGGACACTCCCACTTACATTTTCCAAGTGATTTTTGAAGTCTCTTGGGAGATGTTTGAGTTTCAAGAATCAAAGTATTTCAGTTGGAGTTATAGCACAGTTATTTTAACTTTTTGATTTTAAGTTATACTTCTTGCTCTTTAGTAAGTGAAAGAGAAATGTAAGTTTAAAAAGTCATAAAAATTTGATAACATTCTATAACAATTCAATCAGGAAACAATGACAACCAGCAGACATTATCATTTAACTAAAAATAATTGCAATGTTAGAATATTGTAGATAAAGGCTTTTCATGTCATAAAGTGAAATGCTCCAATATTTTAGTATTATAGCATTAACTTTAAAAGCTTTAGACTCCATGGCAGTTATTTTCCATGCAGCAGATAGTTACACTTTGCCGTTGAATCCTTTGGGGAAGTAAATTTTAGAGTGTAAAACCATTCTGGAGCCTATTACAAGCCATTACATAGAACAAACATTATTAAAATCATATCAAAATTATGGCTGCAGTTGAGGGAACAAAATATAGAGGTTGAAGGATCCCCATGAGTGTAACTACATTTATATGGGGAATGCAAGAAAACTTGAGTGGAAGAAAAGTGACTCCATCTCAATTCAAAATGTAAATGGTGAGAAGCCCTTTTGGTCTCACACAGATGATAATAGTTATATTTAAATTTCATTTCAATCAGAACTCACATTTTCAATCTAATTTCTTGTTTAATAAATTGTGATACTATCACAATGAAGGTCTAACACAAATGTGTGAACCACATGATATATCCCCATGTAGTTACTGGTACTGCAGTTACTTGTTACTGGTACAGCAACCAGAAAAGCAATCCTAATATTCATTGGTTTGAAATATGACCTTTTAGCTTTCATTTTCCATTGACAGCAAAGGTCTTTAAGAGACAGTTTTAGTTCTATCTTTACTTATTGTAAACTATACACATACACAGACATAAATATGCCAAAAATCTCTCGTCACCTTTTGTTAATTATTGAATATAGTAACATATGTTCAAACAAAATGAAAAAAAATTTGAAAAAAATACCATTTCAACCATTTTGTGATTGTAAAGAAAGTAAGTGTGCAAAAAATACACATTTCCACATGGGAGGTGTGAGAAATGCAATGGCCAATATTTTCCCTTCTGATTCAGCAGTGGGTCAGGGGATCAGCATACTTAGACAACACACTGGTTAACTAACCAGTTAACCAGTTCTGCTGGTTAATTAACACAGTATCAGGACCTATTTTGTCTTCCCAAGACTAAAGGGGACCAAACTCTCTCTGTTCACTGTCCAGAATATCTAGTCTGATTTTTGGGAATGTTTCCTTCCCTATGTTAACTCTCAAATTTTGCAAACAAAATTCTGGGAAGATTGCCTGGAAAGACTCAGGCCAAAAGTGTGACAGCAGTCATTCCAGAAATATTGTACTACTGACAAGAGTACCTGGAAATGCTTAACTTACTAATATAAACACAAATTTTTCTTCTCTAGGGTACATACAAACTGGTTAAATATTCTGACTGCCTGTCATTATAACCTGTGCCCTAGATTTAGCACTGATAAGTGGCTCTGTAAGAACAGATATAGCCGGGGCATTCAGTATGCCTAGGTACTGAACTACAGATGTTCTCACAAGTTTCACTTCTATTAAGTGACTTAAGTGACAGGCACTGTGATTGATGCATGCCAAATGTTTGCTTTCTTATCCTTGTCTGTGAGAAATAGGGTGGGATATGCTTTTGAGGACATTTTTTTTTGTTTATTTGGGGTCTTTTTTTACTTTTATATACTCATTCATTTCTATATGTGTTAAGGATATAATATGCACAAGAAAAAAGGTTAGGTTGCTGGGTCAATGAGAGCCATTCTGTGCCTTGCTGTCAGATGGCATCAACCATGGAGAAAGTTTTCTTTTTCACAGAATAAAGTTATGCTCTCACTGTTCTGTGTTCTGGAACTGTATGTGGTGGTACCCAGCACACAGCGTTAATCACGCTATAACTTTAATTAATCTTTTGATGTATATGCTTCTGAGTAGAAGAGCACATTGAATGCAAGGAGCAAACAATTGACTGTAGAAATTGATGGAGGCAGTGCTACTGAAGAGAAAACTATTATTTTCTGAAAAGGAAGGAGTATTGCTGGTACTGAGTAGTCTGTATATGTAGAAAGCTTTTAACCTCAACTCCATTCTTCCAGTCTTGTCACACCAGGCATCTTATATACATCCCTATATATATATATTATATATATATAATTTTATATATATATCCTGATATCTGACTTTGTACAAAGTACAGGAAAAAGAAAGTTTAAAGAATATATACTTGGCTGACTTTCCACCACTTCTGGATTTTTTCTCAACAACAAGGAGACTTCCCTCATTCCTTGACAGCTCTTTAAAAACAATTTTGACACTAGTCTTGGTTTGGCTTTGAGATCAAGTTTAGATGCTTTGATTAAAAAATGTTTGCCATACTTGAAAAATATCTTTCTTTATACTGTAAGCATGTTCACACATCTCATCCCACTCCCTCTTCCTCCCCCCAAAAATTTTCTACCCGTTATTCAATTTTTTGACCAATGCCCACATCCTGTAGCCTTATGAGCATGGACAATATTAATAGTATTTTTCAGATTTTTACTCAAGCCACTAGTCCCTACAGATAATGAGTTTTCTAGCAATGACCCTTTGAACCTCAGAGAGGAACTTCCACTCTTCTAGAATAAACTCTCTGCCTGGAAGGAATGCCTTTGAAGTTTTCAGCAGGGAGGCCTTGACACAAGTCTGCAGTCTCAGCATTTGTGTAAAAATGGAACAGCCCCCAGACTCCACAGTTGGAACCACTCTTCAGTGTATTCAAATTACAGTTTGAGTACAACCCTCAATTTCAAAATATTTTCTATTTTTATACTTGCAAACCAAAATTATTCACTGAACTGATTTCAGCCATAATCGAATGACCCCACAAGAAAAATAGCTTCTGAGAATCGTCAGGCACTTCAGAGCAACTTTCTGGCATCATTGCAGTTTCTTCACTCACAGATTTGGACTTGCAGAAAGCACCTCGGGAGAGCTGATACCAAGAGGCAGGAAGTTTACTGCACACTTGCACATTCCAAATGTCCAATCCTGCAGAGTGAGGTCACTGAGTCCTGGAAAGACATCTGAGAGAATTAAACTAGTCTCATAAACTGACATCATCTGAGAGGAATTAGAGAAAGATGTACAGGAAAAGTAAAGTTATTTGTATTACAGAAAAGCCACATAACACAAATAAAAACAATCATCTAAAATGCCTGCAGGCAGCTCAAATGATAGGCTGAGTGATATTTTATAATTATCTCTGGGATGTTTTTTGTTTAATTATGACTTCACTTCATCAAGCTGAAAGCTAGCATCAGTATGAAAAGCAGTAGGAAGCCAGTTTTAAATGTTCAGCTTAGGAAGCTGAGAAATATTGTCAGAATCATCAGCTTAAGCCTGACAAAATCATGCAAACTGAAAGAATTCAAAATGGGTCATGCACTTCAGGTGACCTCCACAGGACCCTGTGTGTTATATGTGTACTATATGGCACAGGGAGGGACAAGTTGGGGTTTTTTTGTTTTGTTTTTTCTTGTACAGTACACTGTATTTATGAATATAAAATAGGAAATTGCCGAGGGCAAATAAATTCACAAAATATCCATGTCATTGGGTTTATCATAAGAAAGGAAAGAGAACTTTAATCTCAAGCCTGAACAACACAGCCATGCTTTTGTCTGTGACTTTGTAGCCTAATACAATTAAAACCACATTATATTGGTACAGCAAATCAGTTTCTTTTATATACAGAACAACTTTATTTATANTATTGTACTACTGACAAGAGTACCTGGAAATGCTTAACTTACTAATATAAACACAAATTTTTCTTCTCTAGGGTACATACAAACTGGTTAAATATTCTGACTGCCTGTCATTATAACCTGTGCCCTAGATTTAGCACTGATAAGTGGCTCTGTAAGAACAGATATAGCCGGGGCATTCAGTATGCCTAGGTACTGAACTACAGATGTTCTCACAAGTTTCACTTCTATTAAGTGACTTAAGTGACAGGCACTGTGATTGATGCATGCCAAATGTTTGCTTTCTTATCCTTGTCTGTGAGAAATAGGGTGGGATATGCTTTTGAGGACATTTTTTTTTGTTTATTTGGGGTCTTTTTTTACTTTTATATACTCATTCATTTCTATATGTGTTAAGGATATAATATGCACAAGAAAAAAGGTTAGGTTGCTGGGTCAATGAGAGCCATTCTGTGCCTTGCTGTCAGATGGCATCAACCATGGAGAAAGTTTTCTTTTTCACAGAATAAAGTTATGCTCTCACTGTTCTGTGTTCTGGAACTGTATGTGGTGGTACCCAGCACACAGCGTTAATCACGCTATAACTTTAATTAATCTTTTGATGTATATGCTTCTGAGTAGAAGAGCACATTGAATGCAAGGAGCAAACAATTGACTGTAGAAATTGATGGAGGCAGTGCTACTGAAGAGAAAACTATTATTTTCTGAAAAGGAAGGAGTATTGCTGGTACTGAGTAGTCTGTATATGTAGAAAGCTTTTAACCTCAACTCCATTCTTCCAGTCTTGTCACACCAGGCATCTTATATACATCCCTATATATATATATTATATATATATAATTTTATATATATATCCTGATATCTGACTTTGTACAAAGTACAGGAAAAAGAAAGTTTAAAGAATATATACTTGGCTGACTTTCCACCACTTCTGGATTTTTTCTCAACAACAAGGAG